>JAWHQI010000264.1:3180000-3540000 GCA_033032865.1 Dactylorhiza incarnata
GAGTTTTTCTCCAACTCAGGTCAAGTTCAGTTCGACCTAAGGTGTTGAGCTTTCTCCACCTCCAATTGAGCTCGGCTTATAGGAGGGTTGCTAAGTGGAGAAAGGTTTGCCTTCCACATCAGGTCGAGTTCGGCTCGACTAGAGGTGTTGAGTTGCCTTCCACCTCAGGTCTAGCTCGGCTCGACTAGAGGTGTTGAGTGTTTCTCCACCTCAGGTCAAGTTCAGTTCGACCTAAGGTGTTGAGCTTTCTCCACCTCCAGTTGAGCTCGGCTCATCAGAGGGTTGCTAAGTGGAGAAAAGTTTGCCTTCCACCTCAGGTCGAGCTCGGCTCGACTAGAGGTGTTGAGTTTTTCTCCACCTAAGGTCAAGTTCAATTCGACCTAAGGTGTTGAGCTTTCTCCACCTCCAGTTGAGCTCGACTCATAGGAGAGTGGTTAAGTGGAGAAAAGTTCACGTTCCACCCCAAGTTAGGTTCAGTTGAAAAACTCGGCAGGAGCATCCCGTTGGCAGGGCTCTTCGTGGATCACTCTAGGGTCCCACTTACTCGTCAAATAGGTGGGTTGGACTTTCTTTCCAAGCTTAAGGCAAGCTCGAAAAGAGCGGGGATTGTGTACAACCCTCATAGTTTCTGAGTCGGTGTGACCCGACACGGATGAGGTCATGGCGGAAAAGATGACCGCAACGCAGCAAACCGAACTAGTGGAGGTCGTCAAGACCAAAAAGAGAGGGTCGGGGGGGGGGGGAGGTAAATTCCCTTGGTCGAATGGACCTTGGGTCCACTCGCCCAAGGGTGTGGGCGAGTGGACCTTGGTCCACTCGCCCCATGTAGTTGGGCGAGTGGACCAAGGGTCCACTCGCCCAAGGAGGTGGGTCGCCCCATGTAGTTGGGCGAGTGGTCCACTCGCCCAAGGATGTGGGCGAGTGGACCCTTGGTCCACTCGCCCCATGTGGTTGGGCGAGTGGACCAAGGGTCCACTCGCCCAAGGGTGTGGGCGAGTGGACCCTTGGTCCACTCGCCCCATGTGGTTGGGCGAGTGGACCAAGGGTCCACTCGCCCAAGGGTGTGGGCGAGTGGACCCTTGGTCCACTCGCCCCATGTAGTTGGGCGAGTGGACCAAGGGTCCACTCGCCCGAAGAGTGGAGTGGATCGTGCAGGGCGGTGGACCTCGATCCACTTGTTCGACCCCCGGCAGGGGGGGGGGGGAGTGGACGTCTCGTCCTCCAGTCGCCCCCTCTCTCGTTTTGATTGTCCAGGTTCGTGGTTGAGCTGCGGATAGCAGAATTTTGGCTATCCGCAGCCCAATTTTGGGAAGTCTATAAATAGACCCCCCCCCCCATGGGCACCTTGGGAAGGGATGTTGGTACCCCCCCTCCCTCGCGTGTGAGCAAGCACTACCCCTCCCCTCCCCCTGCCGTTGAAGGTGGACGGTGAGGTGATCCTTAGTGCCCTCCAAGGTGCCCAGGCTCAGCATTGGCTTGGGAGGGGAAGTTCCTTGTGAGCTTCCGGGTATGTGGTGGGACCTCCACACTGCAGCTTAAGGGGTTCGTTTGTGGACTTAGAAGTTCTTCAAGGGCAAGGTCTGTCGGCTCTTAGTGACTGATCGAGGGTCTAGCTCGGGTCAAGTAAGGTTTAGCTGCATCCCCCTTGCGAACGTCGAGACCAGTTCTCTGGTTTCAACAGCAACACTATGTGTTTTGGTCGGTGATCTGCAACACTGGTTTGAATATGACAGATAGAAGACGAAGGGTGTTTACCAATATTCTACCTAGATTTGCATGCGATGAAAATAGGTTTCATTGAACCTTTCGGGTTTGATCAATGCTAAGTCATTAAAATTACAAATTATTGATATTTAAATATCATAAATAAATTGTAACACTTATAAAAACGAAAACATACATATTTAATTATTTACTTCAATATTTTACTTTATAATATTTATTTTTTATTAATTTGTTCTTCCACTTCTCAAGAAATACCTAATGACTGGCAAAAAATAATAATGAGTGATCATCTGTCAGCACTTGACGATCAATGATAGTGGCGTCCAATGATAGATCAAGGTGCTTCATGATACAAAAACCAACATTTGGTGTTCACAGATATTGTTGTTGTTGTTGTTGTTTGGGTGGGTGGGTTGGGCGGAGTCAACATCGATAATAGTCACAATTGATGATCAGAGAACAAAGCATGAAAGTATTAAAACTAAAAATTGACAAAAACATTAACAAACTAAAACATTCAGTCTAAATATTCCACAAATCTAAATCTAGATCGCAATGTCTACTATGTGAGAGCGAGCCCGCAAACACGTACGGTTTATGATTTTACCTTATGTTGTATTCAACATAACAAGCAACAAAGAGTAACACTTTCAAACAAATACTTTGGTTATAAACACTTTCAAACAATGTAAAACTAAAAGAGTAACTCTCATGAAAGGATTCCGACCAAATACTTTGGTTTTCCTTCGTATGATTTTGAATTTTTCTATCAATTAATGTCGAACCCAAAACACCAAAATTACACCATAAAAGCTCAATAAGCTTATTTGTAATTAAAACAAATTTCTAACAATGTATGGGTGAATGAAAAGAGGTAAACTCAAATAGTGTCTCACTTTACTATTAGGTCACATATTTTGCTCGAATCTTGAATTATAGATGAAGTGACCATTGTAGAGAAAAATACCTCCAAGAATTATGAATATTGTTGCAGAAACGAGTGTAGAACGATAAAAAAAACACGGAAGACATAAATTTACATGGTTCACCCCAAGACGGGTTACTTCCACAAGCAACCATAGTTCATTTTTCACTAGATCAAGAACAAATGTAGTTACAGGGAAGTAGACGGATTTCAAAATTTTGAATTACTTTTAACCCTAAAACGAAAAGGAGTTTATATAACAGTCCTACATTTACAATAAAAGGAACAATTGTGGTTCTTAGATCATCCTTGATCTAAGCAAGTTGCCTAGATCAAGTGCAAGATGCTCGCAGATAGAGACCCAAATACGATGATCCCTCAGAAGCTCAACAAAATAATTCTGACACAACAACAAAAGCACGCAAAAAGACTATCTAAAAGATCGAGAGAAGAGATGATGAGAAGATACAAAAAAACATACTATTATTGGAGCACAGAGAGGAGTTAACCACGAAGATTGTTGAGTGATGTAAGAGTAGTGGGCCCCAAACAACATGCGCCCAGAGGTTGCACGAGTGGCAGAACCACGAAAGAATAAGAGGCGAATATGCTTACGCAAGGAATTGCTATAACATGTTAAAATAGGAGAAAAGAAACGGATAAGAGGCCGATATGTTTACACAAGGAAATGACATACCATGTTAAAACATTTGAGAAGAATAGTAAAATGCTTCATATTCAAAAGTTATTGTTTCTATACAATATCTAGGCATAAAAACAGAACAAGTAAATACTTCTGATTATTATAAGAAACCATTCCTTATTATTATTACTACTGATGTTTAAATCCAACATTTATATAATTTAGAAAGGGAAAATTATATCAAACATAATAAATAATTATGTAGATAAGAAGATAAAAAAAATTGGAAGTTAGCTTGCAAGCAGATAAGCTTTAAATTCTGTTTCTTATATTATTAAAAAAGATGGTGTATTCTGCTTTTATACTTCTTCCTGCGCTCATACAATTTCTTTCGACCAGGTACCAGCGGTCCATGGGTAACTTAGTAATATCCCAGAGAGCCTTGTAACAGAGATATTACAATTTAACCGCAGCTCTCTCCCTCTCTGCATATTCTCGACACAGTCTCTCTCTCTCTCTCTCTCTCTCTCTCTCTCTCTTGATGCTCTGTCCGTCTGACGATTCCTTGCCCTCTTCCTGCTCTCACTGCGCAATCGTTGGGAAGTTTTGTAGAATGCAGAGAGTACGGATTTAAGAAGCTCTTCAGAGTCTTCACCATATAAAGCAAGAGAAGGAGAGAGGGGTAGAGGGAGAGAGGGGAGAGAAAGGGACAGTGGAGATTTGATTTTAACTGCGTAGTTAACGTGGAGTGGGGCTCCCGGTGAGATTTTGAGACAGGAGGGTAGAATTCGAGAGTGATGGGGTAGATATGAGGAGGAAAAAAGAGGAAGTCAGACATGGTGAAGACAGAGGAGAAAGATATTGCGGGAAAGAGGTAGAAAGTGAAGGAGATAGTGATGGTGGGCTCTGGAACTGGAGGGGATGGTAGGAGCAAAGAAGCTGTGGGGATGATGGCGCTTCACGAAGCACTGCGCAACGTCTGCCTCAACTCCGACTGGACTTACTCCGTCTTCTGGACCATTCGTCCTCGCCCGTACATCTTCTTCTTCTTCTTCTTCTTCATCATCATCCTCTACCACTTTAGCTTCAGTTCTAACACTTGGGTTCTACTCCTTTCCTTTCCACCACTTCAGAAGGTGCAGGGGAGGCAACGGCTGCAAGGTCGGCGACGACAATGGAAGTCTGTGAGTGCCTCTGTTCAAGCTCCTCTGCTTTGATTTTTAGCAAAGGAGGGAACTTTCATGAGCTGATTTTGTGCTTCTTTGATTCTTTGGGTGTAGGATGTTGATGTGGGAGGACGGATTCTGCCGGCCGAGGATGACCGACTGCCTCGAAGAGATCGACGGCGAGGATCCGGTTCGAAAAGCTTTCAGCAAGATGTCCATTCAACTGTATAATTATGGAGAGGGGTGGGTACTGCAGCGTAGCCGGTTGATTTTTGTGAAAACCCCTCCCACTCTTTTCCTTAAAACAAAAAAAAAGTACAATCCTCTGTTTTGCTCCTTGTTTCTTAAATCATAGAAAAAACACTTTTTTGTATGTAATTAGGGAATTAATTGTTCATTGCTTCTCATCACTGGTTTTTATGAAATTATTCTAGCTCTGTGGTTTAATTGGAGAGTAGTAGTAATTATGGGTAAGTTTCCTAGTTTTACTTACCACACAGAAAGCAGAAGTGACTCATTAAAAGGTGTTCTTGGAGAGGGGACAAGCTGATTTTTTATTTTTATTTTTAAAATAAGTATTTTAGTGATGGATTTTTGTTTTGAAGCAGGCTGATGGGCAAAGTGGCTTCGGATAAATGTCACAAATGGGTCTTCAAAGAACCTTCTGAATGCGAAGCCAACATCTCCAACTACTGGCAGAGCTCCTTTGATGCGGTTTGTACTCCTCTGTCTTCTGTGATCTGCGTGCGAGAGAAAAAAAGAGAGATGCCTCTGTGAAAGTTTGCAGTTCGCATCATTCAGTACCTGCGATAAAGTAGAGAGAGAGAGCTGCGCTGCCTATGAGGAAATTTGCAGTCTTTGATCGTGTAGTACCCGTGTACGTAGAGAGAGAGAGAGAGAGAGAGAGAGAGAGAGAGAGAGAGAGAGAGAGAGAGAGAGAGAGAGTGACAGTGTGTGTGGGAGAGAACACGATTCCCTTCATCGTCTTCCAGCCAGCTTTAAACAGCAAAAGTGCTTGCATGTCATAAGAAACAAAAGAAAGATGCGACATTTAAAACTTTTAAGCTTTTTCTTCTTGATCATCTTCTTCTCCTTGCAGCTTCCTCCAGAATGGACTGATCAGTTCGCATCAGGCATCCAGGCAAGAATCGATCCTGCTCTCTAGCTCCCTTGTTTCCAGATGTTCTGTTTCTGTCTACTCTTCGAAACTCTTAAATTAATCTACTCTTCTCTTTGAAGCAGACAATAGCTGTCATCCAAGCTGGGCATGGACTTTTCCAGCTTGGATCCTGCAAAATTGTGAGCATAATTTCTTTTCAGCGTGATTTCAAGCAGTAAATTTCCTCTGCAACCTAATTATGCTTCATTGACTGCTCATTCAGATACCAGAAGATCTCCACTTCGTGCTAAGAATGCGGCATTTGTTCGAGTCTCTCGGTTACCAATCCGGCTTCTTCCTCTCCCAGCTCTTCTCCTCCACCAGAACCACCGGTCCCTCTCCCCTGCCGCCGCCCCTCAAGCAAACTCAGGCCCGCCCGACTCAACAAATCTTCAACTGGACCCACCCACCCTTCCACACCGCGCCCCCGCTGGCCGCCCATGGTTTCCACCCCTCCTCTACTCCGGCGAGCAGCAAGGATGAAACTCACCTCTTCCTCCTCCCTCATTCCGACGAAGACATGATCGCCGACCATGAACCTGACCTCAAGTGGCCCAACGGCCTCTCCTTTTTCAACGCCCTCACCGGCCGGAACGACGACGCCAAACTCCTCTTCGGCTCCGACGGGCTTGGAAGCAAGCCCCCAGTACACCACCACCACCAACAGCAGCAGCAGCTCATGATGTCCGGGAAGAAAGTGAGCGCCGGGGAAGACAATTCAGAGGTGAGCGGAAGCGGGGCAGAGCAGTACTTGAGGTTGGAGAGTCATTCTGGGAAGGCGAGGAAGGTGGAGGGGAGCAAATTCAAGAGGAGCTTCACGTTGCCGGCGAGGATGAGCTCGTCTTCATCGTCGTCGACGTCGATGGATCGCCAGCATGGCCATGGCGCGGGGACTCAGGGGATGGAGTACAGAGGCTCTGAAGCCGGGATATACTCTGATATCATGGATACTTTCTTGGAGTAGTGCTGCGGGGTTGACTTTTCTAATTCGCTTAAGTGGTAGTGATGATTAATTAGTAGTTAATTAGTCAGAGCTTTTCTAGTCAATGCTTGGATTGTCATTAGGTTGGTGACGTCTCTAATTCTCACTACTGGTTTTTAATGGTATAAAGTTTCTGCACGTTTAATTAACATAATATTATGGTGCAAAGCTGCGGTAAGGCCTCATTTGGCGCGGCGTTTTTGCTCGTGTTTGGAGCAAACGCCGCCGGACCGCGGGTAATCAAACGGGTGCCGGCAGTATTTGCTCCGTTTACTCCCGCTGGACAGCAAAAAACCCCGCAAAAGCTGCTTTTCAAGCCTCGCCTCCCCCCCTCCGGTTCCAATGCTTCCTTTCCAACCGCCGGCTTCTCTCGCCACCGCCGCGCCAAATGAAGCCTAAGTTTGGCACGACGGTGTGGTTATGAACCGGCATTTCTGAACTCCGGACCTCACCTAAGAATATCTATTCACTTTTATGTTCAAAATTAGTTTTTTTCGTGGTTGCCGTTACAACCGCCGTCATCTCGAGCATATACTTATTAATTTGCTAAACGGTGGTAAGCACTACCGCGGCACGATAGCTCCCAATTTCTAAGATTCTCTCTCGTGGAAATTGGGGAGCTGCATCATATAACCTATTTGAAGACAAAGTATGATTAAACTAATAATATTAGTTTATAAATGGCTGTAATCCTATTAAGAAGTCATGTGTGAATATCTAACTGAACTCTATATTGTCAAATTCTATTTCTTTTAGGGTCCGTTCGGCGCGCAGGTTTTGGCTTTCTGGAATTGGCTTTGATCAGAAAACCAATATCTGCTGGAATTGGTTTTTTGCAGAAAACCAATTCTGCTGTTCGGCTGCAGGATGGTATTCAGTGAACAGAATTGGTATTAATATCTAAAAGCTGTTCGGCTGCGCAAAGGAATTGGCTTTCTGGAATTCAAAATTTTTAGACTTTATAATTTTTAAAATTTAACCATAAATCAAAGTACTAATAATAATTGAAGTTCACATTGCAAACGATCAAATTCATATGCATTGTTCAGAAATAAAAGTACAGAAATAGCAAATGATCAGATAAAAAGTCTATCGCCCATAAATAAAAACATGAAACTAGCCATCAAACTGCATTCGGAGCCATGTCCCCTTCAATTTGTCAGGCAGTCTCTTGAATATGTCACGCTTGATGCTATCATGACACAGTATATCCATTGCTCTGAGTAAATCATGATCTTCTAAATCAGTCATCTGAGTCAGTGCGACATAGATGTCGTCAACATCGCTAGTAGTCATGGTTCCTACCGCACCTTGCACGGAGTCAGCCAACTTATCTCTGGCCACTGCTACTGCGTCATTTCCTACAGCTCGCTTTCTCCTTCTTCTACTGCTTCCTTCTCCTTCCACTCTAGTCTGCTCTTGTGTATTTGTTGTTTTTTCTGCCATTGACTCCGCATCTATCTCCTTTGTCGCCTCTGTTGCGGTCGCAGCATGACTACCAGTTGCTCTATCAGTCCCGCATAACACAGCCAAATCTGACCAATTCACAATAACTTTATCTTTATAATGTTTCACAGAAGGATGAGCCTGCATTAATACCAATAAAAAATATCACTACACTGAGTTCGTAAATATATCAATCAATATAAATATCACTACACTAGAGTCGCTGCGACTGATGATGATATGATGATATCTCTCCTACGTTTCTTGTTCAGCTCATTATTATCCATTGCCCCTAAAGTCGAAACAAAAAATGTGATGTTTAGTGGTGTTGCTCATCCTATAATAACACATATAGCAATGGCATTTTAGTTTTTGGATTGTTCTCAGTTAGCTGGAGTAATATGCACAAAGCCAGACAGTCTAAAGATCTCAAAACGTCACAATTTATTTCTCTTGACATAAACCAATGTAGATGTTTATGCACAAAGCCACACCCTAAAGATCACAAAACAGGGCATGAACAAATCACAAGCATAAAATCAGGAAAAAATTCAAGCAAACAAAGAAAGGCCATGAAAGTAATATGCATATAAAAAACAAAACAAATCAAAATTCTGCATTAAAACCCCTCAAAACTGCACTAAAATACCAAAAAACTGCACCCTAAAATCAAAAATTTACACTCAAAATTGGAATAACCAGGGGAGGAAGAACGAAAATCGGCCATGAGAGTACCTCAGAGGAAGAAGGAAAAGCTTCTTGTTGGTGAGGAAGATGGCAAATCTCTGATACGATGTTGCAAATCCTAAAAAAAATAGGCAGAAGATAGATCAACAAAATAGGTAGAAGAAAGATCCGAAAAATAAAAAAATGGGGTGGATAGGAAGAGGAAGAGGGAGAGGAAGAAGAGAAATAGGAAGAAGAAGAAGTGGAGAAGAAGTGGAGAAGAAGAAGAGGAGAAATAGGAAGGAGGAGGATCGGCCATGAATCGGCCATGAAAGTGGAGAACGGGGAGGATCGACCATGAAAGAGGTGGAGAACGGGGAGGATCGGCCATGAAAGTACCTGCTCTGCAGATCGCCCTTGCGCAACGAGAAGCGGAAAGGTGAAAACAGCGGAAAGCCACGGTCGAGGGGTAGGTTTTCGGTCCTTCATATTTACGATGATATGAAAACCCATGGTTTTTATTTCCAAAGCCAATACAATCCAAATTCTCGCGCGCCGAATAGAAGAATTGGTTTTCTGAAACCCAATACCAATTCCAGAATGCCAAAACACGCGCGCCGAACGGACCATTAATGAATTTAATAATGGTCAATTCTTGATTTTAAATAATTATTTGGCATGTAAGATACATTCAAGACTATTTTAGGGTATTGGCAGAGGTGTTGAGGTTGGAGCTACAACAACTGGTGGACGTGTAGCCATAGTTGGGGTCTCTTTCAAGAGGATTCACGGCATGTCAAGCCCTGGTAAGGTTCTTCGCTTTACATCGAACTAAATCCCATGCTCCACCGCTTGTGCGGGCCCCTTCAATTCCGTTGAGTTTCATTTTTGCGAACGTACTCCCCAGGCGGGATACTTAACGCGTTAGCTACAACACTGCACGGGTCGATATACACATCGCCTAGTATCCATCGTTTACGGCTAGGACTACTGGGGTATCTAATCCCATTTGCTCCCCTAGCTTTCGTCTCTCAGTGTAGTGTCGGTCCAGCAGAACTGTCGCTGCTGTATGAGGGGCACCCCGCACACATATATGCATACGTACGAGTGAGAGTGCACGGGAGCCCCCGTGCGCCCGCGACAGTACCCATGTCGTAACAGTATCATGATCACGACAATACTTCCGCCGGTTTCATTTATTAATTGTGAATGGGCTCTGCCCACTAGTGATTTGGAAACCATAATAATCAACTCGAAATGAGAAGAAAACGATGAACCCTAACAACCAACTCTAAATGAGAATAAAATAGCTATCCTCCTAAGGAGAGGAAAAGCTCATTCTTATGAACACAAACATATTTTCAAAAATTCAAGAGTAGAGGTGAAAGCCCTCTTCAAATGGAATTGGCAAGTACGGATGATTTCATAATAACAGGAAAATTTAAAGCTAAAGTCACAATTAAACATGCGCGTGAAAAAGAAAAGGAGGGGGAGGAGGGAGTAAGAAGTGAATCCTGGCCGCACACATGCTTCTTATTACATAAGAAAGACGATGAGATGAGCAAATATAATGGATTCAAAGATGAACTAATACATCTCTGGTAAGTTATTTATTAAATGATCAATTGAATGTGTGAATTGACAATAATAGACGGTATTTGTTGTGAAGGGGATTGATCGGTCATGAAGGAGGAAAACAATATGAAATTCTTGTGGTTTGAAACTAATTCTTAGAATACATAAAGACAACTCTACGAAATATTAGAGGTTTTAAAGATTCTACTAATCCATCATTTTAATTCTCTAAGTCATAATCCCACTTTCGATATCTTTTTAATATATTGTAAAAGCACAAATCAACATATGCAATATAACAACACAATACTCTTAAAAAAAGAGGTGCAAAGATAAGATTAAAATTGACATCTTTTGACGGGAAGAACTATAAGGAGATGATATTTTTTTTGCTAAGAACTATAAAATTGGCAGTCATTCACATGGATTGCGTAGTTACAAACCAAAAAGTACATCAAATTGACAGATATTTATATATGATTTCTTTAATTAAAGCTGAAGGGGAAAAACATTCCGATATTGTATTCAACCAATGCACGGAGGTGGAAACGCCGATAAAGACCCCCAAAAGAAGAAAAATGATATATTTATATTTCATGCATGATCAACAAACTAAGAAGACTAAAATATTGATATACATGAAATTACCTCATATGATTTTTGAACCTCGACTTGCCAGAACTCCATTTTATAGAAGAGTCTAGTGTCGGGCCTTTGGCAAGCATGAGAAGCATTTATCCTATTGAGGGAGTCCATTTTAGACATTCTCAAAAGCTACAACATTTGGAAGTAAAAAAAATTGAAATTACTATAGAACAAATGAAAAAATGCATATGCTTGCATGACAATCATTGCTACTACAAATTTTAACAATTAAAATTAATTTTTTGGAAGTAGAAAGCATTCACAAAGAACATCGGGTAATAACCCAATATAGCGTACGCATCAACTGCGCTATTGTAAAATAGCTAAGAGATCCAAAGAGATGTGTAACTTAGATTTGACAAATGTTTTGTGAAAGAGATATGTATGGTCGTTGAAGCCCTAAATGACTAGGAAAACTTTAGCAACAATTTTCTGTATATAATAGTAAGTGAAAGAGAAGCAAGTTAAAAGAGTATAAATGCATTTTTGCACCTGCAAATTAAGTGAAGTTATACGTCAATGATTATATCAGAAAAAATACCTAAAATTAATCTAACATATCACTACAACATTGTATATTGAAAATGTATTTAGCAAATGAAGTGAAGGCTTCACCACCTTCTATTGAAGATTTTACATTGCCCAAAAAAGACCATGAAAATAATGTTTTTGTTAATTGTAAGTTGATATTGTTCCATTCCTTGTAATTATATTAAACATGCTTTAAAAATATATATATGACATCATATATGGATAGTCTCGGTTAGCTCTATATCTCAAGCATTCATTTATGTTCATTTATCAGAGCCATCTCTTTATTAGTTGTCAATTCAGATTGTTGATACACAATTACTTCAATTGCAAAAAATTCTTCTTGTAAAGATTATTTTGGAACTATTCAAGTACAAAGTAAAAATGTACTGCAAAATTAAAATACAAAATAATTCAATTCTTACCTAGTTCTTAGTATGTAAAGAAGGTGTTGGGATCATTGCTCACAATGTCCTAGATTTGGAGAAGTCCATTTCTAAGTCAAAGATATATCTCAGAATGTATTTGATATACTCTCTAGAATCAATGTGCAGGAGATCAGGTCAGGCAAAATGTTCATGGAATTTATTCAAGTTCAGAAGCGTCGAGACATCATACATCGCTCGACGCCTGTGACCCAGAAGCGTTGACTCATGTCTACTACTCAAATAGACAAGGTCGCCGCTGAAGTTCTGAGACCAAGTTCGGAAGCGTCGAGCCGAGGTGCATTGCTCGACGCCTTGGAAAGAGAAGTGTCGACTTAACTTCAGTCAGCTCAGCGCCAACTAGAAGTTCTGAGTTCAAGTTAGAAAGCGTCGAGCCAAGTTATATTGCTCGACGCCTTGGAATGAGAAGTGTTGACTTAACTCTTATCTGCCCAGCATCATCCAGAAGTGTAGAGATATGAAGACAGAGTTAAAAGGCGTCGACTGAGTGATGATTACTCATCGCCTGAGAAGGAGGAGCCGAGAGCTTCAGTCTAAGGAGTATGCGTCGAGTGTTGCTCGACGCCTAATTGAGAAAGTGTTGACAAACACAGTAAGCGCTCAACGCCTCTTCTACAGATAGTCTGAACTGAGGAATTTCTTCTACAGCTGGCTGAGCTTCTGTTTCTGATAAAGACCGTTGAAAACATAACGTCATGCTGACGTGGAGGATCGTAACTGTAATTGCAGATGGCGGGCTATAAATAGAAGGCATGACCTAAGGGTTATGTAGCTAAGCATTAAAGCAGTGAAGAAAAGTTTTAAAAGCTATTATCGTTTTTGAGAGAAAGTTCGAGAAAGAATCTGAAGAAGTCATCTTCCCTTTCAGAACTAATCTGATTTGAAGAATTTATTCAGCAATCTGGTGCTGATATCTTTTTTTGAAAGGAGGAGGTCAAGAAGGAAGAATCTGTCTTCCTAAGAAGAAGAACAGTCATCACAGCCTGTCGAATCAAGAAGATCATTTGCTGCTGCTGTTCTATTGAAGGTTTCTGTCTGATCATTCAGGCAGATCAAGAAGGCTCAACAATTGCAAACCTGAGTCTAAGTATTTGTTACTTTCTTTCTAAATTTCTGTAGGATCTGAGTTGTCAGATCTGAGTGTAGGATCTGTCAAGGATCTGAGTTGTAAGATCAGGTGTGATCTGAGTTGTAGGATTCTGGGGTGAATCTGAGTTGTAAGCCTAGTTATAAAGGCTGAGGTAGGATCTGTGTGATCTGAGATTGTAAGATCCTTTGGCGATCTGAGCTGTAAGACCTGTTTGTGGTCTGAGATCTGGAGGAGTTATAAACCCTATCTAGTACACTGCTAGAGGGGTAGAAGGGGGAAAGTGGATTACCCAAGATAAGGGGAACCACTATAAAAATCTGTGTGTTCTTTTCTGTGGTGTTATTTTTCTTGAAAGCTCTGATCAGATTTATCTAGGTTATCTTCAAGAATTGCAATAAATTTAAATAACCTATTCACCCCCCCTCTAGGTGATTAGCTACCCTAAAATTAAGTCTTTCAAGTGGTATCAGAGGAAGGCTGTTCAAGAAAAGGTTTAACAGCCTGAACAAGATCTTCTAAGGGTAGATTTATGAAGTCGTGATGGCTAATTCGGAGGGAAGCAAAGAATTTACATCCTTGAAGCTTCCAATCTGCAGAAAGGAAAACTTCGGAATTTGGAAAGAAAGGGTCAGACGTTTTATGGAAGCATCTGATCCTCGGATTTACATAACTGTTCTGGAGGGACCTTTTGTTCCTATGAAAGTTTCATTTACAGATGGAAATATAAAGACTCCAAAAGCCTATTCAGAGATGACAAAAGATGAAGTGATTCTGGCCTCCTTGGATAAGAGAGCTCAGAACATTATTGTTAGTGCTATTGAAGATTCAACCTTCCAAAATTTAATCCATTGTAAAACTGCCAAAGAAATGTGGGAATCTCTTATCGTTTATATGGAAGGGACTGAAGAAGTCAGAGATGACAGGAAGTCACTTCTCAATCAGCAATATGAAGCCTTCAGACAAGACAAGAAAGATTCAATTGCAGTCTGCTATGAAAAATTCTTCAAGATTATAAATGGTCTAAAAACTTATGGAAGAACTTTCTCAGATTATGAGCTGAACGATAAGTTCTTAAGATCACTGAACAAAGAATGGGACATCAAGATCTGTGCAATCAGAGAAATGGGAAATCTGGGAAACATTCAGCCACAGAATTTATATGGGAAACTCTTGTCCCATGAACTTCATTTGAATACCAGAAAAGCTGAGGAAGGACATAGCAGGGAAAACCCCATTGCTCTGAAAGCAGAGAGCTCCAAGAAAAACAAAGAAAGGCTGTCATATCTCCCAGAATTCCATCTGAATCAGAAGAATCAGAAACCAATAATACTGATTCTGAAATATCAGATGGTGAATTGGCATTCTTTACCAAACAACTAAAAGGGATATTGAGAAGAAAACAACACTGGAAAACAAGACCATCTCAGTCTTCCAGATCTAAGAAGCATTCAAATTCTTCAGAAGGATTCAAACAAAACTTCAATAAGGACAGGTACAATTCTAAACACAATAAAAATAATTCAGAAGAAATCGTGTGTTTTAGTTGCAGGAAATCAGGACACATGATTGCTGACTGTCCTTCGAAGAGAAAGCACAACAAGAACTCTGATGAAAGAAAGCATAGATCTGACAAAAGACATGAAAAGAGTCTAATGGCCAAAAAGGGCAAGGCCACTCTGAGTGATAGTGAATCTCAATCATCTGACTCAGATAGTGAGGAGGCACTCATAGCTCTGATGGCTGCCAATGAAAATGAAGACAGTCTAAATGATAGACCTATGATAAAAGCCCCACTATCAATGTCTGATAGTGAAGAAGATGAAGAAGAAAACGCAGGACTCATGGCATTGAGTGATCAAGAGAATCAGGAGGAAACTGCTGATATAAAGGTACTTAATACAACTCCTTTATCTGATTCTAATTCTGAATCTGAAACAGACTTATTCCCTTCAGATGAAAATAACTCACAATCTAAACTTCAAGTAGATGAGATTATTGAAAAATATCAATTAATTCTCAAAGCACTCAAGAAGAGCAAAAGGCATAACAAAAGGTTGCAAAAAGAATTATCTGAATTAAAGCAAACCAATGTTCAAAACTCTGAGACAGCTGAGAGGCTGAATCAGACAAGTAAAGAACTTAGCAAATTAAAAGTCATGTCAATTATTCACATACAAACTCTGTGCACCAAAGAAAAATTAATAAGAGAACTTGAAGCAAAACTCCTAGCAGAAAGGAAACTTGTGGCAAAGTTCTCACAACCTCAAACTATTCTTCCTATAATAGACACATTCTCTGCTAAATACAGATGTGGCATAGGATATGATAGGGATGCAGATAAAAATTCCAAAATTAATGACAAAGCATCTATAGAACCTTTAAAGCTTAATAGAATCATACCCATCACAAACAAGCATGATCAAAAAGGTGTGCATAAGTTTTATAAGGGTGAATGTTCTAATAGCAAAGATGATTTAATTCAGCCCAGTAATAATAATGCCAAACCTCTATTTGAATTCAAAGCAAATACTAAATTCAACAGAAAGAATCTAAGACCTGAAGTAAGAATCACTAATAGAAAGAAAACTGAACCAGTAAAATTCACTAAGACAAATTACATAGCTCCTGTGAATAAGGAAATTAGGCAAAATATGAATCAACATAAAGAAATAAGAAGACCTTCAAGGAGATATAATAGGTATGAATGCTGGTGCTGTGGTAGGGTTGGACATTTTGCTCTTAACTGTTGGTTCAATCCAACTGCTCCAAGATTCAACTCTGGGAGACCAGTATTCAGACCTATGACAACTCTCACAGCTCCAAGAATTATTCAACAACTAAATATTCCAGCTCATACTAACAAGGTTCTAGGACCCAACTTGGTGTGGGCTCCTAAGAAAAGGTAATTTCTCTTTGCAGGGTTGTCCAAAGACCAATCAGCTTCCAATCTGGTACTTGGACAGTGGGTGCTCTATGCACATGACAGGAACAAAAAGTCTGCTGAATGATTACTCTCCCATAAGGAATGGACCAAAGGTTATCTTTGGAGGATCTGAAAGAGGTAAAACTAAAGGTTATGGCAATATCTCAAATGGAATTGTCATCATCACCA
Organism: Dactylorhiza incarnata; assembly: GCA_033032865.1. NCBI lineage: Eukaryota > Viridiplantae > Streptophyta > Magnoliopsida > Asparagales > Orchidaceae > Dactylorhiza > Dactylorhiza incarnata. The sequence continues at coordinate 3,196,112 of JAWHQI010000264.1, forward strand.
ATGTTGCTCATGTTGATGGATTGCAACACAATCTCATCAGCATAAGCCAATTATGTGATATTGGGTATGACATTTCATTCCACAAGGATAAGTGCTTGATTAAGAAAGAGAATGAGATAATTCTCTCAGGCACTAGGAGTGGCAATATTTACTGCTTAAATTTCATATGTTCTGATCTAACTAATTCTATATGCTTAGTAGCAGAAAATAAGATTTCTAGTAGTGTTCAATGGCATAAAAGATTAGCTCACATGAATTATAAGACTATAAATAAGCTCATCTCAAAAGACCTAGTGAGAGGTGGACCTAATTGGAAGTGTGAGCAGGAGGGTCCATGCCATGCTTGTCAAATGGGTAAGCAGACCAAATTTTCATTCAAACCAATTGTTGAGAAAGATTCCATTAGATGTCTATATCTACTCCACATGGATTTATTTGGACCAATGTCAATCCATAGCTTAGGAGGAAAATCATACACTTTTGTAATAATTGATGATTATTTCAGATTCACTTGGGTATTCTTCCTCAAACATAAGTCAGACACCTTAGAAATATTTACAAGTTTTGTTAGGCAAATCACAAATGAAATAGGAAATTCTGTAGCCAAAATTAGAAGTGATCATGGGACTGAATTTCAGTCAGGTGCAATGACCAAATTCTGTGAGAATCTAGGAATTTCTCAAGAGTTCTCATCTCTTAGAACTCCCCAACAAAATGGGGTTGCTGAGAGAAGAAATAGAACCCTCATTGAAGCTAGCAGGAGTATGCTGAGTGATTCTTCTCTTCCTGAGTATTTTTGGGTTGAAGTTGTAAATACAGCTTGTCATGTTCAGAATAGGGCTCTTATAAACAAAAGATTGGATAAGACTCCATATGAGGTGTTGAAAGATAGAAAACCTACTTTAGCTTATTTTAAAATATTTGGTAGTAAATGCTTTGTATTAAATAATGGAAAGCATCATCTCACTAAGTTTGCTGAAAAAGCACATGAGGCAATCTTTGTTGGGTATAGCTCTCAAAGTAGAGCTTATAGAATTTTCAATAAAAAGTCTAATAGGATAGAAGAATCAATACATGTTGTATTTGATGAAACCAGCCTTATTCATAAGGATTTGGGAAGTCTATCTAGTTGTACAGGTTCAACACAGAAATTAAAGGAGCTGAATATCAATGAACAACAAAATGAGGATAATGAAGAATCAATTGAGAATACAATTATATTTAGAGAGGATGAACCTCAAGCAGAAGACAATTATGAAGAACCTACTGCTGCTGAAGAACCACCTCATCCAGAACCTCTAGAAGAACCTACTCAAACAGATGCACCAGATTCTCAAAGGAGAAATGAAAAGTGGAGGATTGCAACCAAACATCTGAAGGATCATCCAAAGGAACAGATCATAGGAAATCCAAATGATGGTGTGCAAACCAGAAGAGGAAACTCAATACATGAGGCCTTGCATCACAGTTTTATTTCCAAAATAGAACCTAAGAAGTTTGATGAAGCAAATAAAGACTCTTCATGGATATCAGCTATGCAGGAAGAGTTAAATCAATTTGAAAGATGCAAAGTCTGGATATTGGTCCCAAGACCAAAGAGACATAAAGTCATAGGAACCAAATGGGTATTCAGGAATAAGCTAGACGAGAATGGTGTGATCATCAAAAACAAAGCTAGGTTGGTTGCTCAAGGATACAGACAGGAGGAAGGCATAGATTTTGATCAAGTGTTTGCTCCTGTGGCAAGATTGGAGGCAATCAGGTTATTCTTGGCATTTGCAGCTCACACTGGTTTCATAGTCTATCAAATGGATGTGAAGTCAACATTTCTTAATGGAACAATATTGGAGGAAGTATATGTTGAACAACCCCTAGGTTTTATTGACTCTACTCATCCAAATCATGTCTATCTGCTATTAAAAGCATTGTATGGTCTGAAACAGGCACCTAGAGCCTGGTATGAGACATTATCTAGATTTCTTATTGAGAACAAATTCTCAAGAGGAAAGATAGATAAGACATTGTTTCTCAGGATAGTTAAAGGTCACATTATTCTAGTACAAATATATGTAGATGATATAATATTTGGCTCTACTGAATAATCTTTGCAAGAGGTTTGCAAACCTTATGCAAGGAAAATTTGAAATGAGCAGCATGGGTGAGCTTAAATACTTCTTAGGACTCCAAGTGAAACAGTCTGAGGAAGGAATTTTCATTTCTCAGACCAAGTACACAAAAGAAATTCTTAAGAAGTTTGGAATGAAAAATTCCTCTGTCATGAAGACACCAATGGCAGCAAATATATCACTAGACAAGGATGAAAAAGGGAAACCTATTGATGAAACCTTGTACAGAGGCATCATTGGATCATTGCTATACCTAACTGCTAGCAGGCCAGACATTATGTTCTCAACATGTGTGTGTGCTAGATATCAAGTGAACCCTAAAGAATCTCATTACACTGCTGTCAAAAGAATCCTGAGATATCTGAAGGGAACTCTTAATCTTGGCCTTTGGTATCCTAGAAGCAATGATTTTGAACTCATTGGTTTTTCAGATGCAGATTTTGCAGGATGCAAGGAGGATAGAAAAAGTACATCTGGAACATGTCAATTTCTTGGCAAAAGATTAATATCTTGGAGTAGCAGGAAGCAGACCAGTGTGGCTATTTCTACAGCAGAATCTGAGTACATCTCAGCTGGAAACTGCTGTGCTCAGCTACTATGGATTAAACATCAACTCCAGGACTATAAAGTTCAGCTAAGTAAATCTCCTCTATTTTGTGATTCAACTAGTGCTATTGCTATAACTAACAATCTTGTATCTCATAACAGAACTAAACACATAGAAATAAGATATCATTTCATTAGAGAACATGTAGAAAATGGAGACATCTCAATTGAATATGTTCCCACTGACAAACAAGTTGCTGACATATTTACTAAGCCCTTGGATGAAACCAAATTCAATAATTTTAAAATTGAATTAGGTATGTTAAAAATGAATTAAAGTTATTTTGAATTAAAAATATTGATTAAGCCATATAAGGTGAGTGGAGAAGCCTTTTGGCGTCGACAGACTATTCTTGGCGTCGAGAGAAATTATTTAGCGTCGAGAAGATATTTGGCGTCGAGAAGACACATGGCGTCGACTGAAGATACATGACGTCAAGCGATCTCAATGCCTATGCGAACATAGCTAGGCCGTCTCGACATGGTAAAATTGAACCATTAGATCAATCTTGTCAAACAAGTTCAGCCCGCGGCTTCTCATCTTCTTAAATTAGAACTCCTATAAATAAGGAAGTCACTTCGTTAGCGTATATGCTGTAGTTCTCTAAGTTCGAAATTGGCTGCCCTAGAAAAATCTCTTCATCAATTCCTTCTCTCCTCAATCATCAACAACAATGCCTCCCAAAAGCAGTGAGTATCTTTATGAAGGAAGTGAGCTTGTTCGAAATGGATTCCAATCAGCTTCTGTGGAGATCAAATCAACAATCGAGTTAATCTACAATGCAGGACTGGAGTTCGTATTGTCTGAATCAACTCTCATTTGGAAACGAGAGGTATTAGAGCTATATTCTAACATAGTAATTGACTCCGTAAATTCAAAGATTAAGACTAGTGTGAATGGCAAGAAGATTAAAATAACTCCATCCAGACTCGCTAAGGCACTGAAACTGCCTAGGTTAAAAATGGACGAAGAAGAGGAAGAGGTGTCCTCTGAGCAGATTAGACTAGCATAAATCTGGTGCGGAATTGACACGTCAAGAGGAATCCCTGGAAGTATTCTAAGAAAAGGAATGAATCCGAAAGGCAAACTGATAACAGATGTGATAGGAAAGGGATTGTTATGCAAGACTGGATCGCATGACAAAATATCCAGAAAAATGTTTATTCTTCTGACAAGGATCATTCATTCTCTAAGAACAGATTGGGGAAGAGTTGTGTTTGACAGAATAGTTGAGTGTATCCAGGTACCCAACATGGGTAGGATACTGTCTCTATATTTAGCAAAAGTGTCCCCTGACATTTTGAATAATAAACTTGGATCAAAGATAAATCATATGAAGAAAATGGATATGAGAATGATAGAGAGATGGGACAGAATCTTATCTAACCCTCCTCCAGCAGATTCTTCTCCCAAGCAGAAGAAAGCAAAGAAGCAAAAGAAGACTAAGGTTTCTTCAAGTTCTTCTAGTACATCCTCCTCCAAGAGAAAATCTACATCTTCTCCAATTCATGATCCAAATCTTACAACATCTGAAGATATAGAAAAGAACAATGCAAGGGATAGTTCTCCTGATACCTCTAAGGATGCAAATGAAAAAGGGGAAGAAGAAAGAGGAAGTCTTCATATATCCCCAGCTAGATCTGAAGGGGTTGTGCCAAATGAAAAAGAGACTCAAGATGAGATTCCTGTTCAGCACGATTCTGAACTAAGCAAAGCAGAAATTGAGGGGGAGTCTCAGGATGAGATCCCTGCTCAGGATAAAATTGATTCGATCATCGCAGAAATTGAGGGGGAGTCTCAGGCTGAGATCCCTGATAAAGTAAATTCTATCATTGAGGAAATGGAGGTGGAAGCAGAGCCTGAAGCAACAAAGAAATCTGCTGAGAAAGTTATTAAGATAGAATCCTCTAGCTCTCATATGAGCCAAAGAAATGATTCTTTTCTCAGGGAAGAAAGTAGCAAAGGTGTTGACATGGAAAGGGAAATCCATGTGGACCTTAGTCCTGTTCTACCTCAGCTGGAGGTGTTACTGAATAATCAAAGGAGAATGTTAGAACAATATATTGAGGAAAATAATGATAAAATGAAAAAGGAAGTGGATTTTCAAATGAAGTTGGTTAGATTTGAAGTCAATCATCAGATGTCTGCTTTAAGGAAGGAGATGGTAAAGTTCTTTAAGAGAGCTGGTGCTTCAGTCGATTATTCAACTGAACAGCTTGATGCCATCAAAGAAGCATCCAAGACTATTAAAGAATCACAAGCCGGAATTACTAAGACAGTGGATGATGTTCAGACAAACCAAGGAATACTGAGTAGCAACATGCAAGTTTTTTATAAAGAACAAGTAGCACAAATTCTCACAGGAACAAATAAGATTGAAGCAAGATTACAACAGCATAATGCTGATATTTTGGCTAAAATTGGTGAGAGCTCCACAGTTTTAAAAGACCAAGTAAAGATGCATGTAGACACTTTAGATGATCATCTTCTTAAAGTGAAGAAAAACATTGACAGTGGAGTTCTTCATTTGGAAGGTCAAGTCAGATTTCAGAAAAATATTATAAGAGATCATATTGTTGAAGAAGTCCTAAAGGGGGAGAGGTCAATGATTCAAGCTAGTTCTGAACATGCTATGTGGACCTCAAACTCTATAAGAGAAACTCTTGGATATCCTACCATAGACTATGGGAATGATCAAGTATCTGGGACAGGGCCAATCTCTTACTGAGGTTCAAAAGAAGATTGCTCAAATGTATAGTCCTCAGGATAAAGGTACAAGAGAACATTTTCCTAGTGAGCAAGAAGAATCAAGCAAAAGAAAGTACAGAGAAGAGGTTCAATCAAGAGCTGATTTTGAACGTTGGTCTCCATCTTCCAGAGAATTGATTCTATCAGCATGGGAAGCTGTGAAAAATAATCCAGATCAACGAGAAAAGTGGTATTCTGAAGCTGAGTGGTTAAAGCATAGGGCTCAAGAAGATCTAAAGATCAAATTCAAGGCTGATAAAATGGCTGGGAAAATCCAGGCAGGAGAATTGGAGCCAATCAGGTACTTCCCAAAGCCATTTGGTTATTTCGAAAGGAGAAAGGAGGTTGCTGCAGCACTCGCCAAAAGAGCCAAAAGAGGAATTGAATTCAAGGATCCTGGGCATTCTTAGAACTTTAATCTTTACTGTCTATTTCTGATGAATGTAATTAATATAATTTTGAACAATCCTGGTGAATTTCTGGTGTGATCTATTTTTCATGATTACATATATATATGCCTGTGTTATGATTATGGTTCTCTTCATGACATATCTTATTCTGAATTGCTTATGTTTTATGCTTATATGAGATGTTATGTCTGAGAGAATGTCTGTGGATAGAATGTGTTGGTAATTTGATTCTATATAGTATGATACTCCTTCTTCTGATTATCTATATAGAAATTTGTACACATTATTTTTTTTTTAAAAAAGGAGAGATATATCATTGACTGAGGTTATGACTTCTTCAAATAGGGGGAGATTGTTGGGATCATTGCTCACAATGTCCTAGATTTGGAGAAGTCCATTTCTAAGTCAAAGATATATCTCAGAATGTATTTGATATACTCTCTAGAATCAATGTGCAGGAGATCAGGTCAGGCAAAATGTTCATGGAATTTATTCAAGTTCAGAAGCGTCGAGACATCATACATCGCTCGACGCCTGTGACCCAGAAGCGTTGACTCATGTCTACTACTCAAATAGACAAGGTCGCCGCTGAAGTTCTGAGACCAAGTTCGGAAGCGTCGAGCCGAGGTGCATTGCTCGACGCCTTGGAAAGAGAAGTGTCGACTTAACTTCAGTCAGCTCAGCGCCAACTAGAAGTTCTGAGTTCAAGTTAGAAAGCGTCGAGCCAAGTTATATTGCTCGACGCCTTGGAATGAGAAGTGTTGACTTAACTCTTATCTGCCCAGCATCATCCAGAAGTGTAGAGATATGAAGACAGAGTTAAAAGGCGTCGACTGAGTGATGATTACTCATCGCCTGAGAAGGAGGAGCCGAGAGCTTCAGTCTAAGGAGTATGCGTCGAGTGTTGCTCGACGCCTAATTGAGAAAGTGTTGACAAAGACAGTAAGCGCTCAACGCCTCTTCTACAGATAGTCTGAACTGAGGAATTTCTTCTACAGCTGGCTGAGCTTCTGTTTCTGATAAAGACCGTTGAAAACATAACGTCATGCTGACGTGGAGGATCGTAACTGTAATTGCAGATGGCGGGCTATAAATAGAAGGCATGACCTAAGGGTTATGTAGCTAAGCATTAAAGCAGTGAAGAAAAGTTTTAAAAGCTATTATCATTTTCGAGAGAAAGTTCGAGAAAGAATCTGAAGAAGTCATCTTCCCTTTCAGAACCAATCTGATTTGAAGAATTTATTCAGCAATCTGGTGCTGATATCTTTTTCTGAAAGGAGGAGGTCAAGAAGGAAGAATCTGTCTTCCTAAGAAGAAGAACAGTCATCACAGCCTGTCGAATCAAGAAGATCATTTGCTGCTGCTGTTCTATTGAAGGTTTCTGTCTGATCATTCAGGCAGATCAAGAAGGCTCAACAATTGCAAACCTGAGTCTAAGTATTTGTTACTTTCTTTCTAAATTTCTGTAGGATCTGAGTGTAGGATCTGTCAAAGATCTGAGTTATAAGATCAGGTGTGATCTGAGTTGTAGGATTCAGGGGTGAATCTGAGTTGTAAGCCTAGTTATAAAGGCTGAGGTAGGATCTGTGTGATCTGAGATTGTAAGATCCTTTGGCGATCTGAGCTGTAAGACCTGTTTGTGGTCTGATATCTGGAGGAGTTATAAACCCTATCTAGTACACTGCTAGAGGGGTAGAAGGGGGAAAGTGGATTACCCAAGATAAGGGGAACCACTATAAAAATATGTGTGTTCTTTTCTGTGGTGTTATTTTTCTTGAAAGCTCTGATCAGATTTATCTAGGTTATCTTCAAGAATTGCAATAAATTTAAATAACCTATTCACCCCCCCCCCCCCTCTAGGTGATTAGCTACCCTTAAATTAAGTCTTTCAGAAGGAAATGCGTAAATATACAGAGAAAGGCCCTAGGATGCGAGAGAGATTTTAGGGCTAATTAATTATGTTACCCTACAAAGCCCTACTGGACCTAGGGAATGTCGTTGGCTTAGCAGGAATAGTTAATCTATAGAATGCGACTTACTTAACCCGCAAAATGCGACCTGCTTGGAGGAAAAGGCTTTGAAATCTTATTGAAGCTGAGAAAGATGCAGGCTGATGATGTCGATCGGGGTGAAGACATGCGAGCTAGAGAGGATTTGGGGGAGAATGTTAGAGCGAGGATAATGAGGAGGACGCGTCCCTTCGCCGACAATACAATATGAGAGGATTCATTGTCTGCTCAAAGATCGGGAATGAGAGGAGCCAAAGATTCATCACGGGCGAGTGGGTGGGAGAAGCCGAAGACCACGTTTAAGGGGATGCGGGTAATGGTTCCTGCGAGGTATTTGAAATTAAACGGTAGATTTGATCTAGATGAACGACTAAGCTGTTCGCAATGGAACTATATAAAAGCTATGGACAACCATTTTTTTTGCTTTTAAATTAGTATAAATATATAAAAGTAGATATCGATGCAAGTAAGGATAATGGACGATATTTCGAAGTCCTAAATTTCTATGCGTCTTTTAGTGTGGATGCATTAAAATAGAAAATCTAATCTATAGAAAAACAATTTTTGGTGCAACATTCACCTTTCCAATTTTACTACCCCTCTCTGATACACAATTTCCCAAAAAATTAATTTCATTATTTTTTCTTTAATGTAAAAATTGAAATTAATATATATATATATATATATTTAATTCTAAAAAATGTGTTCTTATAAAGACAAAAAAATTTGAACCATGCTCCGCTTTTATTGCTAAAGAAACTATAGAAATATTCACTTTGTTGTTTGAAACTTTTTTAAAATTTATTTTCGGTAAGCAACATTTAACAATATATACAGATCATGATCAAGCAATGGTTGTTGCAATCGAGAGAGTGTTGAGTCAAAACTGATATCGTTTATGCCAATGACATATTGCTAAAATGGCCCCTTCCAAAGTCCACTCATTCAATGCAGATAATAATGTTCTATATTTTACACTTGTCTTAGCAAATGTGATACCATCGAAAAATTTTAAGAGCGTTGGTGTCAAATGATTGTTCTTGGGAACCTCCAAGAGAATATGTGGTTGAATAATGATCTCTACGAAATAAAGGAAAAGTGGTCCACAACATTCAGTAAGATTGTTCTTGATCATGGTATCCTCTCTACTCAGAGGAGCGAGTCCATGAGTAATGTATGACATGCAATTACAAAGGCTACTTCAACTTTGGTTGAATATTGTTTTATTTAAATGGAGAAATTATAATCAATTGCATGATAAAGAAAAAGAATAAAATTTCAGATGCAAGCAGGGAAGTGTCCATGTTGAAGTTAGAAATTGTCCAATCTTAAAACAAGTCTCAAAGTTGTACAATATAACAATATATGCTAAATTCTATGAGGACTTCAAAGTAGGGGCATTCAGTCTATTCATTAAAAAAGAGTATATGACAAGTGAAAGCATGTGCATTATGAAGATAAGATGGTGTGATCGAGCTTAACATAACAAGCATTGGACGATTGAGTTGAAATTAATGACATCGAATATAAGTTGTTCTTGCTGCAAGTTTAAAACAAATGAGATTTTGTATAGTCACGCACTTAAAGCTTATACTCATAAGAATATAACAAGCATTCCCGAAAAATATCTACTTCGAAGGTGGATGGCGCATGTAGAGATGAGCATTTATCATCATGACAAATTGAAGAGAAGTGAATCTTTTTCTAGCTTGCATTTAGAAATCATGTGTCACACTGCTTATGATTTAGCTCTCCATGCAGAAAATTGTGAAATTATCAAGAATTATGTCTTAGATGCAATGAAAGAAATATCTTAGTATGCAAACTCGTGTTTAGATAATAACTTTGCAGGTTCAAACACGAAGAAAAAAATCCTCTATCTAGGATCCACCTCGATTGCGCCCTAAAGGTGTTTCAAATGCTCAACTAAAAGATTATTGGGAAAAACCAAGTTAATTTTTTCTTGTCTACTCCCTCATATTTTATTGCTATAAAATCATTTGATAATTAAAATTTTCCTTTAGGTGCAGGACGAAAACAAAAAGTACAAAGAAAAGAACAGAATACCATGACCTCAAATGAAGATCTGATTAAAGAAGAACCATTGATTTATGAAGAACCTATTGACATCATGTCCCAATCAATGTAAAATCTCGACGAGCACATTGCACTTCAAGAAGATTATCCAACATGATTTAGTTGTATTAGCTAGCTAGTTTTGTTTTCAATACATAAAGCTTTTGTAACAACATATACTGGTTTTGTTTTCAATACATAATGTTGTACTAATTTGTAGTAAAGGACATATAATATCAAGTTTCAATACATAAGCCCTCAACACTATGTAACATTTAGTTGTAGTAAGTTTCACAATAGTGTTACCAGTCAGAACGAGTTAAATTTAACTATCATGTCAGTGTTAATGTTTTGATCTCCTAGGAGCATTGTAGTAAGTTTCACAATGGTACCCTTGGAGCATTGAATATGGACCAGACATTTGCTTCCTTTAATATTTCGTTCTTAACCTTAAGCAGCAGATCAATTATATTGACTATTTGGCCAATAAAATTGGAGAAATAACGTCTAAAACTTAAGAAATGACTCTTCATCTCCATCCGCATGTTGGTCAAAGAAGAAGGAAACCAATTAGAAACGACCTCATAGTTGTCAAAAAGTAAAACTTATTAAATGCACTAATTCTGATCTCCTATATAGGAGATCAGTTGCCTGCAATCACCCTAGAAGATCAGTTACATGTTACCTCATAGGAGATCATTTTGATTTTCTAGTAGATCATTTTTGATCTCCTCAGTTACCTGTTACCTCCTAGGAGATCATTTTAATCTCCAAGGAGATCAGTTACCAATTACCTATAATCATCCTAGGAGATCAATTACATGTTACCTCCTAGGAGATCATTTTTTATCTCCTAGGAGACCAGTTACCTGTAATCATCCTAGGAGATCAGTTACATGCTACCTCCTAGGAGATTATTTTGATCTCCTAGGAGATCAATTACTAGTTACATGTAATCATCCTAGAAGATCAGTTACTTGTTACCTCCTAGGAGATCAAAATGATTTTGATCATTTTGATCTCCTAAGAGATCAATTACATGTTACCTCCTATGAGATCATTTTTGATCTCCTAGGAGATCAATTACCTGTAATCATCCTAGAAGATCAGTTAACAGTTACAGGTAATCATCCTAGGAGACCAGTTACCTATGGGAGATCATTGTTGATCTCCCAAGTGAACCAAATGAGCCATTTAACATCTATCACAATGATCTCCTAGGAGATCATTTTGCTCTCCTTGGAGATCACGAGCAAAATGATCATCCTCTTTCTCATTCGTTGTCTGTATTATATCAAACCCTAAACCAACCAAACAATAACATAAAAATGCTAAACCTAGAAATGTGAGGGAACTGACCTCTGGATTATGTGTGTGGGAAGAGCCCGAAAAAATTTATGGAGGATGACGGCGAGGTCAGCACAGGTTCATGTGAAATATTTAAAGTCGGAAGAACACGTCAACCAATAAGGGAATTAGGACACAAAGGGATGAACACAAACTTTCACAATTAATAAAGCTTGACAGCTAGTTACAAATGAACAGGGCTGAAAACAAGTTGCATCCAACTTGATTCACAACAGCCAATAGTAGTAAAGAAACTGGTCACAGACAGTGTCCGCTTCTCCTCCGGAGCACACCACGTAGGTGATACTCGCTACTCGCTACCGCGGGCGCTAGCCACTAGCGTTGGCGCTAGCTCTCAAGCTCGCTACTCGCAATCTTGCTACTCGCAAGCTCGCCACTCTTCGCTTCCTCCTCTTTTCGCTACCGCGGGCGCTAGCCACTAGCGCCGGGCGCTATCTCCGAAGCTCGCTACTCGCTCTAGGTCGCTAGCCGAACTGACTCCGAGTTCGCTGCTCTCCAGGTGGCACTCTGGTATCTCAAACTTGCTCAAAGTTGATGATACTCGCCACTATCTGAATCTCTCATCTTAGAGGGGGTCTACCCCTCCTATTTATAGGCAAGGGAGGAGATCTTCTCGAAGCTGAGCTAGCGCTGGCGCTAGCTCACTTCAATTCTAATACTCCCCCTTGAAGTGAGCTCCGGGAACAACTCCAAGCAACGAGCGAAGCCTCAGAACGGCCTCGCAGATAGGGGCTTCGTGAATATATCCGCAAGGTTGTCTTCACTCCGCACATGCTCCACTGCGATCATGCCACTCAACACCTTCTCTCTGATGAAGTGATGCTCGATCTCTATGTGCTTGGTCCTTGCATGACATACTGGGTTGGTTACCAGTTTCAAGGCACTCTCATTGTCCCCGCGAAGCACATTAGGTCCGCTGACCTCCTCGTCCACATCCTCCACTAGTATCCTTAGCCAGACACACTCCTGAGCTGCTAAGGACGATGCCTTGTACTCGGCCTCCGTGGTAGAAAGGGAAATATAGTCCTGCTTCTTGCTACACCATGAGATAGCAACAACTCCACACAAAAACACGTAACCTGATGTCGACTTGCGATCATCAGCGTCACCTCCGTAGTCTGCATCCGTATACCCATGCAGCTTGAAGTCAGACTTCTCTCCATAGAACAACCCCATCTCAAGGGTTCCCTTCATATACTTCAGAATCCCTTTAGATTCCTCCAGATGAGGCTTCCGCGGCTCCTGCATATACCGACTAACTCGGCCGACAGCAAAGGCGATGTCCGGCCTCGTGATAGTCAGGTAGATAAGACTCCCCATCAGTGCCCAAAAGATCTTCGTATCAGGAAGAATCCTCCCTTCTTCCTTCCGAAGCTTCAGCCCAGCCTCTAGAGGAACGGAACTGCTCTTCCCCTCCTTCATGCCGAATCTCTCGATGATACTCTCGGCATAAGCCCTCTGGGAAACGTACAGCCCGCCTATTCTCTTCTCAACTTGAAGGCCAAGGAAATGGTGCAGTTCACCAAGATCCTTCGTCTTGAAGCGTATGGAGAGTTGCTGTCTCAGCGTCGCGACCTCCTCAGGGTTGTTCCCTGTCAAGATCATGTCGTCGACGTACAGCAGCACCAACACGTGAAGACCTCCACTCTTCTTCACGAACATGCTAGAGTCTGAGTCTGAGGCATCATAACCGCAGAACTGCAGGTACTCTGCAATCTTTCCATACCAGGCTCTCGTCGTCTATTTCAACCCATAGAGGGCCTTCTTCAGCTTGCAGACGTGATGTGGAAGTACTTGGACAAGTATCCAGGTGGTTGCACCATGAATATGTCCTCGTTAATTTCTCCGTACAGGAACGCGTTCTTCACATCAAGCTGCCACAGCTTCCAACCTCAGCACGCCGCCAGAGCGATGACCATCCTCACCGACGTCATCTTCGTGACAGGACTAAATGTCTCCTCATAGTTCTCTCCGTAGGTTTGCGAGAAGCCTCGAGCGACAAGCCTTGCCTTGTACTGCTCTACTTCTCCATCCGCTCTCTTCTTAACCTTGTACACCCATTTGCAGGTGACAGGTTTGATGCCCTCCACCATGGAAACTAGGTCCCATGTTTCATTCTTCTCTAGAGCCTCCATCTCCTCAATTATGGTCGCGTCCCACTCCTTGATGCCATCATCAAAGCAGGCAGGTTCCCTCTCGTCGAGTGGTCCTGCGAAGAAGCAGGAGACCAAACTCACGAAGTTCCCCTCCTTATAGTGAGCTGGCGGGACGATGGTCCGCTTCGACCTCCTCAAGGCTTGACCACTTTCTATCACTCCGGTAGACTCCTCCGCTTGAGCTACTCTCTGAACTCCTCTTGAAGCAATGCTCTCCCTGCTTCTAGAGCTCGAAGCTCCCCCTGATCCAGAAGGCGATGGGGCACTTGGAGACACCTCCAGCTCCATAGTAGAGTCCCCAGTGACTCTCTCTTTTCCCCTGCTAGAATCTCCACTCTCCGGCAGCACCACAGAAGAGACTCCATGATACGAGATCAGTTCGTCAAACACTACGTCGCGCGAGACGACGAACTTGTGGGTTAGCGGATCCATGCACTTTCACCCATTCTTCCGCTCATCATAGACGATGAAGACATACTTCCTCGCTTTTGGCTCCAACTTGGTTCTCTGAGCGTCCAGGACGTGCACGAAGCAGGTAGAACCAAAAACTTTCATGTGACCCACATTTGGATTCTCCTCGAACATGAGCTGGTGTGGAGACACCATCCTACTAGGACTCAGAGGTAGCCGGTTGATCACATGGGTAGCACAAGCCGTTCCCTCCGCCCATAAGGCCTTGGGAATGCTCTTGGCATGTAGCCAACTCCTGGTAGTCTCCACCAGATGGCGGATCTTCCTCTCTGCCACCCCATTCTGCTGAGGTGTGCGAGCGCAAGAGAGCTCCAGCCGAATGTCGAACCTCCTACAGAAAGAAGCAAACTCATTGGAGGTAAACTTCCCTCCATTGTCGCTTCTCAGCTTCTTCACTCTGCGACTCAGCCTTCTTTCCACAAGTTACTTCCACTCTTGGAACTTCTCGAATACTTCTGACTTCTCTCTCAGAAAGTATACCCACGTATAGCGGGTGTAGTCATCCACCAGAACCATCGAATACTTATTGCCTCCATAAGTAATGGTGGCGCACAACCCCATAACATCAGCATGTACGCACTCAAGAGGTGCCTTACACCTGGTCTCCGACTTGTCAAATGGAAGTCGATGCGACTTTCCATATTGGCAGTCATCGCACACATGGCCGTCGTCGTAGGAAGAGGGATGAGGCAAGCCACTCACTAGGCCCTTTCCCGCCATCATCTTCAGCTTGTCCATCCCCACATGAACCAGCCTCTCATGCCAGATCACTGCGCTGTTGTTAGTCTTTAGCTTGTCCACATAGGCATTTGCAGACAGAACATACAAATCCTTCACCCTTCTCCCGGTGAGCGTGACATCAGCATTGACCGACAATAGGTTCTTCAGGAACTTCACCTCCTTCGGTCCAAACAGCACGTGGTATCCAGCATCCACTGCGTTGGCAACCGAGAAGAGGTTCTTCTTCATGCCCAGAACATGATACACACTCTTTAGTGTCACGGGCTTCTCTTTACTCCCAAGGGATACCTTCCCTTCTCGCTCCACGGGATGTACCGTATCATCCGCAGTGATGATAGCATTTGTTCCTTCATATGCTTCCAAGGAGTTGAACTTTGACATATCTCCAGTGAGATGATGCCAGCAACCAGAATCCACTAACGAGTCGTTCTCGAGGTTGATGAAGGTTAAGACATCGACTGACGTTGTCGTCATCTCTGTCAGGAAACAATTATCTCCCCTCTCACCGCCCTGGTGACCTCCACCTCTTCCTCCACCTCTCTGATGGTCTCCACCTCTCTGGTGATCTCCCTCCTTGTTAGCAACATGATAGGCCTTCAGATTGGACCGGCAGTCCTTTTCCATGTGCCCGTACTTTTTACAGGCATAACAAAGGGATCTCCCCATCTCATCGCGCGTAGGGAGGAACTTCCTCCCATCTCCTTGAGAGGACGTTGAAGGTCCATCTCCGGAGTTCTTCTTTCTCTTGTCCCAGGATCTCCTCTTTCCTGAGAACAAGGCCTCGCCATCTCCCCCTGAGATGGATACTCCCGTCATCTGCTTCGCCAAGCTCTCCTGTGACGACAACAGGTTCTCTAGCTCCAATAAGGAGGGCTGAGTAGCCCATCCTTGCACAGAAGTAACGAAGGGGACATACTCCTTCCTCAAGCATCGGAGTATGTGCCGCTTCAACTTCGCCTCTGAGATCGGCTCTTCAAGGTCTAAGGCCGAGATCTCTCCACACAGGTTCTTCACCTTCAGGAAGAAGGTGGATATCGCCATCTCGCCTTGAGTGGACCTTGCCAACTCATTCTCCAGGAATTATACCAGCGCTACATTCTTCTTGTTGAATAGCCCGTCGAGGGTTTTCCAGATCTCAGACGTTGACTTGCAACCTATGATGTGGTCGAACAAGTCATGTGAAATGACTCTCTTCAGAGTGAACTCCTCTTTGGCCTTATTCTTCCTCCATGCTCTCACAGCTGGACCATTTTCTCCGGCAACTACTACTTCCTCTTGCTCCCCACCACCAACGACCTCCCAGAGGTCCTCTCCAAGAAGGTAACTCTCCATACAAGACTTCCACTTCTTGTAGTTGGTTTGAGAAAGCAGCTCAATGCCAAGTCCCCTAGCATACCCTCCTCCGCCGTCCATCTTGGTTTCTCAGTCCTTGTTCCCACTATCGCTCTGATACTATGTAAAATATTTAAAGTCGGAAGAACACGTCAACCAACAAGGGAATAAGGAAACCAAGGGATGAACACAAACTTTCACAATTAATAAAGTTTGACAGCTAGTTACAAATGAACAGGGCTGAAAACAAGTTGCATCCAACTTGATTCACAACAGCCAATAGTAGTACAGAAACTGGTCACAGACAGTGTCCGCTTCTCCTCCGGAGCACACCACGTAGGTGATACTCGCTACCGTGGGCGCTAGACACTAGCGCTGGCGCTAGCTCTCAAGCTCGCTACTCGCAATCTCGCTACTCGCAAGCTCGCCACTCTTCGCTTCCTCCTCTTCTCGCTACCGCGGGCGCTAGACACTAGCGCCGGGCGCTGTAAGACCCCCTTTTTTTTTTTTTTGCAAAAACCACCGGGTCTTAGGCCCAGAACCGCCGTTTTGCGGTGACACCTTCACTCGGGAAGGTCGCCACCACAAAACGCCGATCCTGCCGGCCGAATCGATCACGAAGAAAAGTACAATAAAGAGAAGACAAGTCCACAGAATCACATGAATTAAAACCATAAAGGTAAATGTCCACATATATTAACTGAATAAAAGATACAAGGGTTACAACAAAAAGGGCTCTTGCCCTATACATCATTTCCTCACTACAAGATCACTCGCGGAAGCTAACTACTAAACACTCACAGATCTTGAATCCTGTGCTCCTGTACTAGACCGGCCCGCCTCCGTCTGCTCCGACCTCTGGTGTTGCTGCGTCTCCTCGAACTCCTAAAATGATATGGTCCACCGACCGTTAGTCAAAAAGACTAAGTCAATAATCCCCCGCCCCTAAACCCGTGGCTCCTAGGCACCGAGCGGGGAGGAGTGAAAAGGAGGACCAAAGGCAGAGTGGGAACAAGCAGGTGACAGTGGTACATGAAATGATTCTACTCTACACATTTGTACGTATATAACTGAAGCAATAATGGTAACAAGTATATAAAGAACAGTAAGCAGTAAGTATAATATCAAGTAATGTAATATGAAAGTAACCATTGATTTATAGGAATGCCCATACAAACCTATAGACCAAGGGGTCGTTTAGCAGGGCCTACCGTATAAGAAGTCCCATAACCGACTTATACGTTAGGGGTAGGTTGAACGCAATGTTTATGCTATGACATGCAAGTATGCTGTTATGCTATGATCATACAAGTGCAACTCACACACTTCGACTCTATGCGCATAGACCTTTAGTTCCCCCTTTTTGGAGCGAGCTAGACTCCCAGGATACTCCCGTAGTGGCAAACGGAAGCGGTGGGTTGGGCCCCGCCCACCTCTAGGTTGGTATTCACACTACCCAACCTAGACCTATTGTACGCCTCCACTATACCCGCGGAGCGTCTGCGTACTCTTGCTGACTGGACCGCCAGACTATCAAGGCTAAGTGTAAAACCACACTCGCCGAGTCAACGTATTGACGTCGGTGTGAACGACCGTCCAATACCGAAGACCCACCACCTTCAGTGCACATGCAACATGTTCTACTTCCTATCCCTGAGCCATGAGTTCCCCGGGCTAACCTGCCCGCCATCAATAACCTTCCGAGCCAAAAGCTCCCCGGGCTAACCTGCCCGTCATCAATAACCTTCCGAGCCAAAAGCTCCCCGGGCTAACCTGCCCGTCATCAATAACCTTCCGAACCATAAGCTCACCAGACTAACTAGTCTGCTGCAACAACCACCGAGCCCACCGCTCGGACAACCAATCCAACTAAACTTCCGAAACCACAGGGTGTGGATGAGTGTGTTATTAGTTAATCTTGTACAATGTCTTACTCCTATGAGTTAGTGTTAGTCTTGGACTTCCTGAGGGTTACCCTGTGAGGGGCTCGCTACGGTACTAGGAACCACTACGGGATGACACCCCAGAGTCCCCCTTCCCAAGACACTTAATGTTATTAGTTACTACCCATAAGAAACCCTCTTAACATTTCACCCGGTCTAAACCTAAGTGCTTTTAGGTCCTAATAGACAAAAGATGATCTTTCGTCAACCACAGGACGACCCACCCCAAGGGTGGCACCCCACCACCCTGTGACTCATCAAACCTTAATTCTCTCCAAGGGTCCTCTCATATCCATATAATTACCATGAGGCCCTCACTCTCCAATCAATATAATCCAATTTGGCCTACAACCCCAAAATTGCCAATTTGCTAAACGCAGACCATCCTTAACGCTTTGATGCTCATGAAGGGGAGTACACTAAAAACTCAATCCTATGATTCAACAATTTTATTGGAGGTCCATACTACACATTTAAGGCCAAATCCAGGGTTTCATAATTTTCCAAATAATAATAGTATTTAAATCATTTTTCCCAAAATACCACTTCCTAAGGTTTGAACTGCAAGTATGCTTTCCTGACCTCCAATGCCTGCCTAAATTTTTACATAAATAAAGGGTACCTAAAAATCAGTGAATATGAATTCTTAGGAAAAACCAGTAAGATTTACTATTTTTTCAAAATTCCAAAACTCATTTATTACCAGTAAATTCCAAAGGAGGTACCCTCATATGATCTTCAAACCTTATGCAATTTAATACAGAGGTGATACATACTAAAATATTTAGTCCTACAAAGTTTGACCAAGTTCCACAGAGGGTACATTTGTAATTTCCATAGAGGATATATTTGCAATTTATTCCAAAATGAACTAGAGGTACCAAAACTATTAACCCAAAAATTAGGAGAAAAATACAGTGGGTACATATTGGTATGAAATGGCATCCAGCAAAGTTTCATGTAATTACAGTAACTTAACATCATAAATTTGACCAACCCAAAAATTGCCAATAATGAGGAATATTACAATTTGGACCTCCAAGGGTTAACTCATGTCCTAACCAATTCTTCCAGAGATTAATATCATTAAAACCATGTTTATGACAGAAGATGGTAAATTGATAAGTACTATTTCTCCCTAAAACCCCAAACCCTAATTATTTACAAATCTACCCAAGGGTTTATTGCCTATGATGGGCAACTCCAAATCCCTCCAAATTCTCACAGTAGCATTCCCTAGTCACTAAGGCCATATACCCAAAATTTCAAGTCAAACCATTAAGGTTTGACCCCTCTTCCTTCATTAGCTTCTAATTGCACCCCATTAGGGTTTAGCCTAGGGTTAGGGTCTAACCTTCTCCAATAGCTCTAGTAGGAAATCCAGAGATTCATAACCTCAAAAACAAGTGGGTGACAGAAGGAGATGATTCCCTAAGTGTTATTTCTTCCTAGAACTCCAAATTCCAATTATTTACAAATCTACCCAAGGATTTATTACCTAGGTTAGACAACTCCAAACCTCTTCAAATTCACAAGGGAGTCTTCTCTGGTCACTATGACCTACCCACCAAAACTTTAGGTCAAACCACTAGGGTTTGACCCTACTCCCTTCATTGACCTCTATTTGCACCCCATTAGGGTTTAACCTAGGGTTAGGGTCAAAACTTCACCAACTCCACTCAAACTTCTTGTGAGGGTATTATATCACTTATAACACTCAGAGGAGTCCAACACACCCCTCTCCAAGGACAAACTCCCCCATGTCCTTCACAACCCCAAATTCCACCCCATAGGGGTCAACCCTATGACCTTGAGCAAAACAACTCCAATGCTCACCAAACTCCTCATGGGGTCCCAACTTCATCCCACTGACCTTCCTAAGAAGTCTCAAGTCTCAAAGGACCTAATTGGCCAATGATTCTCTACTTGGCTATTTGCACCCCAAGGTGCTCCAACCCCATGCCCTAGGGCAAACCAACTCCCCATGACCCCAAAACTCTCTTAGAGGTGATTTGGGTGATATTAGGGCAGTGGCCAAAATCCCACTCCAATTGGAGGTGGTTTGACCATGAAAAGTCCCAAATAGCCCTTATTCACAAATTTCCCCTAAATGGACAAATTTTTGGCTTAATGATTACTTAATCAAAAGAACTCCAAATGAGTTGAGATTTTAACCAGTGATTTATCATGGCCCTAATAACACCCCACCAAAATTTGGTGGAGATTGGAGGTCATTTGACCCTCCAAATAATTTATGTAAGGATTATTAAATTTCTACAAAAACTTTAGAAAAATGTTCTCCAAAAATTCTCATTTTTGGATATGTTCTAGTCCTAGATATGACTCATTACTAGTCCAAATTTCAAGTCATTTGGACTTGTGGTTTGGTGTGGGCACCCATTCAAAGTTCAGTCAAACTTTGCACTAAAATGGGTGCTGAGGTCAAACCAGGACTCCAATTTGAATGAAGTCAATTTTGTATGATTCTAGGGGTCAAGGCCTACAACTTTCATGTTGGGCACTTTTTCTTTTGAGGGCTCTATATATATTTTAAAATTTAAAAACCGTTTACTTCATAATAATAAGAATAAAATCATTTAATAAAACATTAATAAAATTAGAAACGCTGTTCATCTTCTCCAAAATGCCCGAAAACAGCCAAGCAAGATGCCATTTTCCTGTAGCTTTTCCAATCCATTTTCCCGGCCATCCGGCCACCTCCCTGACCGGCCACCACCGCCACCACCTTCGTTGAGGTGGGGGCTATCGCCGGGCGGCGACACGGCCGCCGGAGGGGCGGTTTCCGGCGAACTCAAGAGGGTGAATTTCCATGAAAAATCTGAATTTTCAACTCTCCGATCGGGCTCTTTTGAGCCCGATTTCTCACCTAATTCGATCTAAGATACTAGCACGAGTAAGGAGGAGGAGGATCGGACCTTGTTTGGGGGTTTTGGTGGCTCCAATCGCCGGCCACCATTTTTTACTTCTCCAAGCTTTGGGTGCCATGGAATCTCCTCCTCTGAGCACTGAAAGGGTCGGGAAAGTGGGGGTTTCAACTCCTCTCCCCCTTATGAAGCTAGTGGAGGCCTCAATTTAATGGGAGGAGGGCTCCATCAAGAGATCACCATGTGACCCCTCCACTCCCCCATGGCCGGCCACCCTAATGCATCCCCCCTGCCTTCAATTCCTCCAGAAAACTCCTGGAATTCCCTCCACATTCATCAGGGGAGATGAAATGGGACATCAATGGGGATTCCAAGGGGTGTATCCTCTTAATGGCCATGAACACCACCTTCTCTCTCCTCCAAAATTGGGTTTTTCTCTCTCCTACTCATCATGGCCGATTTTTACCTCTCTCTCATGTTTAATATCAGTCTACTAGGCTGGTCAAGAGGTCAATTTGGGCTTAGCCCAAAGGGATTGGGCTAGGTTTAAGAGATTTGACCTAATTTGGGCAAGTTTGACTTTTGGTCAAATTGAACAATTGGGTGACCCTAGGATGGGGCTTTTGGGTCCAATGGATTCCAAAATAAGTTTAGAAACTACTGGTGGGGTCAATTTGGTCACATGAGTCTTGGTTGACCCAATTTAAGCTAATTTGACCAAAATAGGCTAAGTTGACTTTGGTCAAATTGAGCCCTAGGGTTGACCCAGTCAAGGGGCTTTTTGGTCCACTGGGTCCCCTATGATATGATAACACTATGGGTAAGGTCAATTTACTATGGTGATGGTCAATTATGGTACTTTGTGAAGAATTGCCATTTTTGACCTAAAGGGGCATTTTGGTCAATTTGCACCATTGGGGGTCCCATGATGGGGCTTTTAGGTCCACTAGGTCTCTCATGATATTCTAGACCTAGATGAGTGGTCAATTTGGCATGGTGAGGGTTAATTGACTCTAATTAGGCTACTTTGACCATTTTAGGGTTAGGGTTGACTTTGGTCAGTTTGACCTCCCTGGTTGACCCCAATGGGCCCTTGGTGCCCTAAGGGGGCCCTTAAAGGGTTAGGGATACTATGGTAGGGTCAAATGGTCAAGTTGAGGCCCTAAAGTCCAACCCTAAGCTTGGTCACTGGAAATTGCTATTTGCAGTCCAAGGCACTTTCAACCCTAATTTGCCTAAGTTAAAGGGATTTCTACTCTACCAAGGCCTTGTCATGACCTTGTCAGGACAGATTCACCTGGGGGGTCTAGCTGTCTGGGGGATGTTACAGGCGCTATCTCCGAAGCTCGCTACTCGCTCTAGGTCGCTAGCTGAACTGACTCCGAGTTCGCTGCTCTCCAGGTGGCACTCTGGTATCTCAAACTCGCTCAAAGTTGATGATACTCGACACTATCTGAATCTCTCATCTTAGAGGGGGTCTACCCCTCCTATTTATAGGCAAAGGAGGAGATCTTCTCGAAGCTGAGCTAGCGCTGGAGCTAGCTCACTTCAATTCTAACAGTTCACGGGAGATTTGCTAGAGGAAAAGACGCTGAAAAAGTACCCGCACTATATCTTATGCAGGAAGCCAAGGAACGAAGCAAGAGCGTGGTGTACACAAAGAAACGTTTTGAAATCCCACAAATTACCTGCCTTCCGGATGATGTCATGTGTCGCGCTGTAATTAAACTTAGCCCTAAATTAAAAAAGGCCATTGTTAACCGCAACCCGCATTTGGCTTGTAGCACCCCAATGTTAATCACAACCCAAAAATTTATCCGTAACCCAATATTTGGCTTGCCGCACCCCGGTGGCATTCCCCCTTCCACTTCCTCCACGACACCTTCAGATGCCCCCTTTCCGAGCTCGGCTTCCCCTCCGTCGCCCCCTCCCGCGCTCCGGCTTGGCTCAACTCATCCAGCATGTGCTTGAAGAGTTTGTCCATCCTGGAGATGTTTGGGACCACCGACCACAGCGCGTAGAAGCGGTGGTTAAGCTTCTCCTTCCTCTGTTGCTCTGCCTCAACTTGGGTCGTTACCAGCGTTTCCCGAATGCTCCCCTATTTTCTCCCGCGCTTCTTCGGCCTCGGGCGCTGCTCCACCATCATCCCCTGTTCATCTAAGTCCGAATGCTCCAACTCGACCGACGACGACACCCCAGTCAAGTTCCCGGCACAAGCCTTGCATATTAAGGAGTTTCCGGGATTTCTGATGGATTTAAAATTAAATTCCTGCGGAGCCTGGGTTCGGTTAGATTCCGGCGGACGTTTTCGAGGAGTCCGGCGAGTACTCATACTTCGAGGAGCTAAACCTTTATCCCACCTGTCGAGGTGATATAAGTAACGGTCGCTCCCGCTTTCGGAATATCGGGGGTAGCACCGCGGCGACGGGGCCAAAATTCTTTTTTGGTTACTTAATTTTTATAAAAAAGGTCTCTCGTAGAGATTTTGAAAATAATTTATCCAACTTATCTTGCCATAAAGGAAAGTGCACCTTATCGTTTATAGTACAGGATATAATTTTTTTTAGAAAATGATATCGCGGTCGTATTTTTCCGAGGCCGTGTTGATTATCTCTACTTTGAGGACGCGCTAACGTACCGCTTTCATGGGCGAACAGCCCAACCCTTGGAACATACTACAGCCCCAGGTGGCGAGGAGCCGACATCGAGGTGCCAAACCTTCCCGTCGATGTGAACTCTTGGGGAAGATCAGCCTGTTATCCCTAGGGTCACTTTTCTCCAGCGACGGCCTTCCACTCCGTCGGATCACTAAGGCCTACTTTCGTCCCTGCAGGTCTTGCAGTCAAGCTCCCTTATGCCCTTCCTTGCACTCGAGGGCCAATCTCCGTCCGGCCCGAGGAAACCTTTGCACGCCTCCGTTACCTTTTGGGAGGTTTATCGATGAAAATATGTGTGATTGCAGTAATTCTAAAAAGCAGAAAAGACGAAAATCGCAGGCTTGGTGTGCGTTTAGCAAAAACCAAGAAAAGCGATGATAATGCAGAAAATCTAAGCTACGAAAGCGATAAATAATGCAGAAAATCGCGGGCTTGTTGTGCGTTTAGCAAAAACCAAGAAAAGTGATGATAATGCAGAAAATCTAGCTATAAAAGCGGTAAATAATTCAGAAAATCTAGCTATGAAAACGGTAAATAATGCAGAAAATCTAATGTATGAATGCGATAAAACTAGCTATGAAGGCGGTAAATCTATGCTATGAAAGCGAGAAAAGCTATGCTATGAAAGCGATGAATCTATGCTATGAAAGTGAGAAAAGCTATGCTAAGAAAAGGAGAACAGCTATGCTAAGAAAACAATATTTTCATTAAGCAGAAAAAAGATATTACAATCTTAGAGAGAGAAAGAGTTGAATAAAGAGAGAAAATTATAAAAACAACACAAAAGTGGATCACAAATCCCAAAAACATCAGAATTTGTGAACCCTGGAAACATCAGCCAACACCCTTTATTTATAGGAAAAAGAGGGCTGCAATTAGCAAAAAGGAAAAACAGCAGCTGGCGGTTTGACTGAAGAGGATGACAAATTTGACTTGATCTGGGGTGCGGATAAAAGCTGGCAGGTTCTAGAAGGAGAGAGCTGGCAGGTTCTAGAAGGAGAGAGCTGGCAGGTTCTAGAAGGAGAGAGCTAGCAGGACAGCTTGCTGGAAGGAGAGCTGGCGGGTTGGGAGCGAATTTGTCGAACGCAGGGGCGAGTTCGTCGAACTGGGAGGGAGGCAGAGAGGAATTCGTCGAGCGCCTGGACTGAGTGATTCGTCGAACGCAGCTCGGAGAGGGATTCGTCGAACGCAGCGAAGAGTTCGTCGAACGCAGGTCCTGGTCTCAGCGGGCTGACTCGTCTCAGCGGTTCGGGTTGAGTTGTCTCAGCGGTTCAGGCTCGTCTCAGCGGACTGGGATTCGTCGAACGCAGTGGGGAGTTCGTCGAACTCAGAGCTCCTTCGTCGAACGCCTGCAGATGTTTTTATATAATATATTTATATATAATATATATATAATATTAAGAGATCGTCGAACGCCTAGCGCCGTTCGTCGAATGCAGGGCGCTGCGTGTTCGTCGAACGCAGGGCGCTGCGCGTTCGTCGAACGCAGGGCGCTGAGCGTTCGTCGAACGCAGAACAACGTTCGACAAATCTCCAGCAGCCATATATATATTTATTTTATATGTATTATTAATACTATATATATATACTATTATTATTTATATTTTATATATTATACATATATATATATATATGCAAATACATATATTATAGACATATATTTATTATATTTATAATAAATTTATTATACAATAATATTTCAAATTTTTTTTCTTATATAAATATATTTACTTATTTTTACAAATATTCTAATTTGTTTAAAACTTAAATAACTCAAGTTTTTTCAAAAAGATGTATAGCTATATACATATATAAAACAAGAGATTATTTCAAGAATTTATATGCAATGTGTACAAAATTACTCAAAATTATGCTAAAAATTATACAAAAATATGTATAATTTGAATTTCACTGGAGGTGGAAAACAGGGATTTGGCCTGTTGGATGAAAGCTCTGTTTTCTCTGACGATATTGCAGGAGCCGAGCTCGAGGACTCCGCCGACGTCTGTAACGAAGACGAGTGTGTCAATGCCGTGAAGCTGTACCTCGCAGGAGCGTTCACAGCCGTATGACTGGAGTGTTTGCACGCCGGCGCCCCATATCGGCGCCAACGATGCGTATGCCTCCTACTGCTCCGAGCTTCAGTACCTAGCGAATCCGGTGACCAACCATTGCAGAGAGCAGAGCAACACAACTCCCGGAGGTCTGACGTGGAGGAGGTGGCTTTGCCTCAGCCAGGGCGCAGGGCCCGACGACGGTTGGAACTACGCTCCGCTCTCTGCTTATGCTTTGCCGGAGTTTACTTCCACGCTATGCCTCCGCTGGTTGGGGTTTTCATTTTTGGGTTGCGCTTAACCGTAGAAACAAGAGATATTTTATTAAAATTTTGGAGGTACGAATAACCAAATATGGGCTGCGGTTAACAATGGCCTTAAAAAATCGGAGCCCGGTCTACAAAGTTTATGTTTAAAATAGATGTCTAAAACAAATTATCCGAATCCCAAGAGCGAAGCCCCGCAGAGTCGCAGACCAGTCTCGCCCATTGCCCCGGTAGTCCGATGCTCCGGCGAAGTAATGAAGTGAGCCAAAAAGTAGAATAGCAGCGAATAATCATAGAACAGGCTATCTTCTCCCCGCACCTCCGCCGAACCGCCACCAAATTGCCGTGATGGCCCTCCGCTTTCCGCTTTCTGCATTCGAAGCCCCTCCTTTTGCTCTCTATCCTATCCCTTCCGGATCTCCTTCCTCACTCCTCGGATCTTCCCCAATCACTTTCTCTGCAAGGGCACCCCCGCTGCACTTCCGCCGCCGAAAACTCACAACCATACTTGCCTCCATTGGAAAGGAAGGGACTGAGCTTCGCTTCCCCGGAGTTGGGGCTGATTTGGAGGTTGAGGATAAGGAAGCTCCTAGTGTTTCCGGCGACTTGGCGGAGGACGCTAGCCCCGAGGAATTGGAATACATCGGACAAATAAAGAGGGTCTCTTTCTCTCTCCCCCTCTATCTCTTATTGTACGTGTAACATGTTTGGTGTTGTAATGACGGCACACTTGCTCATGAAGGTTTTGGAACTTCTGAAGAAGAACAGAGATATGCTCTTTGATGAGGTGTGGAAGCTTTCCTACTCTTCTCTTTCATCTCTATGTTTTCTTCAAAAAAGAAATGGGTGGGATGGGAATCCTATTTCATGTCGAACTTGTGAATTTTTATTTTGCTCATCAATGGAAACCGTGCTGACTGAACCCTGAACCAGAGATGGATTGGAAGGGATGTGCAGGGGAGAGAAAGGATTTCTTTTGACGGGGAGTGAAGGCATCTGCCTATTGCACCAACCGTTGTTGATAGTCTATCCTTCTCTATTCTCATTAGAAGTGTACGGTAATGAAAAATGTTTTGAATGGTTCTAGCAAGTTCAACCCGCCTGCACAAAATTTGAAAGGAAACACCATTAATTCTATTTATGCATGCCTAAACACATAAATATTAAACATGTCAATCCGTGTGCACGAGGTCTGATGGCTGAGAGTGAGACCATTATCTGTTGGAAGGGGATCGATAGGAGCAAACAAGTATGTTAATAGTTCCCCTCATGCTTGTGAATGAATCTTTTCCATCACTATCTTTCCTTTAATTTTTTAAATTTTATTGTCTGACAATTTAGAAAAGAAGGGTTTTAGGTTGAGCATGACAAAAACAGAGTATATAGAGCTTAAATTTAGTAGTGTAAGAAGGTTGGATGACTCCGTCATTAAATTGGGTAACCAAGATATTTCTCGCAGTGAGTGCTTTAAATATCTAGGATCGATAATTCAAAAAGATGGAGGTGTAGATAAAGATGTGATACATAGAATCCAAGCAGGTTGGTTGAAGTGGAGAGGCGCGTCTGGGATCTTATGTGATCGTAAAGTATCATTAAAACTTAAAGGCAAGTTTTACCGTATTGCAATTAGGCCAGCAATGCTCTACGGTTCTGAGTGTTGGGCATTCATACATGAGCAAAAAATTGGAGTTGCGGAGATGAGAATGCTTAGGTGGATGTGTGGTCACACGAGATTGAAAAAAATTAGGAATGAATGTATCAGGGATAAGATAGGAGTGATGCCAATTGTAGAAAAGATGCGAGAAGCTCGTTTAAGATGGTTCGCACATGTACATAGGAGACCATTAAACGGGGGAGTGGTAGACCAAAAAAAGACTTGGAATGCAACTATAAGGAAATATATGATGTACTTAGGCATTAGTGAAACTATGTTTAAAGATAGGGCGCAATGGCGACAAAGGGTCCATATAGCCCACCCACTATGGTGGGATAAAGGCTTGAGTGTTGTTGTTGTTGTACTGTCTGACAATGCCTTGTTGAGTTCATTGACATGGGGTTTTAAGTTGCCATGCATGACGTGAAGTCAAGTCACTATCTATCTTCTTGATCCAAGGATTAGATCATGGGCAAATCGGATTGATTGTGGCCATCGAACAAAACTTAGAAGATGAAGGCTACCAAGGGCGGCGATTCCCATATCGTAGCATTGAGATTGAAGAGGAACTACTGTCCTTTTTGCGGTCAAGTAATACTGGGCTCAAGAAAGGACTTGAGCTTGACCGAATAAGTCCCTTTGTTAGCATTTTCCCGACCAAGCACTCGATCTCGTCTTTTAAACATGCTCGCAATCTGCATAAACCGCCCGCAAACCGCAAACTCACAATCGGCGCGTTTTATGCGGTGCGGGCGGTCCCCACGTGTAGTTGCATCGCTCAAAATTCATGCTGCATGTGGGGTTGTAGCGTCCGTCACCGAGGTAGACAATGAAAGTTGAAGGAGTCATCGCTAAGCGCAAACAGTCCACCAGACCCTGGGAGAGGAAATTATGGCTGGCCCTGCTGACAATCATAATAATGATGGTACTATCCTAAAGGTGTACTGTTTAGGGGGCCCCAAAACACCACCTATAGGGAAAAGCAAAAGACCCAAGCGGTGCAAAAGGCTCATTGGTGGCTTGGTAGGGGCCCCCAAAACACCATCTATAGGGAAAAGCAAAAGACCCAAGCGGTGCAAAAGGCTCATTGGTGGCTCGGTAGGGGCCCCCAAAACACCACCTATAGGAAAAAGCAAAAGACCCAAGCGGTGCAAAAGGTTCATTGGTGGCTCGGTAGGGGGCCCCTCCTTAACCTCCAGAGCATAAAATCCCACAAATTAACTCATCATCACCACCGATTGGCTCGTAGTTCTTTCATTGGTGATTATGGTTGGGATGTAGGTTTGCTTTCACAGAAAATAAATCTTCTTACCCCGCAAGTTGTTGTACTCTTGATTGGTGATGTGGTGTATAAGAGATACAGGTGGTCGTGTTAGAATTGCGGTTTGGTAGGCACGTGGGAGTGATGAGTGGTGGATGCTCATGAAGTAGCGCCATATGCGGTGGTTGGTAAGGTTGGCAATTGGTGTACGCGGAGGCTTGGGTGGAACATGGTAGGGGGCCCTTTCATGCATTGCAGAATAATCACGATCTTTTGTGTTTCTTAGGTTTGTTGTATGTCAAAGAATTGCTCCACCTTCGCAATCCAATACATGGGGTCAGAGTTGTTGAAATATTTTACTTTTTGTGATAGGAGGATGTGTGTAGCGTCGATGATGGATGAGATGCTTGTGGGAACATCAAGCGACACACCAAGGAGGAACAATGACTCATTGGCCGACAGTGGAGAACTTAGCTGTTGGAACCAAGAAAAATCTGGTTCACATATGTTCGGACCAAAGGGAAGGTCAGAGGTTACTTGCCCCTGAATTAGCAGGCATAGACACGAACCAAACAGAAGAGAGGTCACAACTATTTTCTTATTACACGAGGTGGTCGTGTTACATTGTGGAGGTCCCGCTGTATACCCAGGAGTGTATAAGAACTCACCCTCCCGAACTAAGTGTGTGCTAGCTCGGGGGAAGGCAGATGAGGTCGTTAAATATTCAAATTGGAGACTCTTCACGGAGTGTGAACTGCCTTCTACCCGTTAGTCCGTTACAATGGGGCCCTATTTATAGGCAAGGGCAAAGGGTATCCACCTTGACAAGGTGAATTCTGCCTGGTCAGGCTGACGAGCTGAATTCTGCCGAGCTGGGCTGACGAGCTCAAGATGACGAACTGAATTCAGCCGGGCTGAGGCATGCCGAGCTGAAATCTGCCAAGCTGAAGCCTGCCGAGCTGAATCCTGCTGAGCTGAAGCCTGCCGAGCTGAAGCCTGCCGAGTTGAGGCCTGCCAAGCTGAGGTCTGCCGGCCGTTGGGCTGGGCTCCTGAGGTCTCTTCCTTATGTATTTCTGATCTCGACGAATTACGGGTTATACATGAGCGCTCAGTTATTTTGAGATTGCTCCATCCGAACATTTATCCATTGCAGGTGGCTTACATGGACGCCATCAACTCCTCATCGACTTCTAGTTGTTGGTTGAGGGCTTTTCCCAATGCATCAATGCGTGTGTTGGTCATTGCACGTGTATGAGACATACACCGGAGATGACAGCAGGAATGGAGCAAGCATTTTTGCGTGGGAGACGGTTGGTCAGCCGCTGTGGAACAAGGGAGGAACATCCGCTGTACAGGCTGATCGGAGCGCAATCGATGCTGAGGATTACAACCGCGGCGTGTCATGAGTTCTGTGGTGTGAGTGCTAGATGCTGGTGGTGTGTGCGTTGATGGCGTTAGGTAACGACAATGGGAAAGCACGTCAGAATATTGCTGAAAAGGCGTAGCAGTGTTAGTAGTGGGATTTGTGCGATCATGCCAACTCAACATCGACATTGTAAGCGTGATTGTAAGGTAGGCGCAACTGTAAGGGCGATGCATGTGAGTAGGGGGTTGGTTCCTGACAACCGAGGGGAGCAACCAAAGGTGGTAGGTCAGAACAAATGTTACCCCCTTGAGAAATTAAGGCAACCAACGACTGAGAGAAGGGAAGGGTGAGAGGAGAAGTAGAAAAGTGAAAGGAGCTCTAAGAGAGCACTCTTGGTTAGCCTTGGGATTCACTTAAAACCAAACATAATAGTCTTTCACACCCATATACATAAATAAGCCCCTAACAACTGAGGGGGTAAACTGTGATAAAATCGTTATAAAAAATTGATGTATTAAACTGAAATGAAAAAGGGTGCCGATGATGCTACTACTACTACTATAAAATTGTTTTTTAGTGATGAAAAGTTTCGTCACTAAATATTGAATTTGGTCACAAAAGCCATCAACGCCATTTAATGACAAAATATTTTTCATCACAAAGTGGTCACAAAAGCCCGGTTACTAAATATTTTTAGTGACCAGAATAATTTTAGTCACTACATCTATAGTTAATGACCCGAATATTTGACGTCACTAAATGCATTCAATGACCAACATTAATTTGTCACGAAAAAACTGTAGTGACCAAATTAATTTGGTGACTATTTTTTTTGGTCACAAAAATTATTTGTTGTCACTATTTGTTGATATATTTAATGGAAGAGAATGTTGCGCGAACGCCGACTGGAAGTGCACTTAACTGATCGAGACTTGTCGTCGAACGAAATGCTAAGCCAAAATTTCCGGAAGAGGCGAATGGTAGCAATATTACCTCAACTCGAAGAGAAGCTCGAGCGACAATGTCGGTTGGAAGAGCGACTAGAAGAGAAGGTTGCGGGCGAGAACGTCGGCTGGAAGAGCGTCTGGATCAACAAACGACACACACTGATATTGTGAGAATGCCCTAACCGGCCGTGAGAGGAGTCGAATGAATTGAAGTACGCTAAGTCGATGAAGGAGGGAAGTGAAATATTATGCCTGAGACCAAAACCGACCTAACTTTTTTTTTCGTGGAGTGAAGTGAGAAAATGGCTCTTTTTAAGTTTAATTAGTGTGTCACTGATTAAATTATTTTGTGACTAACAGAGTATCTTAATTTTCTGCCAACCAGTGAAATTGGCACTATTGTTTTTAATGATTTAGTGACTAAAACATTTTTGGTCACTAAAAGACCGAAAATTAGTGACTACATAAATTGTCATTAATTTTTTATTTTTAGCGACCAAATTTTATATGTGACCATAAATTAATTGAGCATATTTATAAAATCATATTTGTCACGATAAGCAAACCTTAGTGACCAAAAAAGTTTCATCACAAATTTTTGGTTACTAAAAGACAGTTTTTGTAACATCCCCCAAACTGCTAGGCCCCTAGAGAATTTTTGTCACGACAAGTCATGACAAAAATAGGATAAGTGACACCGGACACTAGGATGACCAGTTGAAAGGAGTGAAGAACCCATGATGTGCACTCAGCCACCATGGGCCACCCTAGTGTAAAGTGAACTAAAAGAGGGTCTTACAAACTGGTATCCTAGTCCGGCATCAACCTCAAAAAAAAAAGAGGGTCTTACAAACTGGTATCAAAGCAGGTGCTTTAGCCTCTTTTAGTTCACTTTACACTAGGGTGGCCCATGGTGGCTGAGTGCACACCATGGGTTCTTCACTCCTTTCAACTGGTCATCCTAGTGCCCGGTGTCACTTATCCTATTTTTGTCATGACTTGTCATGACAAAAATTCTCTAGGGGCCTAGCAGTTTGGGGGATGTTACAAATCCCAATAAACGAAGAAACAATTTCGTCCCCGAAATTTAGGTTAGGTCTGCGGGGGTTAGAGTTCAGGATATGCCGATGTATTTTTAGTTTTTTGTGCAATATGACTCCCAATTAACATTGGAAACGGTTAGGTCTAGTTCACATCGCCTCATCCTCAGTTTTCTCCCAAGTGCACTTTTCGTTAAATCTTACTTCGTCCGTAATCAAGATCTTCTCCTGATGGTCCTCAAATATTCATCAGTTTGGTGAAGATATAAAGAGTGGAGGGAGGACATAAGTTGATGTAAGGTTGCATTTTCACAAGGCGAGTGTAGGAATCTATCGAGTCTTATAATCTATTGCATGATGTTTTCGTAAGTATACAGTTCTTGATCCGAAAATATATCTCCAAGTCCACCGTTCATATTTTTCAGTACCATCCTTACTAACACTTTGGATCTAAACTCTCCTGTGGTTCACAACCATTGTACAGGTGATGTTCGTACCCTTATTTGTTAGGTGTTTGCAATTAGAATTTAGACTTGTCTTCCAAGATCATGCTTTGCTTATAGCTTGGGCAACATTGGTTCTCCTAATTTTCATGATATCGTCATTCTTTAATATTTTAAGTCAATGCTTAATCATGCTTCTAAGATCCAAAATGATATTTAGTAAATGCAATTATGCCCATGGTCGTTTACTAAACTAAAGGATACTCCAGTAATAATCAAACATTGTTCTGGTACTTAAATTCACGTGAGTCATCAATTCCAAGGCTCATAAAATTTGTATATTGTAAATCCTCCAAGATTAATTCTTGAAGTGCACCCAATCACATTAGCGTCCTGAAACCTTATTCCTGTTTTTTATCCCGAATCATGTGTTGTTAATGGCCAAACCTATAGTCCTCATTTGTTAAACGCAAACCAAGCTCAAATTTGCACGAGACCTATCACTTATGAATCAACTATCGTGAATAGGTCGTAAATTGGTCTCTAAATCATTCCCAGAGTTTTGCAAGTGATGATTTACAAATTTTAACTCTTCATAATGTCATATTTATTTTTGGCCTCATTCTTATTTTTTTCATAACTGTGGGGTCCCCAATTCGTACACCAAGTATCAGTTATCATGGGCCAATAGGTTTAACATAATTTTCAGAGACCAGTTAAGATCCGAAATAGTGTTCAATAGAAGTCCATAGTCTTTCCTCCTTATAATAATTCCAGAAGATTAATTATTTGTGGCTAAGGGTGCAAACCCATTTAGGGAATGAAGTATGATAACTAATCAATAGTTAACTACAATAAATTCTTAGAAGTTTAATGGAGACCACGAGTCTATCTACTCATTTCTATAATATTCCAGGTTTTCATAATGATCTGGGGAACTCGACCTTGGAATTCTCAATAAGGCTTAATGTAACAAGGGTTCACAAACCCCGATTTCCTACGCAACTCAATCCTCAAAGCCTTGATTCTTCCAGAGATGAAAGATCTTTTGATCATAAGTACATGTTTCAAATTTCAAGAAAATTAACCCAAGAATTAATTATTATTCAATATACTCTATGTGTGTAACAACATGGGTATTATCCTAAGCTACCTTGGTCTTGCATGCGGGACCCACCAATAAGTAGGGGTCCAAATGGCCTCAAATTTGTCCAGGGATCTTTCTTTCCGAGACCTACCATCCGTAAAAGATTTGAGTGAGTTGGCATCCATTAAGCCATAGGTCTACCACAATCGTATGTAATGAAATTATTTTCAAATGTATAGAACTTTATCTCCAAAATTCTGACTTTTGGACAGCATGTGTGTCGTACTAAATTTACATGTACGGTGTAAAATTCAGATCACTCGGGTAAGTCAGAGGATAGGGCACACAGATTTGAGTCTAGGGTTCACTTTATATACCATGCACCAAAGCAGGTGCCCAGAGAGTTGTATAGTAGGGGCTTTTATGTTTCTAAAATAACCCAAGTTAATATTCTAGCGGCCTAATAAACGAAGAAACAAGATTAGCCTCCCGTAAATCTTGTGATGAGTTTCTTATATCCGATAATTTAGACATTTCAAGTGTGTACTTAATCCTTATAGGTATAAAGTCCTTGAGATTTGTGTATATGGTAAGGTTCTCTACCAAAAAAAAATTACCATTTATCGCAACTTCTCAAAGGGTCGTGTGCTTGTTATCCTATTACCTGGTCTTCTTCTAGGCTGGAATTATCATTCCATATTCGACATCCTCTCCTTGTGATGGATTTTATGAGGACGAAAGTGTGGAGTATCGACTTCTAGGCACATGTGTTAAACCTTACGAGTCTCATACTAATTCGATAGTACAATCACAAACACCAAAACCACTTAAGATTGTCCTATTTGTTTGTTTGAGAGGTGTTAATATCACTTAGGAAGTGACGTGGGTATATCGGAGAGTAAGCCCTGAACACTTACACACGCTTCCAACTCCTTTTAGTCACTTTGAGGGTATCCTACTACTTTGGTCAAGATATTTTTGGGTAGAGAACCTTGAGCATCACACATAGCCATGAAAGTCCCTCTAGGATGGATCAAGTGCACAAAGTGGGCCAAAGAGGCCCCATGAACTCATTAAGATAGGAAGGAATGCATTTTGGGGTGCATTTAGCAAATCTTGATGACCTAGCCTAGGGGTGACCAACAGACTCCAATGAGCCAACCTAACCTCACCATGACCCCCATGACCATCCAAGGAGGTGAGTAGAGACCACTAGGGACCCTTGAGGCCAACCAAATTGGTCAAATTGACCAAAAGTCAACTTTAGGCCACCTAGATCAAACCCCCATAAATGAGGGCAATTGAACTCCAAATGATCAAATTGGACCCACCATCATGTGGCAACCCCCCTAGGGGACCTAATGAGACCAAAAGCCCCATCTTAGGACCACCAATTTGGAGAAATTGGGCCAATTACTAAAAAGCCCCAAATTGATCTATTTGTGCTAAAACCCTAAATTGACCTTCAATTTACCAAGTTGACCTAGCACAACCCTCCATAAACACCAAGGGAAGTAAATGAGACCTAGATGAGCCAAGGTGCACATTCAATTTTGGAGGATTATGGCAAAATCACCAAAATACCCAAATTGCCCCTATAGGCAAATAAGTGCAATCAAGCCCCATATCACCCCACCATGACTCAATTCCTCTTGGAATGGGTCCATAGGATCCGAGATAATAATGTGGGCCAGTCACATTAAGTGGTGTGAGGTTGGATCAAGCCCCAAACCCAAAACCCCCAATTTAGCCTATTTGGGTCAAGTGAGCCCAAAACTCAAATCAAGTGGCCTTAGCCCAATCTCATGGCTCAAGTGGTCAGCCCACATGGTGACCAGACCATAGGCATGCTGAAATTCGAATTTGGGGGAATTGAATGCTTTGTCCAAGTGTCAAAAATGGAGGAAGAAGACAAGGAAACAAGGAGGAGGAATTGAAGGGATGAGTGCCAAATGGCACCCCCTTTGCATTCCCTAAGCTCTCCTCTGAGCTGGGGGAGTAATTGCCCTCAGTTTGGGGCAGTGGGGAGGGAGTTCCATTGGCTGGAAGGGGCGGCCAAGGAGCTGGCCGAAAATGCCTTAATGGCAACCCACCATATACCCATCTCCTCCCTCATTTCACTCGACTACCACCTTCAGGACTTCCCAAGGTGTAAAACCCCTCAGTCGAGTGGAAGATTCGAGCTCAGAGGAGGAGGATCGGCATGGGTGAGCTTGGAGCATGGTCGACCATGACGGTTCCGGGAAAAGTCCACCATCAAGCTCGATTGAGGCAAGTTCCTTCCCCCCTCCATCTGTGCTAGATTCTAGACCCATCTAGGAGAGATATCGGGCTCAAATGAGCACGATCCCATGTGAGATAGTGAGAGTTTTCTCGAGTTTTTCTTCTTGCTCGGGATCGCCGGAGAAGCTATCTCCGGCGGCCGTGTCGCCGCCTGGCGTTAGCCACCACCTCAACGGAGGTGGTGGAGGCGGTGGCCGACGGTGGTGAGCTGTAGGTAGCCGGGAAATGGCAGAGGAAGGTGGCCCAGCGGGATCGAATCTGAGCCCTTGGCTCATCGGGGAAGACGACCTCTGAGCCATTGGATCTGGCGGGCTAAGCTAATCGCAGACCATTATGTATGTAATATATATTTTTATGAAATCTGTCACACTAATCACCCGATTTTGGAAGCTTGTTTCGAGGCCCTTAGATGCCATATAATGAAAAATGACCAGAGACAAGTTCTGTAGACCTGGATGTCTACTTTTATTTGAAAGTGAAATCAAATCATTTGGTCAAGTGTAGCTCCTTCTATGCCATTTTTGGTGTGACATGTATATATTTGTATTTTGTTAAGATAAACAATTTGTACAGAACTTGCATGTTGACTTCACCTAGGTTGGGCTCATTTCTGGAGATAGTGATCAACATGAATATTGTAGACCTTGAGGTTACCTTTAAAATGCCACTGATTTCATGTCATTTGGTCAAGTGTAGCTCCTTCTATGCCATTTTTTGGTGCGACATGTATATATTTGTATTTTGTTAAGTTAAACATTTTGTACAGGACTTGCATGTTGACTTCACCTAGGTTAGGCTCATTTCTGGAGGTAGTGATCAACATGAATATTGTAGATCTTGAGGTTACCTTCAAAATGCCACTGACTTCATGTCATTTGGTCAAGTGTAGCTCCTTTTAGGCCATTTTTGGCGAGACATGTATAAAAGTGTATCTGGTGTGTTTAGTGATTTTGGCTCATGCAAATGCTTTGAAAATTTGTCCATGCCTTAGACATGATATCAACCACCTATAGTTAAGAATTCAACTCATGTGCATGAGTGGATTTCTCTGAACTTCAAGTTGAAGTTTTGGACTTAAGGGAGTAGGAAAAATTGGGGTGCATTTAGCAAGAATGTAATAAATGACAATTAAGGATAAATACACCTTGGATTAATATGAGACTTAGGACCTGGTGTTTTTAGACCAACATCGAGCTTTAGTAATTTTCCCAGAATTTATTGAAGTCCTAACATAGTACTTGCAGTGAAAACCCTTATCGGCACACCAAATGTAATAAATAATAATTAAGGATAAATACACCTTGGATTAATATGAGACTTAGGACCTGGTGTTTTTAGACCAACATCGAGCTATAGTAATTTTCCCAGAATTTATTGAAGTCCTAACATAGTACTTGTAGTGAAAACCCTTATCGGCACACCAAATGTAATAAATGATAATTAAGGATAAATACACCTTGGATTAATATGAGACTTAGGATCTGGTGTTTTAGACCAATATTGAGCTATAGTAATTTTCCCAGGATTTATTTAATCCTTAACATAACACTTGTAGTGTAAACCCTTATTGACACGCCACTTATATTAAATGAATATTATGGATAAATATTACTTGTAAAATTATGAAACTTAGGCTCTGAAGTTTTTAGGTCAATTTTATGCTACCATGAATTTATCAGAATTTATAGAGGTCTGTAGATGATACTTGTAGTGTAAATCTTTGTTCACACCCCACTCATGTAAAGTAAAAATTGTGGTTAAACAATCTTTGGAAGAATATGGAATGTAGAATTTGAGGTTGTTAGATCATTACTCACTGTGAACCTACGGTAAGAACTTGGAACTCATTAAGACTTGATAGGACCAAGGTTGTGTCTTAAGAGTCAAACCTAGTTCAATCCCACCTTGGTCTGCGAACAGTAGAAACTGAAAACATAAATTCGGACCCCTTCCTTATGGTCACCACCCCTAGAGTTACTAACTCTAAGAGAATTGCAGATGTCCAATTGGGATTGAAGGATTAATCACCACGGGCAGTCATCGGAAATAAAGACGGGGTGCGTTTAGTAAAACTATCAATTCAGAAACTTAACAAGGACCTATTAAGGGAGGCGAATGATGACTTAGCAAGAAGTGAAAATTGTGATTGAGAGATAACACAGGGAAATGGTCGGTCACTAGGAATGACATGGTTCGGTGTTCAATAGAACACCGACACATGTCTGCCCGAGTCAAATGGTAATCCACCCTAGGATTTTAGAGCAATTGGAGAGCAAATGAGCATACAAGAATGGGTAGCAACTAAATAAAATAAATATCCTGGAAAGGGGGATTTGGGCTTCAGTCATCATCACATTCCCTAGTATCGTTGCGAGCCCTTCACCGGGTAATCCACGGGAAGTCCAGGATTCACCCCAAGCTTCTAAGATCAACTAACAATAGACAATAGTAGTAAAGTAGAAGAACTTGAAACATAACCTTCCTCCCAAATATGGGAGGGAAAGGAATAAGGACTGGGATAGTCCTGCGAGCGGTATGCTCGGATTATAAGAAAGGACTGGGATAGTCCTGCGAGCGGTAGGCTCGGGTTATAAGGAAGGACTGAGATAGTCCTGCGAGCGGTAGGCTCGGGTTATAAGGAAGGACTGAGATAGTCCTGCGAGCGGTAGGCTCGGGTTATAAGATAAGACTGGTGTAGTCTAGCGAGCGGTAGACTCGTAGTTTAAATATTAGACTGGTGTAGTCTAGCGGTAGGCTCGTAGTTTAAATATAAGACTGGTGTAGTCTAGCGAGCGGTAGACTCGTAGTTTAAATAAAAGACTGGTGTAGTCTAGCGAGCGGTAGGCTCGTAATTTAAATATAAGACTGGTGTAGTCTAGCGAGCGGTAGACTCGTAGTTTAAATAAAAGACTGGTGCAGTCTAGCGAGCGGTAGGCTCGTAGTTTAAATATAAGACTGGTGTAGTCTAGCGAGCGGTATGCTCGTAGTTTAAATTTAAGACTGATGTAGTCTGGCGAGCGGTAGGCTCTACTTTATAAATGTTGATTTAGAATTGCGAGTTGGAGGCTCAGTAGTAAATGTTAATACATGTTGCTTGTGTATAAGATGTGGTGGGTCTTCGGTTCTGTCTTAGTTGTCACACCGACAGCAGTTCGTTGACTCGACAGTGCTAGTGGTTTTATTGGGGTCAAGTTGTCTTACTGTGCGTCCGACGGGACGGATTCCCTAAACCCCGCCTGGCCAATTCAGTTTAGTACGCAGGAGCTCGTGAGTACCGGGTACCGGTATCACAGCGTATGTTAGGGCCTAGGTCTGGTAGTGTGACTTACCCACCTAGGTGAGGAGACGCCCGCTCCTCTGCCACCGTTTGACCACGACGGGAGGTGCCCGAGAGGTTAGCTACCTCCGAAAAGTGGGAACTAAAGGTCTGTACGTACAGAGTCGTGTGCGTGAGTTGCACCATTGTGTTGCATTGCATTGCATTGCATTGCATTGCATATCATAGCATATCATTCTTGCATAAAACATAGACCTCATCGTATAGACTAGTATGAGCTCCTTTATACGATGAGTTTACCTTAGTATCAGATCCCTTAGCTTATGTGCTTTTGTGTGTGCATATAAGTTAAGGTTACATTTGTAGCTGCTCTTATTTATTATACCTGCTCTTTTACTTGTACTGCTCTTTACTTATTGCTTATATACATACTCCTGCTAGGGTAGAGATGTTTTCATTACTTGTTTAGTATATATATACTTGCTAGTCTCGCCACTGTCACCTGCTTTTGATTTACCCTTTGATGTCCTCCGCTTCCTCCTCCCGCACGGTGCCTAGGAGTCGCGGGTGGAGGCGGTGAGGAATATGCTGAGTCTTATAGACTGACGGTCGGTGGACCTCATCATTTTAAGGATGATGCGTCGGAACAGCAGGACCCTGTTCAGGAGACAGGACAGGAAGACAGGATGACGCAGAGGAGCCACTACACGTCGTCGCCGCAACAACTACAGATGCATGAAGACAGAGTTTGATAGCTTCCGCATAGATGTAGAGTGAGAGTGTTGTTGCACTATATTTGAACATGTACTGGGCGTAAGCCCTTATTCTTTTAGTTCTTTCTCATCGTGGACATTGTAATCATGTATTATGATAAATATATAATGTGATTTTGTGGACTTGTTTCATTTAATACTTCAATTACTGTGATTATGGTTGGCCTGGATGATGATGAATAGCCGGCAGGATCGGCATCTTGTGGCGGTGACCATTGGGTGTAATGGTGTCGCCGCAAGACGGCGATTCTGGGCGGTAAGACCCGGTTTAAAAGCAAAAAAAAAGAGGGTCTTACAAACTGGTATCAGCTTAGCCGACTTTCGATCCAAGTAAAAGAAGTCCACAAACCCTGGGCCATCCCGCTCGAGCTTAGTTTGAGGACAAACTAGCAGCGGAAGCAGTGGCGTGCCCATACGGGAAATCACATAATCTTGTCCACTTAACGATGAGATTAGGCCAACCTGACTAGTACACCGTATTTGTTTGACTTAGCAAAACATCTCATAAGGTATCCTAGTCCGGCATCAACCTCAAAAAAAAAGGTGAGGGTCTTACAATTTTCTTGTAGTGTACTAATCCTCCGGCGCTATCGTTGCCCTTGTCACATGATGTGTGTACATTAGCCATGTCCCCATACCTGTCTTCCCGCTGTTCGACTCTGTAATAATCACATTCAAGAAGTCCTTTTGAGTAAAAAATGAATACAGGAAATCCACAAAGTTCAAAAGTGTAAAACTAAATTTTTATATGCATCAACTATTTTATTGCATGTAGAATACTCCTCTTTATTGGATTAAGCATGGTATCCCAAAAGGTTGGAAATGGTAGACCAACGCTTTTTCATGGGATGGGGAATTTAATATATAATATGGGGGAGTTAATATAGTGTGAGGTATGATTAATTTAATGACAATAAATTTTGAATACTAAGGATTTAATTCATGTAGTTGAATTAAAAGGAGAGAGATGAGTGTAAATTTCTTCCACGCAAGGAGGAGGAATGAGGTGGAGGTCAAATTCTTGAGTAAAGATGAAGATGCAATAGTCAACAATTGCTAAAAAAGTCATAAAGATTATTTTGAAGAGATTCACTTTTGTTCATCCCAACTCATACTAAGCTGAACCGCATAGTTTTGTCCTTTTCCATAGGTGGCCTACGAGCACTTCCTAGGAGTTGACTCATCTCATGACTACTCTAACTGACACACACTTAACTATGAAGTTTCCAACATAACTCTACCACTTGCTCTGAAAAAGGTGTCTCTAATATTTGAGGGTTCAAATTATTACTTAAGCACAACCTTTCCCTCTAATTCCGATGTGAGATTATGCTCATTCTTGTACCTCCTTTCACATATAATCCTGCCAGGAGCTACTTTTTCTGGGCTACACCGCTCCCGCAGACACTCTCCGTTCTCATCGGATTCAGGATGTTACATGCCCCATCTTTTGCATGGTTCATCCCCGAACTACACCTCGTCCTGCAAGAGGTCTGATATTGGTACCATTTGTAACGACTCAACCACCACAATATCAGAAGTATTCTCCGATTTGGTTCATCCTAGCTCATACTAAGCTGAACCACACAAATTTGTCTTTTTTCCATAGGTGGCTTACGAGCACTTCCCAGGAGGTCAACCATCGCATGAATTTTCCCATTGGAGCACAATTAATTACTGAGTATCCAACACAACTCTACCACTTACTCTAAAAAGGCGCTTTTGATATTTAAGGGTTCAAATTATTCCTTGTCCAACCACTTTCTCTCCAATTTTGATGTGAGATTCAATTTATTTCTGCACCTTCTTTCACATAGAAGCCTGCCATCCTAAAAGCTTGTCATCCTAGAAACTTGCTATTATAAACTTGCCATCCTAGAAGCCTACCATCCTAGAAACTTACTATCCTAGAAGTCTTCTTGGAGCCGCTTTTCTTGGGCTACACCCCCCAAAGACATTCCCCACCCTTATAGAACCGCCTTCATCGGATTCAAGAATTTACACAGATGACCCATAATGTTGGCCAATATACCTAAAGTTTAATAGAAATAATTTTTTACTTTATAAATACATTAGACTCATACTATTTAACCTACCATGCTCCTGCATTAACAGATCTTTTTCAGGACCTCATATTTATATCAAGCTGCTAAAGATGCTTTATTGCTGATAAGTGATAACCTTTTGTGTGCTACAGGTGCTACTTAGAAAATGGCACTAGTATCATGTAAAGTATGATGCTGTATTTGTACTGTGGTAAAGCTACAACAGTCATTTGATTATGATAAAGCTTCCTTCTTTATTTCATGGGTCCAACCGTTGAAGCCTAGCTATGTCGTTAAATACATTGGTTCTTGTAAATATAGATCAATAATGTTCCAGTATAGTAACTCAAGAAAGTTCTTACTTTTTTCTACAGTCACATGGTATTTTTTTACTCTTATCCCTTTCTCTATAACTTTTCAGGTTAAATTGACAATAATGATCGAGGACCCTAGAGATGTCGAAAGGAAGAGATTGCTTGGCATTGAGGATGCAGATGAGGTGACTCGGGATGACTTGGCTTTTGCCCTGGAAGATGTATGTTCTTTAGCACTAAAAGATGCACTTTCTTTGTTGATTTAGCTTCTTTTCTATCAACCATTGTGCAGGAATATTTTGAAAAATAACAAATTTTGATATTATTTGTTAATTATATGCCTCGAATCCTAACCCCAAAACGACGATTGACGCTGATTTCAACCTGCGATGTCCGGGTTCGCAATCCTGCACGGAGTGATACATAAACTCCTTGTCAATCTAGGGTTTGGATCATTCTGAAATTCAAAAATCCGCCCACTTTGTGTAACCGCCTCTGTTCTTGATCTAGTGAAAAACGGGCTGCTGCTTCCCGTGGACGTAGCCCATCTTGGGGTGAACCATGTAAATCTGTGTCTTCTGTGTTGTGATTTTCTGTTTGTTTGATCTTTCTACTATCGTTTCCACAACATTATTGCCAAAATGGCTTACTGACTAGTGGAGTAGTAGGCTATTTCCGAGCTAAAGTGAAAGACTGACCACTGAAGCAGTCTAGTAAATTTAGATAATATCTTGGAACCTCAATCAACATATTATAAATATTATATTCCTAGAAATGACAAAAGCTATCTTTTACTCTTATGTTTCAAACCACTTAACGTGAATCCAATCTTTGACTCCTTCCATCTCCTCTTTCTTTTTCTCTTCCCTCTCCCTATGCATCTCCTAAAGCAGTCAACTAGTTATTTGCATAATTCTAGGTTGTTTTGTGAACATTTGTAATATATTTGTAAAAACAAGCATAATGGTCTGTGGAATCGTGGTGCTTTTTGTCAGGTCCATGAAGGAAGAATTCCGAAGAACCGTGTTGCACTAAGATTACT
Organism: Dactylorhiza incarnata; assembly: GCA_033032865.1. Lineage (NCBI taxonomy): Eukaryota > Viridiplantae > Streptophyta > Magnoliopsida > Asparagales > Orchidaceae > Dactylorhiza > Dactylorhiza incarnata. The sequence continues at coordinate 3,239,493 of JAWHQI010000264.1, forward strand.
CGCTGAGGAGATTATTAATTGGCCTGATCTTGAGGTAAACTCGTGATTTCAATTTTGTTCCAATGATGATGAGAATTTTGTTTCCTTTTTCCTCGTAAATTTAGAATAATATTAATGTTTAAAAAGGCCTTTATTAGTCAGCATTTGTAGATCGAGAAGTGTAGTGGGCATAGGGGACTGGCGCAGTTGCCTTGAAAAATATATGGACTTTTTCAGTTTATTTAATTTGAAAATTAATATTAAAGAAATTGTTTGATTATTTAAAACTTTGTTATCCTATTGATGAAACTATAATATTAGCTTAAATGTGTTGATCCATTCAACGTTATTATTTTTGGAGACCTACCTGTTCTTTTTGAGGGTGCCTAGGAGCAACAACATTAGGTTGTCCAAATGATTATTGGGTTTCAATTTTCTCTGTTAAATATTAGGAAATCTTTAGACATTAATCCCTGATGATTTGGAACACAAAGTGCTGATATACAGAGATCCTTTTGAATTTTTTATCTGCAACTTTGAATCAAATTGGAAATTTTTATCTTAAATTTGATTATTTAGGGTTTTCTTGTTTCAGTTAAGGATTGTATTTACTTGCCTACTTGCATATGATGATCATCTGTTTCCTTGAAGTTATTATTCTATTTTTTAGGTTTGGCTATTTTGGAGTTTTCGTACTGCAATTAGACCAGCAATGCTTTACGGTTCTGAGTGTTGGGCAGTGAATGGTGTACACGAGCAAAAAATGGGAGTTGCTGAAATGAGAATGCTTAGGTGGATGTGTGGTCACACGAGACTGGATAAAATTAGGAATGAATGTATCATGGATAAGACAGGAGTGGCGCCAATTGTAAAGAAGATGCGAGAAGCTCGTTTAAGATGGTTCGTACATGTACATACGAGACCATTAGAGGCACCTGTTAGGCGTTGTGAGAGTTTAGTCACTAGACATGTTAAACGGGGGAGGGGTAGACCAAAAAAGATTTGGAGTGAAACTATAAGGAAAGACATGATGTACTTAGGCATTAGTGAGACTATGATTAAAGATAGGGCGCAATGGCGACTGAGGATCCATATAGCCGACCCCACTATGGTGGGATAAAGGCTTGAGTGTTGAAGTAGTTGTTGTTGGCTATGTTGGAGTTTCCTTGGTTCGTGGTTGATCTGTTGTTGTTCCTTTGGCCTACTAGGGAGAAATTATTGTAGCTATTTTTGTTGGCTTCCTTTGAGGTTGTTGTAGCAGACTATTCTGGCATCTTCTCCTTGAAGGCTGTAACAAATAGTTCTCCTTGTCTTACGCAGGATTGTAAGTCTGTAACAAATAGTTTTCCTTGAAGGTGCATCTTCTCCTTGAAGGCTTTCTCCTTTTAGCAGCTATTGTTGTAGATTAGCTTGGCCCCGGCTCAACCTTGTGTACCCTTCGATCATGTTTCTTAGTCTCCTTCTTGACCTCATTTGATATTTCATGAGGCTTGTAAATATGTGCATCTTATGTTAGGAAAAGTTGCCTCCACAAGAAATGAAACAAAATGATGACCAAAAAGAAGAGCTTGAAGAGAAACACCTTAGAATAAGAGATGAAGGTCATTTTTTGTGTGATACATTCCCAAACACACATAGATATGTTTTTTCATTAGAACACAAACAAGTAGAACACAGACAAATCCAAGCAATTCGCCCACGACATTTAGGTTGACCCCTCCAAAGTCTCCTCCATCACCGATCGACCCACACAACTATCTAGTGCGACTTGTACTTAACATTTGCTATAGCCGTGTTGCACAACACTATGCACTATTGCAGTCCTCATTCACCAATCTACAAGGACTCTTAGAAGTCTTCCGAGGATGATCGCGCCGTCAGCAACCTCCAACACACACTTACTAGGACCCCGATCCTCTGTCTCCCCAACTTCAACTCGCACTTCTTCTATGACACCGATGCTTCCTAGCTTGACATTGACGCAATCTTTCCCAACACAACTAGCCATATCTTCTATAGCAAAAAGTAGTACCCCCACATGCAGGTTGCCTCCACCTATGCGCGTAAGATGCACGCCATCACCGAAGTTTGTAAATGGTGCATCTGCCTCCTCGATAAAGACTTCATCATTTACATCGACTACTTGATCCTCCAACACCTCATACAATAACCCATTTAGACACAAATCAACACTTCTAGCTCCACAAACTCTTGGTCTATCCTTACTACGTTAGCCACAAACTCGACCTAAATAACCAAGTCATTGACGCATTAACATTCATCCTAGATGCCGCTCTCTGCCAACTCTCTTACATTCCTCTTCCCTAATTTCAATTCTTCGACACCTCTACATCACTATCTACCAAAACCCAGCTTGCCAACAACACGGTGCCTAAATCCTAAAAGCCCAACTTCTTACACCACAACTTCATAAACAACCTCATGTACCACCACATTAATTTTTTTCTACCCACCAACTCCACCCTCAAAAACTCATCGTCGACAAACTCATCTTTGCAGAACTCCATAGCCAATTCGACGGTCAGTTTGACTTCCTCTGCACACTCATCCGTATCCACACGACCTTCTCTTGGATTGACATATGCCATAATGTCCAACAATGGGTAGCTTAGTGCTTTCTTTGCCAATATATATTAAAAGTTAAAACTATCGGTCAATCGCCCATGGTTCTCCTACAACCACTTCCCATCTCACACTATCTCTCGAAAGAGTTCTCCATAGATTTCTTCATCCACCTTTCACCCTCTCTCAGCAAAACCACCATATTTGTGGTCGTTTGAGCCCACTTCATGCCCTTACCCACCCACTTCGGTGCACTGCTAGTCGCTGAAACCAATATGCCGTCAAACTATCCGGCTCAACAAATAGTATCAAAAGCAATCGTGATTCCATCTTCTTCATCTCATTTTAGCATACCCAATTCAAACTTCAAGGAACCACTCCAAACTAGTTCTGCATTCCGCCCTCAAACTTTCGGCCAAATAAACACCACCAACCATTGTTTTGAGTAATACCTTCTCACCTTTTGCCTCGACAAACCCCGCCTTTAGTTTTGCCTCCTTTACTGGGCCGAGTACTTGCACAACACCACATCCCACTATGTTGCGATCTCCTTGCTCGTCTAGACACCAACCTCCATTACACTTGACAACTTATGAAGTTTGTCATCAACCTTCATCGCACTGAATGCGACTTCAATCTCGATGCATGAGCCTTAACCCCTCCCCCCTCATCAACCCCACCAAATTTCAGTTACTCTTCACACATTCAATAAACTCATCACCGTTTCTTCGACCCATTTCAAATTATTACCAGCTTCGGTCTCATCATCTACCAACTACAACTATCTGTGTGTTCCCGCATTCATCTGGTCTTCTGATAACATCAAATAAGTGACACTTATTCTCTTCATTTCACCCTTGTGTTGCATTAATTATCTGTGTTTTTATGTCATGAAGTTGAATTTACAGATTATTTTGTATTTCTATGATAAGAGGCTGATGAAGGAGCAATTAAGAGCAATTCAGATCTAAATGGAGCTAATGAAGGCACTTGAGACGAAATAGGACCACTGGCAAATACATAGGAGGAAAATATGAACACACACGCCCTGACACAGACCCGTGCATTGATACACACGACTCACTCCAGGAAATGATGTTTTTCACAGCTAGGGAAAATGCATTGCACGGTCGACCGCATGACCGCGTGCCAATACGCATGCCCAAAATTATACAGCGAGCACGCCCGTACGTTGACATCCACACGTATGTGCGTGCATACGCACATTCATGCGCCTCTAGTTTAAAATCTATGCGCGCCCATGTGTTCTTCCAAAGGCACGCCCGTGCGTATGCCAGCATGCCCATATGCTCTATCCTGTTTCCCCTTTCTTGACCTTACATCAAAGGGCACGCCCGCGCATTTATCTGCACGACCATGCGTTTCACCCGGTTTCTTCACTCTTCCGGTGGTTCATGGTAGTTACAGCAAGAGCACGCCTGTGCGTGAAAGGCGTTTTCACGGACGACCGTGCATTTCCCCCTTTTCTATATATACTCATAATTTCTTTCTATATATACTCATAATTTCATTAGGAGGAAACCCTTTTTTCATAACTCTTTTGTATAGCTCCATTTTCATTCCTTTTCAGAGCATTTTAAGCTTATTTTAGAGGGCCCTTAGTGAAATTTTAGAGAGAAAAATCATTAGAGATTGATGGAACATTGCTTGCAAGACAATTGCGGAGTTTAGATTGTGGATGCTCTACAAGATTGACGACCTTCATAGAGTTTGCTTTTCTATTCTCTCATTGACATTGTTATTATTTGAAATTATGCATATCTTTTTTTACTCTTCAAATCTTTGATGGTTTGCCCAACAATGAGATGCTAACTCTCTTGTTGGGGTGATTGTGTAGTAATATGAATTGATGCTTGGATGATTTTGAATGAATGTGTCTTATTTGATTTATGCTTTGTATAACTTGAGTTCTATTCACATGCCTATTATGTGTTCTAATTTAATGGGCCACTACTCTAGTCTCATGTGTAATCATTGATATCAGAACATGAATCTATCGATTTACGGATCTCGTGGATAAGACCATAAATTTAAATACTTACGGGTCACGAGATACTGGTCTACGAGATAGCTTCATTCAAAGTATTGAATGAACTTAGTACTTTTCACAACGTATTAAAACTTTTACTTTCATCATAGATACGTTCGGTCCACGACTTACCGTTTGCTTGTGAATTATAATCGATTCATGATAAAATTCATCCAGACCAAGGCGTTTAGACGTGGTTAGGAAGAATCGGCTTCATACATGCAAATATTTTTTTTACAAAACCACATATATTCACTCATAATGAATCTAAGTTAACATTCATAGTACGAGCAATCATCCTAACTCTAATTCTCATAGTTTTGAATCTTAAATATAATTGTTTGTTTTAGTAATTTTTATTAAATCAATAGTTATTTCATTTCTTTCTTTCTTTCGGATCAAATTAATCCCAATCAATCACTCATCTTGATAGGTTGTGTTTAAAGTAACCATAGTGCCGTTCAATCAGAATTTCTGTGGAGACGATACTTTCTCACTTTTTTTACTTATGCGACTGGTGTACTTGCCGATATATATCATGTGTGTTAAACGGGCACATCATCTTCCACGTCTCCCTCCTTAGGCATATTTTAGGATACTATCCCTACCCACCGTTATAGACCTGCCACCACCAGGTGACACTGTACATGCTGTACAACCTCCCGCATTCACTCCTCTGTCAGGTCCTCGACGCTCCATTCTCCTTTGGCGCCCCTCTGAGAACAATTGTTGAGACATCTTGTTGAATACTTGTTGTTGAATGCATCAATGTACCCGCCCCCTGAATTCTAGCTCATCCTGTATTCTCCTGGTGAGTATAATGATGATTCTACTGTTTTCTTACTGAATAAAAAAACATTCTTTATGATGTTAAGCAACTGTAATTACTTAAATACCCTCATAATACTTTACCTTATAAATAAAAGGTTTCCCGTGCACCTAGGGTACAAAATGTTTGAAATTTTTAAACCCTAATCTCCTTTCCTCAGCCCCCATTTATGTACCTTCTTTTTTACTTGAAAATAGATCGTTTCAGGTTACCTGGGAGCTAGGCATGTTGAGAACTCAAAAAGCTCTTTGGCAATTCCAAAAGCAAATCAAAGCATTTCATGCTAAGGATGTGATGAAGGCATTATGAATAAATGGGGAGACTCATGAATTTTTCTTGATCATTTTGGCACTTATTGAGGTTTAATCTCTAGAAATGTAGAGAGAGCCTTGAAGCTCGTAGAAGTTTCGAGAGACATGTTGACATTGGGTTTGTGTAGAACCTTTTAGAGTGTTTTGGATTAATTTAGATATCTGAGTTTCATAGAGTGTGTCTTTTAGATAACTCAAGATGTACAGAGTTTCATAGAGTATTGTAGCTCAACTCTAATGAGAGTGGGTGTGATTTTTGATAACTGTAGGTGTAAAAAGGGTATCCCTCCTATATCCATCCAAGATTATTAAGGCTCAAAGATCCAAACAATCAAAGATCCAAGCAATCCCAGATCTTAATGAAGAATTCACAAGTTCAATAGCAATGATGTTGTTCTTGAGTTGTTTCTTACATCTCTTTGTTCTTGTAAGCATCACAAGTGATGGATGACTTGTGAGCGGAGAATCCCAAGTTGCACGAGTTTGAGAACACTAGTTTGAAAACCATTGATGAGCGGTGTTGGAGATAAGTGGTCGTCACTCTTTCGGCCAGTTACACTTGCTTATCGATTATCTTTTTCCCTTTTAGTCTTTCTATCTCTCTTCCTCTTCTCTCCTTTAATAGCTACCGGTAAAAAGTGTTGAAACATATCAAAGCAGCTCAGAAAAGAGATTAAGGAGAGAAGATCTTCCCAGGAAGCATCAAGAAGAAGCCAGATTTGCAGGCTCATCATGTAACCACCGAAAGCATGCCTGCTTAGAAGAAAGACCCGATCAAGAGATATAAAGAAGATAAAGACAAAAGCCGCCTGTTTTCTAGTTCCAATGTTAGGCCACCTAAATATTATAATATGATGTAATAGGCTATGAATATAAAGCCATGCTTTTGAGCTAGTTTTTCATTACTTGAGCAATTTTGATGTGAGCCAAGTAATTACACCAAAATCAAGCTTGTAACCTTTTTTTTCTCATGCAATGAAAGTATGGTAGTACCTTCTATCTTGCCCCCTCTTCATTTGTGTCATTTTAATCTCACCTTATTTATTTTTACATGGTATCAAAGCTAGGTTGGTAGATCACTATTTTCCATCAGTTTCTGAGGAGTTTTATATAGTATTTGTGTGAGAAAATCATCTTACAATTATCCCTCATTCCCCCCCCCCCCCCCATTTTTCATCACATGGCATCCTCTAGCAATCCATTCCACAATTTCTCCACTCCCCAAGTGGAGTCTCAATTTTTGAAGGCGATGTTTATGATTTTTGGCATGGTCATATGCAAACCCTCTTCCTATCTCAAGGGTTGTGGGACTTAATACAATTTGGATATCCTCAGCCAACAACCACAAATCCACTAGAAACATGAGATGCTGTGCAAACAAGGTTTTTTTTCTGATTACCAAAAACGAGATGCTAAATCCCTTCTTTATACTCAACAAAGAATATGAAGAAGCATCTTCCCAAGGATCATGGGTGCCCTTATTGCCAAAGAAGCGTGGGAGACTCTCAAGACTGATTTTCCAGGATCTTCTAAGGTAATCTCTTTAACACTTCAAAAGTTGTCGCAAGAATTTGATACCTTGAACATGAAAGAAGAAGATACAACTCACACATATTTTTCAAGAATCACTATCCTCACAAATCAAATAAGGAGCTATGGAGTAATATTGAAGAGAAAAAAGTAGTCCCAAAATCCTTAAAACACTCATTCACAAATATGCCTTAGTAGTTATTGCAATAGAAAAGGCCAAGGATGCTCTCACCTTGCCTGATTTAATGGGATCACTTCAGTCTCATGAAGAAAGACTAAAGAGACATGAGCATCAATCTTTGGAACAAGCTTTCCAAAGCAAAGTTTTTATTAAATCAACAGACAAGAGAATGAATGAACCAATCAAAAGAGATGATAAGGACAAGCAAAGCCAACACTCACCATCCTTCTACAATTTATGCAAAAGAAACAATCATGAAACACAAGATTGTTTTTACAAGTACAAGAGATGTAGGAAACCAACACGCTTTGAGATAACGATTGTTGGTTTAAGCAAAAACCTGAAATTAAAGCTAAAAAAGAAGCTCATTACGGTAAATAAGATGAAAAAGTTTTAGTTTTCTACACATGTGATAGTAGTGGCAAAATGATTGATGATATATGGTATTTAGACCGTGGATATTCTAACCATATGACAAATTAATTATTGAAATGCTTTTATTTATATAAATGAAAATGAGAAATCTCAAGTCATACTTGGTGATGGAACTTCTAAACTAATAAACGGAAAGGGAATTATTTCTGTAAAAACTAAAGCCGAGCACTACAAGCATATAAATGATGTGCAATGTGTCTGAGCTTGCACAAAATCTCCTAAGTGTGGGGAAGTTACTTAAAATAGGATATAAACTAATATTTGATGACCTTCAGTGTATCATTTTTGATAAAGACGCATCCCAAGTTATTGACAAAGGATGACTAGCAACAAGGTATTTCCTCGTAATCATCCCCAAGAGCATAAATGAATGAAAGTAATAGAAGAATAAAAAATCAACAAGTGGCACCAAAGGTATGACCACTTGAATTTAGATGGTCTAAAAAACTACAAACTAAAGGATAAGTCATTGGTATGCTCAACCTTAGTACCAATCAAAACATATGTGATAAGTGTTCCTCCAACAAAATCCCCAATTAATTTCAAGAAAAACTTTTAAACCACTTGAATTTGTCCATGCTGACATATGGGGCCCCTCAAGAACACCATCAATCTCTGGAAAACACTATTACCTTTTGATTGTAGATGATTTCACTAGAATATTGTGGGTATACATATTGAATCACAAATCAAATGCACTCATTAGATTCAAACACTTTAAAACACGAGTAGAGAATGAGTCTAATCACAAAATAAAAGCCTTGAGGATAGATAGAGGAGGCTAGTTCACTGGTAATGATTTTAGCACTTACTGCTTGACTCAAGGAATAAGAAAAGAACTCACAGTTTGAAACTCACCTGAGCAAAATGGGATAGCTGAGAGGATAAATAGAACTATTGTAAAGATGGCAAGATGTTTACTCCACCACAAAACCTTGCCTAAAAATTACTGGGCCGATGCAGTAAACACGACAGTATATCTGCTTATCAGAGGCCCATGCCGAGCCCTTTGTAACACCACACCGTATGAAGCTTGGTATGGACACAAACTCAATGTCAACGACCTCAAAATATTTGGTAGCTTGGTTTATAGCCTTGATCTTAGCCCAACCGAGTCAAATTAACAGAAAAAGTAGAGAAGGGCATATTGTTGGGATATAATGACAATTCGAAAGCTTACCGTGTATAAAAATCCAACAACTTCCAAATTTATGATCACCATAAATGTGATTGTAGATGAGAAGCTATAGAAAAATACCTGGACTTGGTGCGTGGCTCTAAGTGAGATTCAAATACCAGAGGTTACACAAGAACAAGATACACAATATATACCAGCACATATGCCTTCCATTCCAATTAACTGTGATCAGCAAGGACAAATTATGACAGAAATGAGCCAAATAACTCAGACAAATCATCATCCTCATCATCAACATGCATGTATCGATTTATTTTTGAGATTTATAAGCAATTCCTTCTTTTGTGAAGGAACCCGTAAACTACAAAGAAGCTACCACCAACACTAACCGAATGCATGCCATGGAAGAAGAACTCAAAATGATAAACAAAAATGATACCTAGGAGCTAGCAGACATACAACCTTACAAAACTGCCAAAACTGCTATAGGCCTGAAATGAATATTTAAAGTCAAATATAATGAAGACAGAGAAATTAAGAAATATAAGGCGAGACTTGTTGCAAAATGATATGCCCAAAAACTGGGCATAAACTATGCATAAACATTCTCTCCAGTGCCATGCTTTGAATCAATCCACCTGCTACTCGCAATTGCAGCCCATTTCCTATTTCCCGTATATCAAATGGATGTTCAATCAGCTTTTCTGAACAGAATCATAGAAGAAGAGATATACGTGAAGCAACCTGAAGGTTTTGAGATCAAAAAGGAAGAAGAAAAAGCCTACATATTAAAGAATGCTTTATATGGCTTAAAACAGGCTCCAAGGGTCTGGAACTATAAAATTGACTCAAATTTACTTGAAAATGGATTCAATAAAATAGAAAATAAACCAGCTATGTACTTGAAGAGAGAAGGAGAAAAGGAGATTATATGTTGATGACCTGTTAATTACAAGGTCCAATTTGAGCCTTATAAACAGCTTTAAGGATTATATTACGTCCAAGTTCAGCATGACCGATTTGGGGATAACTCGCTATTTCCCGGGCATTCAGATTTATCAATATCCCCACATCACTCTTATCACTTAAGGTAAGTATGTCGAAGATTTTCTTACTCGTTTTGGCATGCAAAATTCAAAACCAACAGCTACTCCGATAATCACGGGTGAGAAACTCAGCAAAGAAGATGGAGAGGAGAAATCATAACCATAAAACTTTAGAGGTCTGGTAGGCTCATTAATCTACCTGACTAATACCCGTCCAGATATTGAACATTTAGTAAGCATTATATCTAGATACATACAAGCACCAAGCGTCAAACACCTTGTAGCTGCAAAATGAATCTTGCGCTACATCAATGGCACTAGAGATTATGGCTTGAAATTTGGAAAAGATTAGAGAAATTTGTTAAGAGGATACTCTGACAGTGATTTGGCGGGCAGTTCTGATGATCAGAAAAGTACCACAAGTTAGATTTTCTTCATAGGTACCAAGCCAATCTCATGGTGTTCCAGAAAACAGAAAACAACAACTCTATCGTCAACCATAGCAGAATAAACAACATTGAGTGAAGCAATATGAGAAGCAGTGTGGCTTAAGTGATTATTGAGTGAGATAGTAGAAGGAGAAGAAGAATCAATCAACATCAGAGTCGACAATACCTCAGCGATTGCCCTAGCTAAAAATCTAGTGTTTTATAACAAAATAAACACATAGAAATAAAGCTACATTACACCAAAGAGCTCATTAGCAAATGAGAAATTATGCTTGAGCATTGCGATTCGCAAAACCAAATCACATATCTTTTTACCAAACCACTGCTGACATCTTAGTTTGAAGATTTAAGAAGGAGGATGAAAATAGAAAGCTGCCATGATTATGGTGGGGGTGTTGCAACATAATCAAATCAGCTCTGAAAAGAGATTAAGGAGAGAAGATCTTCCCGGGAAGCATCAGGAAGAAGCCAGATTTGTAGGCTCATCATGTAACCACCGAAAGCAGGCCTGCATAGAAGAAAGACCCGATCAAGAGATATAAAGAGGATAAAGCCAAAAGCCGCCTGTTTTTTCTAGTTCCAATGTCAGACCACCTAAATATTATAATATGATGTAATAGGCTATAAATATAAAGCCAAGTTTTTGAACCAGTTTTTCATTACTTAGCAATTCTGATGTGAGACAAGTAATTACACCAAATCAAGCTTGTAACCTCTTTTTCTCATGCAATGAAAGTATGGTAGTACCGTCTACCATGTCCCCTCTTCATTTGTGTCATTTTAATCTCACCTTATTTATTTCTACAAAAAGTGCATATGATTTTCGTTAGATATGTTAGCTGAAATAAAACTATAAGATATGATGTACCGAGGCATTAGTGAGGCTATGATTAAATATAGGGCGCAATGGCGACAAAGGATCCATATAGCCGACCCCACTATGGTGGGATAAAGGCTTGAGTGTTGTTGTTGTATGTTAGCTGAAATAAACCGGCCCCTGCTTCAAGTAAAGTTAAATACAGGTGGAAAATGTAATAAATAAAAAGTAATAGAGTAAAACAAGTCCACCGCTCAATGTAAAGGGATAATGCACATGTGTAACCCTCTGCATATCTCTCCTATGCATGCTGTGTATATCACCAGCTGTATGTCACGGACTTTAGGTTAACCCCGTAAAGGTTAAGCCGTGACATGTAGCTCCTCTATATAAGACTGAATGTAATATTATAGAAGAGTAATAAAAAAATCTGAAGCTTTAAGACTTGAGTTTTTCTCATCATTTACCAACATTGTAATATCAGAGCCAGGTTGACAAGCCTTTCATTCATTAATCAATTGATTATATGAATTCAACATCGTCAAGTTCCAGCCCTATGACATACTCTCATGTGTCAGTTCATCTGTTTTCTGGAGAAAAATATGAATTCTGGTGTATACAAATGAAACCAGTGTTCATTTCACAAGACTTATGGGATGTGGTGCAACATGGTCCTCAAATTCCCATTGTAAGCAAGGAAACAGTATCAGAGAAAACTGAACAACAAAAGAAATTAATGGAAGAATTAACAGTAAAGGATGCTCGAGCTTTAATGTTAATTCATCAAGCTGTATCAGCAGAAATATTTTCTCGTATTATGGGAGCCACCACTGCAAAGGAAGCTTGAGATACTCTTAAGGAAGAATATCAGGGTTCATCTAAAATGATTAGTATTAAACTTCAAAGACTATGGAGAGATTTCAAAATTATTGGAATGAAAGCTGGTGAACCTCTCGATGACTATGTAACTAGTATGGTCAACTTAACAAATCAGATCAGAAATCTTGGTGATGTAATACAAGACAATACAGTTGCAAAGAAAATATTAAGAAGCTTGCCTCCAACCTATGACCCTGCTGTTACGGCTATAGAAGAAGCTAGAGATCTATCTCGTATCAAACAGAATTAATGGGTTCACTAAAGTCTCATGAAGAAAGAATTAAAAGAGTATATCAACCAGTTGTCGATCGAGCATTCCAAGCCAAATCTCTTCCAACTAAGGAGAAAAAAGGTGAATCAGCTTTTAAAACAAATCCTTTATGGAAAACAAAACAGAAAGGAAAACAACCAGTGGAATCTGGCTCTCAAATAAAATCTGATAAGTCTCCTTATAACTCATCCAAGGGCATTCCGTGTATTTTATGTAAGAAGCAAAATCATGAGTCCAAAGATTTCTTTTTCCGATGCCGACGATGTCGTATTCCCAATCACTTCGCAAACAATTGCTGGCATAAACGAAAAGAAGACCTCAAACTTGTTGAAGAGGACAAAGAGACTAAAGAAGAAATGTTTTATATCAATCAGCAACAAGTTGAAACGAAAGATAATATTTGGTTTATTGATAGTGGATGCTCTTCTCATATGGCAAACAACAAAGAGCAATTTATATCTTTTGGTGATTCATATAAATCATCAGTGTTGAACCGTGAAAAACCGAAAAAAAAACTTTCATTACAACAATGATCCCATATATATAGGGTTTACATACTACAAGAGATATTATCATATTCCAACACTCCCCCTCAAGTTGGACGCGTGATGTTAATCATGCCCAACTTGCCAACAATCTTGCAAAATATGTTCCCACTCAAACCTTTGGTGAGAATGTCAGCTAGCTGCCTGTTAGAGGGAACGAACGGGGTACAAACAATTCCCCTTTCAATGTTCTCCTTAAGAAAGTGGCGATCCACCTCAATATGTTTAGTCCGGTCATGTTGAACCGGGTTATGCGCAATGCTGATGGCTGATTTACTGTCACAATACATCCGGATTGGTCCTGCTTCAACAAGACCAAGATCACTCATCAAGGAGCGAAGCCATAACCCTTCACAAATCCCGTGAGCCATAGCCCTAAATTCTGCCTCAGCACTAGATCTCGTCACAACCTGTTGCTTCTTGCTTCTCCAGGTAACAAGGTTACCCCCAACAAGAGCACAATATCCTGAAGTTAATCGCCTATCAGCAACAGACCCGGCCCAATCAGCATCAGTATAAACTTCAATATCAAGACCTCCATTTGGTGCAGCAAACAGAATACCCCTTCCTGGTGAAGATTTGAGATACCGGAGAATCCTGTGAGCAGCATCCAAGTGACGTGTCTTAGGAGCATGCATGAACTGACTAACAACACTCACCGCATAGGAAATATCTGGACGGGTATGGGACAAATATATCAACCTCCCCACTAACCGTTGGAACTCTGAGACATCACCAATATCCTCTCCATCATTGCGCCCCAAACGATGATTTGCTTCAATCGGGGTGTCAGGCTGTCAGCTGGTCTACATCCACTCATCCCCACCTGCTCAAGAAGATCCAAAGTATTTTTTGCTGAGAAATGAAGATCCCTTGCTTGGATCTTGCAACTTCTATACCCAAGAAATATCTGAGTTCTCCCAGGTCCTTGACCTCAAACTCTCTAGCTAACTTCTGTTTCAAATTCCGGATTTCATCGCCATCATCTCCAGTTATCACTATATCGTCAACATATACAATGAGAACGATAAGTTTCCCAGCCGCACGTTTGATGAACAAGGTGTGATCTGCATTGCTTTGATTATATTCAAATGACACCATAGCCTTGTGGAACCGCCCAAACCAGGCTTTTGGGGACTGCTTCAGCCCATAAAGAGTCTTTTTCAATCTACAGACTTTTCCTTTGGCACCTATAGGGATGAGAACCGGAGGGATAGACATGTAGACCTCCTCCTCAAGATCGCCATGGAGGAAAGCATTTCTCACATCCATCTGCCAAAGATTCCAATCCTTGCAAGAAGCACAGGATAACAAGACCCTGATGGTACTCATCTTTGCAACCGGGGCAAATGTTTCCTGATAGTCGATACCAGGGGTTTGTGTATACCCCCTTGCCACCAGTCGTGCCTTGCACCGTTCAACAATCCCTTGTGTGTTCTGTTTCGCTGAGAACACCCATTTGCACCCAACCGGTTTTTTGCCGTAGGGAAGAGGGACCAAATCCAAGTATGGTTCTTCTCCAGAGCATTCATTTCCTCAACCATTGCCTCACGCCACATAGGAACCTCCAGAGCTTGCTGCCATGATACATGTATAGAAAAAACGGCAAGAGAGGAGACAAAGGCCTTATAGGTAGTGGAAAGGTGGGCATAGGAGACATAACGTGATAGAGGATGATGAGTGGAAGAACGGATACCTTTTCGAAGAGCAATCGGGAGGTCGGAAGGCCCTGAGTCAGGATCCACTGACTATTCTGGTGGCATAATCGGATCTTGTGTGCTCGTCCCCATTGTACGCCGGGTATAAACCTGCAAGATCGGAGGACGAGAGGGAGGAGGTGGAGAAACAGGAGGAGGACTCACTTCCACTGGAACAGTCTCCCCCTGAAGTGAGGGATACGGTGGAGGAACAAGGAGAGGGTTGGATGGGCTGTGTAAGGAAGCACCCGAGGGGTGGTCATCCGTGGCAGGGTAGTATGCCTCGGACTCACGAAACGTGACATCCATACTGACATAAACTTTCTTAGTAGGGGGTGAAAACACTTGTATCCCTTTTGCCTAGGCGAGTAGCTGATAAAGACACATTTGAGAGCGCGAGAGTCAAGCTTAGAAGGGCGAGGGTGGTGGATATGAACGAAGCAAACACATCCAAACACCTTCGGAAGAAGCCGAGTAGGTGGCACATGAAGAGTGTCAAGGGGGGTAGCATTCCCAAGTACACGTGTGGGCAGACGATTGATGAGATAAGCCGCGGTAAGAATGACATCACCCCAATAGAACTTCGGAAGATGCATAGTGGATAAGAGACAACGAGCAAGCTCTAAGAGATGCCGATTTTTCCGCTCAGCAACACCATTTTGTGCTGGGGAATAAGGACAAGTAGTCTGATGCAGGATGCCATGATCAGCCAAATATTTCTCAAACTGAGAATCAATGTATTCCCGGCCATTATCGCTCCGAAGAATTTTAACAACGGATTGAAATTGAGTGGAGACCATGCTATGAAAACGTCGGAAAACAGAGAAAACCTCATTTTTGTGACGCATCAAATATAACCACGTAGTCCGTGAAAAACAATCAATAAAAGTAACGAACCACACACAACCATAAATAGAAGATGTTGGACAGGGGCCCCATATATCAGTATGAATAGTAGCAAAAAGAATATAACTAGGTATAGAAGTATGCATAAATGATGTACGATGATGTTTGTTTAAACTACAGATATCACAAACAAAAGTGTCACAAACAGAAGACATAACAGGAAATAACAATTTCATAACAGAGATAGAAGGGTGCCCCAAGCGATAATGCCAGGAATACAAAGGATGAGCCATGCAAGAATGCAGAGCCTGAGGAGGAGGAGCTGAGCCAGAGTCGAGCACGTAAAGTCCATTGACCATGCTACCAGAGCCAATCACCTTCCCCGTCGTCAGGTCCTGAAAAACACAAGAAGAGGGGAAAAAGGTCACAGAGCATTGCATGATGTTTGTTAGATGACTAATAGAAATGAGATTACGGGTAAAATTTGGAACATGGAGAACGGAGGATAAGGTGAGAGAAGAACAGGTGATGGAACCCTTGCCAGCAATGGAGGAACGGGACCCATCGTCAATACTCACCTTATCACGACCAGACAAAGGGGTATAGGAGAGAAAACCTGTGGAGGACCCGGTCATATGATCGGTGGCTCCGGAGTCAAGGAGCCACTGGGTAGAGGGGCGAGCGGTGGCAGAGTGAGCACCTGGGGTTCCCATATGAGCGTAGGAGGAAGAGGCTGAAGGCTCTGTAGAGAGACCGTGCATCATGCGTCGGAGGGCCAATATTTCATCCGCAGTAAAGACACCAGGAGGAGCAGAACCATCAGAACCAGAATATCCTTGCAGAGCATCAGTGGTAGCATCCGTAAGATGAGCAACACGTGGGGAACGACCAGGAAAATGACCAGAACCACGACCTCCACGAGGCGGAGCACCCCCTCTAGGGGTAGGGAACCCATGAAGACGGAAGCAGGTATCCCGGGTGTGGCGAGTCTTGCCACAGTAATCACATAGTAGGTGATCCTTATCCGAGCCCTTCAACTTTGAGTCCCGAGATGGACGAGCACCAAGAAGAGAGGGAGCAGTAGCAGACAGAGCAGAGCCCTCGGGCACAGAGTCAGGAAGTAAGGTCTGACGACGCTCGAATTCTTGCTGCACAATGCTGCACACTTCCGGAAGGGAAGGAATCTGTGGTCGCCCCAGGATTTGAACACAGATCTGATCAAAGTCACGATGCAAGCCATGGAGAAACTCAAAAATGCGATTGCGATCATCCCGGGCCCGAACCACCGCCTCATCAATAGGGCACACAAAGGTAAGAGGATCGAAATGATCATATTCTTGATAGAGCTGCGTGAATTCCAAGTAGTATGCAGAGGGAGGACGGTCACCCTACCGGAGTAAGGAGATCTTCCGACGCAACTGAAAAATCTGAGCAGCATTGCCTCGGCGGGAGTATGTAGACTCCGCACGTTTCCAAATGTCAGCAACATTGTCAAGGAAGAGATAGTTACGAGCAATAGACTCCTGCATCGAATTAATAAGCCAGGACATGACCAAAGAACTTTCCGACTCCCACTACATCCATTCAGGGGAATCCTTGGCGGGTTCCTTCAATGTGCCAGTGACATAGCCAAAGAGAGACCGAGACCAAGAGAGGTAATTTGAGTCATCGAGGCGAATGGTAGTCATTTGTGGAGTATTATGATCGGTGATTCCACGGGAGACAGCCGGCGGAGGAGGACCCACGGCAGGGGGAGCAACGCCAGAAGAGGGAGAATCAGTGCCGCTCGGCATGTTTGCACAGGAATAGAAATCCGGAATTAGACCGAGATGTAGGGCATCAGAAAAATGAAGGTCCACACCATGGAGATACCCAGAGAGAAGGAGGCGCCGGAAGAAGCAGGACGGAAGAAAAAAAACTCACATCAGGAAGCCGGCGCCGGAAGAGACGAGGGCCGAAGAGATCGGCGGGTCGGAGCTAGAGGAGCGAAAAAGGAGGTCGGAGGAGCCTTGCAGGACCGTGTGGAGCCTCGCAGGACTGTGCGGAGCCTCGCGGGACTGAGCGGAGAGAGATCGAGCGAAGCGGGGTCGAGCGGAGAGGGATCGAGCGGAGCAGGATCGAGCGGAGCGGGCCTCGCGGGATTGAGCAGAGCAGACGCGGCTAGGACACGCGGAACCTAGCTCTGATACCATGTTGAACCGCGAAAAACCGAAAATAAACTTTCATTACAACAATGATCCCCTATATATAGGGTTTACATACTACAAGAGATATTATCATATTCCAACAATCAGTATATCTTGGAGATGGGAAAACTCGAAGTATTGAAGGTTCCAACAGAAACTGGTAACAGAAAAGTTATTCCAGAGGTCTATTATGTACCCAAATTAGCTCAAAATTTGTTAAGTGTGGGACAATTAGTGGAAAAGGGCTACACTGTTTTATTTGTGATACTTGTTCTATAAAAGACAAAATTAGTGATGCCATTGTAGCCTTAGCCCTTATGTCTGATAATATGGTGTTTACCCTATGTTAAAACTCAATAACACTGCCTTCACTTGTTTAAAACAAGGTTGCAGATCTCTTGCTCAGCTATGACATCATAGGCTGGGACATATCAATTGGGAATCGATCCAATCAATGCAAAAACAACAACTTGTGAAAGGCCTACCTTCCATTCAATTCAAGAGACAATTCTGTGAAGATTGTACATATGGAAAAGCCCACTTACAAGCCTTCCCAAAAGAAGGTCAGAGAAGTTCTCAACCTTTACAATTGATACATGGTGATCTATGGGGTCCAGCATCTACAAATTCGATTTACAATAGTAGATATTACTTTTTATTAGTAGATGACTACAACAGGTTCATGTGGATTTACTTTCTAAATACAAATGATGAAGCATTTACTATCTTCAAGCAATATAAGACATGTAGAGAAAATGCTGGATCTTTCAATAAAGACATTTCATAGTAATTGTGGAGGTGCATTTATGTCCAAAGAATTTCAAAACTTTTGCAAAGAGACGGGAATTAGAAGAGATCTAACTGCCCCTTATTCTCCACAGCAGAATGGAGTTGTAGAACGTCGTAACCGCACAGTTATGGAAATGGAAAAGACTATGATGCAAGAAAAACAAATGCCTAAAACTTATTGGGCTAAAGCTACCAATGTTGTTGTGTATATCTTAAACAGAACTCTAACTAAAGCAACAAATTCCATTACTCCTTATGAGGTACTTTTTCATAAAAAGCCTTCAATTTCTAATTTTCGTATCTTTGGAAGTCTTGCCTATGCCTACCCATCACATATGAGAGATAAGTTAGATGCAAAGTGTACAAAATCTGTTCTTGTGGGCTATAGTGAACAATCTAAAGCATATAGATTGTTCAATCCATCCACCAATAATTTCTGTGTATCACGAAATGTCACATTCAATGAAGAAGCAACATGGAGTTGGAACCCTTCAATAACCACACTTAAGCCGCAACTATTGATTGAAACAGATGGTACTGCAAGTTTCAATAATGATGGTGACAATGATTCAAGAGTAAGAACAGAAGAAAGTAGAGAAGAAGATGCTCAGAGAAGTGAGGAGAGAGAAGTAGAAGAAGAAACACAATCACCACCAAGAAAATCTCGCAGACTATCAAAAATATATCAAGAATCTCATATGGCCTTATTTTGTGCAACTCCCTCCTCCTATGAAGAAGCAAGTAAAGAAGAAAAGTGGAATAAAGCTATGGATCAAGAAATGCTTTTGATTACTAAGAATCACACTTGGGACTTAGTAATAAGACCCAAGAATCAATCTATTCTTGGTCTTAAATGGTTATATCGTATTAAGCTTAAAGAAGATGGCACTATTGATAAATATAAGGCAAGATTAGTCGCGAAAGGGTATGCCCAGATACATGGCAGAGATTATGAAGAAACATACTCACCAGTAACTAGAATGGATATTGTTCGAGTAATACTTGCATTGGCTGCTTATCATGAATATGAAATGCATCATATGGACGTCAAATCAGCTTTTCTAAATGGTATCATCACAGAAGATATTTTTACAGAGCAACCTTCGGGCTATATTAAAGAAGGAGAAGAATTAAAGGTATGTAAGCTTTAAAAGGCACTATATGGTTTAAAGGAAGCACCTAAAACTTGGAATACTACAATTGATCAATGCTTCATTGGACAAGGTTTCTATAGAAGTAAAAGTGATCCATCACTATACTCCAAGCATACTCCTGAATATCACATAGTTATCTGCTTGTATGTCGATGACTTATTACAAGTAACTCATGTGGCATCATTCAAGACTTTAAACAGCAAATGCATACCAAATTTGAAGTGACAGATCTGGGTATTGTGCAATATTTTCTTGGACTGCAAATAAAACATTGCAAAACTGGTATTTTTATATCTCAATGCAAATATGCAGCCAATTTACTGAAGAAATTTCAAATGGAAGAATGTAACCCAACACTTACCCCCATGTATACTAAAACCAATATGAAGAAAGAAGAAAAAGAAGAGAGTACAGAAGAACTATATAGATCTCTTGTTGGATCGTTACTGTATCTCACACAAACCAGACCTGATATTGAATATGCTGTAAATCAAGTAGCCAAGTATACAAATCATCTAACTAAGACCCACTGGTTAGCAACAACACATTTTGCGTTATATTCAAGGTACTAAACAACTTGGACTTTTCTATAAAAGAGAGAAAAATCAAGAGTTGAATGACTTTGCCGATGCTGATTGGGGCTCAAATTTAGTCGATCGGAAAAGTATGATCGACGTCATCTTTTGCCTTGGTATAAATCCAGTTGTTTGGACTTCCCGTAAATAGCCCACAGTCGCATTACCTACGACTGAGGCTGAATACATGGCATTGTGTACAACAGGTTGTGATTGTCTATGGTTAAGACAACTGCTAAAAGAAATAGAAGCTCTTACTGAGAGAAAGAAAATTGCAAGAATAGATGATGAAGACCAAGTCTTATCTGAAAAAGAAGAAAAACAGAGAAGAAGAGATGAACTGCATGCAAAATGCATCGCATCAACAATCATCAAATGTGATAACTCATATGCAATATATCTTACTAAAAATCCATCTACGCAGAAACGAAGCGAACACATTGATCTTCAATTTCATTTCATTCAAAATCAAATGGAGAACAACACTATCAAGGTTGAGTTCTGCCAAAGTGAAGATCAGGTAGCCGATCTAATAACGAAGCCGCTCTGGAGACAACTCATTATGAAGCATCGTGAAACCTTAGGGCTTTCCACCGATCCGGTTTAGGGGGGAGGGGATGTTAGCTGAAATAATCCGGCCCCTGCTTCAGGTGAAGTTAAAAACAGGTGGCAAATGTAATAAATAAAAAATAATAGTGTAAAACAAGTCCACCGCTCTATGTAAAGGCATAATGCACATGTGTAACCCATCTGCATATCTCTCCTATGCATATCCTCTATATAAGACTGAATGTAATAATATAGAAGCGTAATAAAAAAATCTGAAGCTTTAAGACTTGAGTTTTTCTGATCATTTACCAACAAGATATGCTTTAATATACTTCTAAATTTTTTGCACGAAAGTATAATCTTTTCCATGACTACCATGATCTTTAATTTGATTGTTATTACTATTTAGCATAAAGCTAATTTTTGTAATCCTAATTTTATTTTAATCATGTTTTTTTAGTTTTCATCAGAAGCAGTAAAAGTTACATAAAAAATAACAGCTTGCTTTTCTGCAAAATTAGAATTGAAATAAATTATTCAGCTATACTTCCAGACAATTTTAGGTCAATTTAAAATTTTTAATACAATTTATATTCATGAATCTACAGACTTTTTTCTTTTTCTATTTGGGAATTGAAAATTCATTAAGGCCCAAAATTCCTTGGAATTAAAATCTGAAATTTGAAATTTGTTAAATCCACTGCTTGGTTGAATGTAGTTTGAGGATTCCACTGAATTCGAAAGTCACACATATTCTATTTTTGTCCAGCGGTGACAATTTCTTTTCACACATGAAATGAGTACAAATGATTTCATTCATTTGTAAAACAAGTCATTTCATTCTTTTGAAAGCTCATGGGGTATGCACAAGTAGAAGTCTCTTGGTGTCTATTTTTGCATGTACTTTAAAAGTCCGAGCTCATGTTAAAAGGTACCATGATTACATCTCCATTTGCCAGTGTAATGGATTATTACTTCACCATTATCATGGTAATATAGCTTCATATAAACATTCTTTTGTTTATCTGTTTCCTCGCTGCTTGTGGTGTTACAAAAAAACTGACGCGGAATGGAGACGCGGACCCGCGGTGGAGGACAAGTTTTGGGCTCGTTTGGGGTCAATTGGCCACCTGCCATATATGACATCTCTGGATCGACGATCCGACTCCACAGATGCGGCCGGCTCGTCGTTCCAGTCGATTTCATATATTACTTTATTGTTTTTTAAAGTTGTTTTATTGTAATCGGGCCCTCCGCATCCACGGTCAAAAACTATTTCCCTCTGTTTCATTTCAAATTCCCATAACCCAACTTGCTTTCCCATGGTTTCCATACCCAGATTCACGTATCCCTCCAACTACCCTGCCACCAAAACATTCAAGAACTAAATTCCAGCCCAAAAATTCAAAATTTTGGATTCAACACCCCACCGAGTCCTTGATTCCAGCCCTCCAGCCATTCATACAACCAGTCTCTCCCGCCTCCAGAAATCTGATTCCAGCCCCCCGTCCAACGCCCTTTTCCTCCCCGGACAGCCACCAACCAGTGCAAAATCACTGGATCTCCACTCGATGGTTGTCCCCTTGCTTAGTGAGTATTTAGTTTGTTGTATGGAACGTTTTATTCAACATTAATATATGGTAATGTGATTTCATATTTGTTTGGATAAATAGCATTGTAGAATTTTTTTCTAGATATCTTGTGATTTGCATGAACCATTCACCGCACACTCTCTTTGACCCTCCACGCGGAGGAAAACCAAAGCTTGTTCGCCTAAAGAAGTTATTTTGCCTTGCTTAAAATTTATATGCGTGAGATTTAATTATTTGTTATCTGATTTTGATTTCTCCGTCGGGCTTTGCATGCATGTCATATAGTGTTCAATGATATTAGATTTACTTTCCCTGTACTTCACATTAGGGTTGCATGTTAGTCGTACACCTACGTAGCCTACCCTACATAAAAAACACAACATATGCGCAATAAAGCTTATTCAATCTTGGTGGAAGACAGTCGATCCTCTCTTGCGGAGCCAAGTCTTGTTATAGACTAGCTCGATATGATTCAAGCAAACGCAAGATCTAATCAGATGAGTTTTATTTTAAAATTTATCTCAGAAGACATTTTTTAGTCTAACATACATACAGATGTATGTACTAATACACATAGATTCTTAATATAAATACATAGATGTGATCATACATTAATTCCAATATAATAAATACATACGATCTCTGGTTAACTTGACCTGATCTAGCTCAACACAATTCAATTTCGATTTAAGATGGGTTGGCTTATTAGTTGGATCACTAATTTTGACTCGAGCTCAACCGGAGCCAAAATTCGATCAAATTATCGAATAATCTTTCATCCAACACATCCATAATCAGGGCTGCTTTTGTACTTAGATATTTACTGAACTGCACTTAATGTTATTCAACCTTGTGTACAGGTCGAAGCACCAAAGAGTAAGCGCACCAAATCATTGTATGCTAGGGCCACAGACACTGGAGTTGATCCTCGTGAAGCTGCTAAGAGGCTCAACGTTGACTGGGACAAAGCTGCTGACATCGAATCTGTGGATGAAGACGATGATATAGAAGTTCCTCCAGTTGTGGTAAACACTTTGTCAACCTCTTTTCTTTTAGCTCTATAGCATAATAATCTCTTACTCAGATTCATCTCCTTCTAACAATTTCAATGATATCTGCTTCTGGAATTTGCTACTGATTCATGCTGTACTTGATCATCATGCCCTAGCGTGGGCAAACAGTTTACGCACGTGAACATATGGTGTCATTATGGCGAAATAACATGCTGGTCCTTATGTTTAAGGCTCTGTTTGTAACAGTTGTGATGTTTGAGTGGTGGTGGTATACCAATGTTTGAAATCTTCTGTTTTGGGCAGCGTGCCCCGCCTTAGTATTTTAATATATCTAGTCCTATTATATTATTATTATTATTATATTTGAAGTCAAGTCGCATCGTATCTTTATCTTGAATATTTTAATGGTTGATGTAATCATATTATATCGAGTCAAGTCAAGTTTGGTCGCGTCGTAGGTTTATCTTTAGTATTTTAATGTTTGATGTAATTATGGGTTTGCCATCCAGGGGTCCTATAAATAGACCCTTAAGAGTCTTGTATCAGTAAACAATGAAAGATTTCTAATTCTTATCCCCCTTGTGAGATATTTGGTGTCTCTCTCCTCTAACGAGCAACTCCGCTTAGGAAGCCGCGGTCAAGTCTCCATTGTATCTCCGCCATCTTTCCCCGCCTCCGACCACTCCTCCGGTGACCTCTGAGAAGGCCCATTACAAATTGATATCAGAGGTATTCATCCTCCCCACCGCATCTACGATCAGTTTTCCTCCTCCAGCCGACGATCTTTCCCCAACGCAATAGAGCCCGTTTCCCTTATCGTCTTCTCCGTCGATTGGTTTCAGTCCAACCGCTTCCTACCCTTCGTTTCCACTGCATCATCGACTACAACAACCACAGTACTTCACCTTCAAGTCACAACCAAAACGGCGCAGTTCTTCAGCCGATCCTTCTAAGCAGGCCTCGCATCGACGCAATACTCCAGCACATTGCTCTCGTCGACGCATCTCTCGACTCCCTCCGTACCCACCACCTCCTCCATTGATAGCCGCAACTATTCACCTGCGCAACTCCCTCGACGCTTTCCGCAGCCACCCCAACTTCCGTCGTTAACAAAGCCTTCCTCCGCACGCGCCTTCTCCTTCCTCCAAGTTGGCCGAACCGCTGAGCCATACCCTGCCTGCCACAGTTCATTTCTGCGCTCGCTGCTCCGGCTGACGCACGCCAAAATCCCCTACCTCGAGCCGCTGTCCTTGAGCTCCTCGTTTCTTTTTCTGCGCATGCTCCCACATTTCTTTTTCATTTTTTAGCCCCCCGCCGTTTCACATTTTGTTTTAATTATCCTTCCTATCTGATTTTGTCCCGTCACATTTCAACCCCACCCCAAGCTGCCTCTTCACCTCAAGCCCCCACGCCATCTCATTTCCTCCAATCTCTGCTGCCTCCAATACAAGGGAGCACAAATGCTTCGAGCATATTTATTTGTGTCACCATTGGGAGACGACGCGTCTCTCGCGACAATTCCCAACCAACCTCTTTAGAGGAATCTAGTCATCCAGTCACCAACTCCTCTCGTGCTACTTCAATCCGCAATATGGGCGACACACAAGTTTTCATGGCTGCTCTCCAAGGATTTATGACGTCTATAGAGACCCGCCTTCGGGAAGCCGAAACACGTCATCAGGATGATATGACCGCCCTCAACATCAAGCTTACTGAGCTAACCGCCGCCTTCCCCGTTGTTACTACCCCACCTACGGATCATGCCGGCAGCAGTCAGGCGCCGCCACCGCCACTTATCCGCCACGAGCCACCGACTCTCATCCGCCCGGAAGCAGCTATTCTACCGCGCTATACCAGGTTGGAATTCCCAACCTACGACGGGAAAACAGATCCATTGGGCTGGCTCACTAGATGTGAGCAATTTTTTGGCCACCAATAAACTCCGACAGTAGAACGAAATCATCTAGCATCCTTCCACATGCTCGTCTCCGCTCTATTGTGGGCTTCTCGTCTCCTCACCGACTAGCCGAATCTGATGTGGGAAGACTTCAAGTGGTTCTGCAACTTGTGTTTCGGTCCTCCTATCCGAAAGAACCCCCTCGGTGAACTCATGTTTTTACGACAAACGGGGTCCGTGGAAGGGTACCTGGAACAATTTTAGCTTCTTTTGGCGCATGTCACTCTTGCCCTAGAAATGCAAGTCGCCATTTTCACCGCCGGACTTCGCGACCGCCTGCGACTGGATGTCAAATTTGAGGCCCCTCCATACTTAATGACTGCTATGAGTCTGACCAGGCTCTGCGACCGTCGCCTACAGCTGGCACGGGAGCCATACCCGCTCACCACCAACAACAACATTCAACAGAGCCGTATCGAGGGTCCTCCAGCCTCACCGGTCCGCCGATTATCTCTGGCTGAGATGTTACAACGACGCGTCCAAGGATTATGTTTTAACTGCGACGAGCAGTACACTCGCGGCCACATGCAACAGACTTTTCTACCTGCACGTCGAGGACTCTGACGACGAGGGCATCAGATGAAGTTGCCCCACCGTTGACCTCTCTTGAGCTTGAGGTCAAGCTCATTTTGGGCTGCAGAAGTGATGTTATGGGCAACGTGCCCCTCCTTAGTATTTTAATATATCTAGTCCTATATTATTATTATTATTATATTTGAAGTCAAGTCGCATCGTATCTTTATCTTGAATATTTTAATGGTTGATGTAATCATATTATATCTTTTTAAAGAGTCAAGTCAAGTTTGGTTGCATCGTAGGTTTATCTTTAGTATTTTAATGTTTGATGTAATTACGGGTTTGCCACCCGGTGGTCCTATAAATAGGCTCTTAAGAGTCTTGTATCAGTAAGCAATGAAAGATTTCTAATTCTTATCCCCCTTGTGAGATATTTGGTGGCTCTCTCCTCTAACGAGCAACTCTGCTTAGGCAGCCGCGGTCAAGGCTCCATTGTATCTCCGCCATCTTTTCCCACATCCGACCACTCCTCCGACGACCTCCGAGAAGGCCCATAACATATTCGTAGCAATTTTTTGACCCAATTTTTACTTTCTAGGGTCTAGGCATTCACGACCACTAAAGTTTGACAACACATGAAAGATTTTGGTGGCGTTTTTTCCTAAAATGTAGTATTGGAAAAATAATGTTCCTAACTATACCTTCCCAAACACTACTTGTGTCTTTCATTGCTGCATTCACAACCACCGCGGCATCCCAACCACTCTCTCAAACAAAAATTAAATTGTGCTTTATGTAGGTCTATGTTTTCTATGGGTCTCTATTTTGGTGCTTCTTAATACAAGATTCTTTCATGGTCCTTCGTTAATATATCAGCTAATGAAGTTGAAAAACCCCACAAAAAATACCCATACAATTCCACTCCATTTTATGTTGTGAAATATTATCTAATAAAAAGAAATAATTTTATTATTTCATATATATATATATATAGGGCCATTTACCGGGACCTCCCCTCTAACTTTGCTAAATTACTGAGAGCACCCCTCTTAGTTTTGAAATTACAATAACCTCCCCTTAAATTTTCATTTTATTACAAAAACCTCCCCTGAAGTTTTCATTTCATAACCTGCATGCACAAAAATACCCCCCTCGGTGAACAGTGTCCACGGGGGTATTTTTGTTCATGGATGTAATGCAATGAAAATTTAAGGGGAGATTTTTGTAATGCAATGAAAACTTAAAGGGAGATTTTTGTAATTTTGAAACTAAGAGGGGTGCTCTCAGTAATTATGCTAACTTACAAGGGAGGTTTGGGTAATTATTTCTATATATAATACAAATATATGGACACATTTATAATTGTAAGGAGTGACAATTCAACTTCAAACCACAATATGAGACTAAACTATACATGATGCTCTTATGGGCCATAGAAGTGGGTCTAGCCTTTACAGTGGACTTCAAATGCTCTTCTTCTATAGTCTCCTACAAGTTGGAGCATACAGATCGTAGACTCCAAGCTTGGAAATGAATTGACGATGAAGTGTGCGAGGCAAGGCCTTTGCGAAGACATCAGAAATTTGATCAGCAGTGGGAATATGTCGAAAATCAATTTTGCGGAGTTGAACTTTTTCTGCCCGAATCCAGTTTATTGTCACTCACCTTAGTATTTCTGATGAAGTAACAATCTACTTTAATATGCTTGGTTTGTTCATGAAAACCTCGATTTTTAGCGATATGGAGAGCAGCTTGACTATCATAGATTCACAGTAGAGGATTACAGGAGAGATAAGAGAAATACCAAGTTCATAAATGGCATGTGCTATCGAATGATACTTAGCCTCACCAGATGAATGTGCCACAACCGTTTGCTTCTTGCTCCTCCAAGTGACAAAGTGCTCTCCAAAATACACGCAATAACCGCTTGTTGGCCGACGCTCATCGATGACCATGTATAATCCACATCAGAATAAGCAATCAACGAGAGGGAAGAGGATGACCTATACACAATCCCTTGACCTGAAGCGTTCTTTAGATACCGAAGGATCCTCTTGACTGCGTGAAGATGGGATGCCCAAGGAGCATGAATGTACCAGTTAATCATTCCAACAACGAATGAGATATCTTGTCAGAGTTATAGTCAAATAGATAAGCTTGTTGACTAGGCGATGGTAGTACTCTAGATTATGTAGGAGAGTATTAGAGTCAGACTCGTGAACACAGAGCTTCTAATTTGCATCCAATGGTGTGTCAACTAGCTTACAACTCAAGTATCTGACATTCTGTAGAAGATCTATGTAATACTTTTGTTGAGACAAAATAAACCCATTATGTCTGTAAGCTACCTCAATACCTAAGAAGTATCTGAGGCATCTCAATTCTTTGATATGAAAGTGAGAGACCAAGTGCTTCTTGATCAAAGAGATACCATTCAGATCATCGCCTGTGATAGTAATATCATTAACATACACAAGAAAGATCACAATACCCTCTTGGCGCCGATGTATAAACAAGGAGAAGTCCTCCGAGCTTCGAGTAAATCCAAAATCTTGGTCAACCTGACTAAATTTGTCAAATCATGCTCGAGGAGACTGTTTTATGTCATAAATAGATTTCCTGAGGCGGCAGACAAGTTACTCCCCCCGTGGTCTCATATACAGGAGGTTGCTGCATATAGACAATCTTCGTTAGATCACCATTAAAGAATGCATTCTTGATATCAAGTTAATGCAACTGCCAAGGAGATCAGTACCCCACACAGTATTAAGCTTAGTCACTGGAGAGAACGATTTTCACATATTATTGAGTAAAATCGCGAGTCACAAGATGCGCTTTGAGGTGCTCAACCGTCCCAGCAGGACGATGTTTAGTGGTGAATACCTATTTACATCGCACTCGAGATTGTCTAGGAGGTAGGGAAACAAGTTGCCAAACCCTGTTTGCTCATAGGACCTCCATTTCATCATCTATCGTTGCTCGTCACCCCGACTTCTTGAGAGCCTCTTGCATAGAAGAAGGGGTGGAAGTAGAGATAAGGAAGTTGTAAACCTGTGAAGTTCTGGAGATAATCAATGAAAGAGGACATATTGAGAGAGTGGGTGAGCATAATATGAGTGTTAGTCCTAGTTAGGAGTTGTGGTCGGATCAGTTAGACAAGGAGCGACATCAGTAGGGGCGACTGTCTCAGGAAATTTTGACGAAGTCAACGATGAGTATACACATTTAGTGGAAGATAAGGTGTTGGTAGCACAGTGGTCAGCGGGCAATGGATAGAGACAAGGGGGAATTGTAGAGCAGGTTGTATGATGTCAGGAGTTGACAAGGAATATAAGAGTTGATTCTCAAGGAAGGTAACATCAACGGATGTCACCGTTTTCTGATTTGTGGAAAAATAACACACGTATCCCTTCTGTGTGCGAGAGTACCAAACAAAGATATATTTAGTAGCTTGTGGTGCCAACTTGTCCAAAGGATGACTAAGATGATGAACAAAACATACACACCCAAAAATTCGAAGAGTTGTGTAAATAGATCTTGAGAATCTACATGATAGATCTTGCAACCTCAAGAAAATGGTGGTTTTTCTGCCCTGCCACATCATTTTGTTGTGGGTGTAAGCACACATCGTTTGATGAATAATACCCAAGGTACTACAAGGCTCCTGAAATTCATGACTAGTGTACTAGTGAGTATTATCGGTCTGAATAATTTTAATATTAGTCAAAAATCGAGTACGAGTTTCTGCGATGAATGAGTAAAAGACATGTATTATCATAGATCGATCACAGAGTAAATATACTCACATCATACAAGAATGAGCATTTATAGTAGTAAAATACAGGTATTCAGATAAACTAGCAGTTTTATATGGATCTGATACAAATGTCTGAATGAACTAAAGAAAACATACCATTGCTCCTAGTACAATGAGGGGAAAGTAGAATGATGTTTTTCATAAATATAAGATTCGCCTGTAAAATCAGAAAAAATAAAATTCGGAAGAGCCTTCTATAGTATTAGAAGAGGAGCATGGCTAAGACGCCAGTGTCAGTCAACTGAAATGATATAAGAAAGAGCTGTGGTGGGTAGATCCAGAATGTAGAGCCCGTTTGATAGTCGTCCTTTACAGTGATACTCCGGGTCCATTGATCCTGCACCACAAAGGAAGATGAGGAAATAATGAAGCAGTCGTGATCATGAGTAAGTCAGCTGATAGGGAGAAAATTAAATTGTGAACTAGAAACATGAAGTAAAAAGCGGAGAGAAATATAGAGAGTAAGAGGTACATCTCCAGATCTGCTAACTGGAGTGATTTCTCCATTGATAACAGTGATAAACTTGGGACAAACAGTGTATGTGTACCGTTAGGGTTTCTGCAGAGTAATGCGATTTGTTGCCGCATAGTCCACTATCTAAGAGTAGTAATGAGAAAACACGATACATTCTTGAGGTAGCGGCAATGGACCCGAAAGTACAATTAACTAGTCCCCGAAGATTTTGGAAGTCCTCCCTCAAGGTGTCAATTTTTGAGCGGGACATGAAGAAGCTTGGTGAGGAGGGCTTGTGTTACGCACACTCTCGTATCATTATTAGTATTAGTATTAGTATTTTCTTTAAAGGTTATTAGGGTTGATGTGAGCCCCCCTCTCTATATAAGGAGGTGGTTTTGGGGAGTTAGATTATCTTTTGATCCTTGGTCTTTTGGGCTCTCATTAGAGAGAAGCTCTTTGGAGGAACCAACCTCCGAGAGTTGGCCGGAGCTCGCTCCAGATTGTATCCGTGGTTCATTGATTCAAGCATTCTCTTTCTAGTTCCTATTATTTGGTCCGACCTGCCGCTCCGCCCGCTGCTGCAGCCGCCGGAGTCTTCCTCTCCGCTGTCCGAGAGCTCCTGCAGTCCGCTTCCGCGATCCGACGCCGCACCGCACGTCGTCGCGTCGTGCGTAACCGCAGTCGCCGCCCCGTGCCTTCCCTGTGACGCAACCGCCAGATCCGTCGATCCTTGCGTGCCGCCCAGTGCCTTCCCTGTGATGCAACCGCCAGATCCGTCGATCCTTGCGTCGTGCGTACCGCAGTTGATCCGTCGATCACTTCGATCCATCGTTTCGCTCGCCCCTTCGATTCAGCGCCGCACCGCCAGCCCCTTCGCTTCCGCACTGCACCGCCAGCCCCTTCGATTCAGCGCCGCCTCAGCACCCGCCGGATCCGCACCGATCCGTCATTCTGCTTGGCATCCTACCGCCAGATCCTTCCATCCGCCAGATTTGTCGCCGCTGCAGCATCCTGCTTCCACTATCCGCCGCCAGCCCGCACATCTCCGCCCTCTCCGACACTCTCCTGCGACGCTCTATCCCTCGTGCATCCTCATATGCCAAAGGGGAGGGTCTGCCCTCCACTGGGTCCGTTGGCTACGCCAGACCTCTCCCGACCTCACCTGGACAGATCTCACCGAGGCCCTGATTCAGCGGTATGACGACCGCTACTCCGGCCCCATGATCGAGTGACTTTGCGGGGTCCGTCACACCGGCTTCATTGACTCGTACATTGATGCCTTCGTGGAATTGGTCACTCATGTTCCTGGACTCCCCCCAGACCATTACTTGGGGTTCTTCATGAAAGGCTTGCAACCCTACTTCCGCTCCCGTCTCCGCACCCTCAAGCCATTAACGGTCCACCAAGCCATCAACCTCTCCCCCCTTGTGGAGGCGGAATTCCTCGCGACGCCCGGCGACATTCCGTATCCATCACCTTCCTCCAGGCATCCCTACCAACCTTACTTCTCGACCCATCCCAAACCTCCACCTCTGCCACCTCCCCTACCCCGACTACCAATTATGGGCCCAACCAACACTCGGCATGTCCCTACACACCGCCTGACCAATCAGGAGTACAACGAGTTACGGAGCAAGGGTCTGTGCTTCCGCTGCAAGCAACCCTACTCTCCTGCTCATGCGTGCTCGGTGAAGGAGTGTCGGGTCCTCATCGGCGACGACATGTCCGCGCTCACCGCCGCCGACTTTGACGCCCTGCTGCTCTCAGACGGACTACCAGGAGACTCCCCGGGCACATCGACGACATCCCAACCGCGTGCATATCATTACTGATCGGCGGGCGGCGTGCCGACCTTGGGGCCAAGGTCGTTTTTCTGACGGGGTGTATTGTTACGCGCACGCTCGTATCATTATTAGTATTAGTATTTTCTTTAAAGTTATTAGGGTTGATGTGAGCCCCCTCCTCCCTGTATAAGGAGGTGGTTTTGGGGAGTTAGGTTATCTTTTGATCCTTAGTCTTTTGGGCTCTCATTAGAGAGAAGCTCTTTGGAGGAACCAGCCTCCGAGAGTTGGCCAGAGCTCGCTCCGGATTGTATCCGTGGTTCATTGATTCAAACATTCTCTTTCTAGTTCCTATTAGCTTGGCTGAGGGAATCCATGTTTTCTGTAACAAATTGCCTCAGTATGGTTTGCCTGACCACAATAGATACACATACACATGCTCTGCCCCCCTAAGACTATTTTAACATCACGTCTCGAGACCCCATACGACCTCCACGGTGCCCAGTATTAGGGGCTTCGACAGAATGTTGGAGGAGGGCAGGAGAAGTAGTCATGGAAACATCAGTGGGTGGAGTCAACTTTAGAACCATTGAGTAAACATCCGATAAGGATGAAATAGTTGGAGAGGATAAAACAATGGCACAAACACTATATAGATGAGGTGGTCTAGCCATCATCATCGCTATGCCAACTGTTTCCTTTTGAGCCCGTTGTGTCGCTAAATCCGGATATCACCATCCGAACCAGGTTCAACAGTCTAGAGGTCACATAATAGATTGAACAAGTGTTGAAGGTTATATTTTCCAGAGTAGAGAGACTTACATTCATCCCATATAGCCTTTACAGTTTCGTGGTGCATAGCCATTTGATATGGCTTACTGTCCATAGAGTTCAATACAGGACCGAACCCGACCATCATCCCATTGCTCGGTGGGCTCAATTGGGGGGGGGGGTCTCAAGTCAGATGATGAAGAAGACCCTTAGTTTGGAGTACTCGGTGCAACGGGTGGACCCACTCAACAAAGTTATTCCCAGAGAGGGAATGGTGGTGATCTTCAGTTCATATCTGACTTCATATATAGGAGGGAGAGTGGAAGAGACCAGAGTGGTTATCGGGGATGAAACAACATTCGACCCCATTGTCTTGTTGGCGGTTACAGGCGGATTTTAAGGGAGCTGCTGCGATTTAAGGAAGGGCTAGCTTCGCGGGAGTAGTAAGGCACTTGCGAGTCCAGGAATAGGGGCGAGGTGTTTCAGCGAGATCGACAACAACAACTAGTTCAGGAAGGGTTACTTCAGTGAGATCACTAGCAGCGATCTTCGACGACAACAAGGAGCTCTGGAGAGTACAAGAACTTCAACGAGCTCGAATGATTAATCGACGAAATTAGCAACAACTGTGAGTTTAGGAGGGGAAGCTTCGGCGAGATCGACAACAACGTTCTTCGGCGACAACAAGGAGCTCTTTAGAGTACGTAAGCTTCAGTGAGTTCGGGAGATCAATCGGTGAGCGCAGGAGAAGTGGACGCTTCAACGAGATCTTCCGCAAGATCAGGAGAAGTGGAGGCTCTGGCGAGTTCACTCGGCGAGAGATTGGCCGGAGTGAGCTTCGGCGAGAGCAGGGGTTTCAACAAGTGCAGGAGCTTAGGCGAGCTCAGGAGATCAATCAACTAGTTCGAGAGTGAGTTTACAACTAAGCAACGAGTTCACAATCAAGCAGTGAGTTCTGGAGCGGGCCACGAGTTCAGGAGCGAGTTCAATGGCGGGTCGAGAGTTTTACTAGGTTTAGGAAGAAGAGCTCAATGGGCGAGAGAGGGAGCTCAATCGACTAGAACGAACTTCAGGAACTATTCTGCTTTGATACCATGCAAAATATCGTCTAACAAGACGAAGTAATTTTATTACTTCACATATAAAAAAAGTACAAATGCATGTACACATTAATAGTTGTGAGGAGTGACAACTTAACTCCAAACTACAATGTGGGACTAAGCTAACAAGACACTCCTAATGGGCCATACAAGTAGGTCTTTACATTAGGCTTCATATACTCTTCTTCTATACATGTCTTATGATTGCGAGATTGAGGTTGGTCATATATCATTTAAGTAAGAAATTGTGTAATGTAAATGAATTTAACATAAAATTTTATTTGAGAGCATAGATTCTCCTCTATAAAGACCTAGAGACACAAGTTGACGGTCTTTAAAAACGTGGGCCTATTTTAGCCGAGCTTCAAATATCAGACATAGGCTCCGTTTGGCGCGACATTTTTGCTCCGATGAGTTTGGACAAAAACACCACCGTCATTGAAAGCATGTTTGGCAAGACAATGGTTATGACCACCACCAAGAAAAGAATACTAGTTTTGAACATAAAAGTGGATGAAGTTCCTTAGGTGAGGTCGGGCGTTCATGAACGCCAGTTAATAACCATCGCGTTCACGACCGCCACCGCCGTGCCAAACGGAGCCTTAAGGAGGTTGTTGTTGAAATATTTCTTTAGATAAATTAAAATTGAATGGGGTTCAAATCAATTATGTTTTAGAGTTTATTGGCTCGGTTCCTATTTACTCTTGATTATATTACAATTGCACAAGGAAACCAATAGCCTCGCATGAGGTCAGACTCATATGCTTATATATATATATATATTTACAGAGAGAGAGAGACATACCAGAAGCTCCCTTGTAAGTTTATAAAAGTTTGCATCTCTCTATCAACATTGGGGAGGTTTTTGTAACTTCAAAAGATAGAGGGGTGTAACCTATAATCATGCGTACTCCTAGACTCCTAGTGGAAGTTTGAGTAAACTTATAGAGAATTACAACCCTCTATCTTTCGAAATTACAAAAAACCTCTCTTGTAAGGGTACATTTCATAATTTGTAAGCACAAAAATACCCCCTGGGGAGGAGGCCCTCCAGTGGGTATTTTGTGCTTGAAATATAATTTTACAAGAGAGTTTTTTGTAATTTCAAAAGATAGAGGGGTGAAACCTGTAATTTAGTAAACTTATTGGGGAGGTCCTAGTAAATGACCCTATATATATTGTATTGCAGAATCCTTAGAGAATGCCACCTTCATCGAGCGAGGTCAAGCGGCATCTAGTCCCTAGATATATAACTGATTTTTTGTTCCTCTTTTTAGCATTACAAGGGGCAACTATTGTACTCCCTTCCTTTAATTATATGAAATCTTCTCAGCCTACGTAAGATCTTGACCGAACTACATGAATCTGGTGTTCTTATGTTGGAGATTATTTTATGTTTCACTCTTAACAATAACCAAAAAAGTTTGATTCGTTTTCTAGATGACCAGAGCCAATCCATGCCTGACTCGAAATTGGACAAAAAAATGTCCTATCCGAGCTTTCAGCAGCTTGATTCAATCTAAAATTCAATCAATTTTCAAAAAAGTTATGTCCTTTTTTTTCTTGTTTACCGTGTGACTTACACTCTAGTAATTTTGTCAAAATGCAGGGTTACAGTGCTCTATACTTGGTGACTGCACTGCCTCTGATAATTGGTGTTTCTGTCGTATTGGTTCTGTTCTATAACTCCCTCCAGTAGGAAGTGGCCCGTACTCCCACCGATCTGTATTTTACTTGTAAAAATGTAAGTGTACAGATCAGTTCTTTCTACATTCACATGCGCCTATTGCCTTGCTTTTCAGTCCTAATAGTCTTTCCCTTTTTCGTGGACAATGATGAGATCTCGGTCAGTTAGCGTGGTACTATACATAACCACATCAATAAATAGAAAACTCACTAGTGCGGGATTCAAGATCCACTTAATTATGTATATTAGGAGGTGGGTGGAGTCGGAAGCTCTCGTCCCGAGAGCATAATCCATAAGAGTGATTAACAGAGCGACAGTAGTTGTCGTTCCAGTCTGTTCGAGATATCCAAGATAAGTTTTACATAAACAACGTAAGTCACGATTGCTACAACAACTTAAGGGAGAGATTGGTCATGATTGCTGATTTGCTGAATGTTGTGACGCTAGCTCGCACCCGCCACCACTATGCTTAGTTTCTTGGCAGCCATCTTGTTAGCAGAGAAATGTGGTTTCCTCTTGGCCTCCAGCTTCTCATCCTACTTTTTCGCTTCCTCCAAATGCTTGGTCTCGACCTCTCCGAGACTATTATCTCCATCAGAAAAGCACTGTCGATACCTGATTTGCCATAACCCCTTTAATTTAGGGTAGTGATAAAGACACACCAAAAAGCACCAAAAAGCGCTATATGCACATCAATTTTAAGAAAAAAGACCTAAATGTGTTACACGCACACCAACTTTAAGAGAAAAAGATCTAATAATTTTTTGGTGTGCCCTTATCACTGGTGTGCACACATCCATTTTTGGTGTGCCTTTAACATCACTCTTAATTTATAGAGACTCGTGGGGCCTTTTACCAATGCGTACAACATTATTTTTCTCAAGTTTTCGTGGAACGTAAGAAAGTGGAGATCATGTATACCTAGAGATAGGCGATCCTATGATAGGTCAGCACATCACCAACACTCACACATTCCGAGGATAACATCTGACAGTTATGAGAGTTCATCAAGAAGGTCGAGTGATTTCCTCTTGCCCATGGTGGTTGAGCAATTTCTTCCTCGGCCTAACATAATCTTCAAAATTTCGACATACTTGTTTAAGTTCCCGTTCATTTTTCCTGTTTCGATTCTTTGCTTCTATCAATGAAATGTACTAAGAACTGATTCAAATGTGCATATCATTTATTTCTTATATGAAGTATTGAATTCCTTTGAATCGGATTCCATTTCTCGTGAATGAGAAAATCATGCTCGAACTCAAATCATCTCGAAGTTTTGGTTAGTGTTTAGACTACAGAATATAGTCTGTAATAATTCTCAAACTTGAACTCGATTCTCATGAGGCGAGATAAACATATTCGACCCTCTCTAAGTGCCAAAGCGTATATGTCACCAGACGTATCTATATATATCTTTTCAGTGTTGCATGGGAATTAGATTGATTGAGCCTATAAATGAGGTTGAGACTGATGATGAAAGCTCACCTTATAGATGTGAGGCCCCCAATTAGACCCCACATACTTCTGTATCTAACCTATGTTCATAACATGTGTCCCAGGTTGAATTAAGACTAGTGAATACAAAATAAAACACATAATAATAAAATTACTCTCATACCTTGAATTATTCGTCGAATCTTCGTTGTCCTACCATAATCAGTTCTTTTGGTTTTACGTATCCCAAGTCACTTCCGTTACCTACAAAATTGACGACGGGCTTAGTCATAAAAATATGACTAAGTGAGGATATACCTCTTTCATTGCTATATACAATTAGAAAAACTTACGCATTTCAAAACATAGTTTTCATATTAACCATTTTCTGTCTCAGCAGTGAACTTATGAAACATATAACTATATGAACATGTTAGTAATCATAAAACAATAAGCAGCTATCAAACAATATCATTCATGTAAGTTCTGGAACCTATAAGCAGTGTAAATATTATAACTGTATCTATATCATGGAAGCAGTGCGAATACATAACATCATGTCAGTTTTCATGTTCATAAGCATTTATCAATGTACCCGTGTAACCCTTTAAATCAGTATTTCTTTGAATGTTTCGTTCCTTAGGTAATATTAAGGGCGATTGAATCCATATTCATCATTAACATTTCATACTTTGGGCCCACCCCGAAGGGTCATCATGTTCCAAAACCAGTACGGTCAACCCGCGTTTATGCCTTTCGGCTTGACTGGTTTGGCAATTCATCATATTCATATCATTCATGTGCATGCAGTTCAAGTCGCCCGTAATATAACCTCATGTCGACACGTTTTCATAATAGTGAGTTATTCAGTAAGTTATTCAGTTTATAATCCCCTCAGAAGTGATTCGCCTGTTTGCCTTTATCAAGGCCATACAATATAACGACAATAAGTATCAGTGATATCAACTATGCCTTTAACATTCAGTATAATAAGAGTGCATATGTAAAAAGAAAATAAAGCAATAAAGCTTAAATGAAACAGGTAGCTCTCACCATCAGTCGTTCTTTTCTTTTTTAGCAATTCATGTCGTTGTCACGTCTATTTTGAGATGCCATCCTTCACGATATCTTTATAGCAATTGTATCATATAGGGTCATTTATATCGGGGTTGCACCTCGCTATAGTTACAACAATTATTCTATGATGACATCATTTGGAAGCTACTCAACAACCCTCTATTTTTCCATAATCCACAAGCCCAAAGCAAGAAAACTCAATTCCAAACTATCATTCTAATGCCTGCCCCAATGCCATAAAGATAGCCAGCCATAGTTCAAAGCAGAGCCCAAAAGCAAAATCAGCCTACATTAATAGGAGCCCTCCAACAAACCATAGATAAAGCTGAAGATGATGGCAGCATAATAGGAATACCCCATCACTAAGTTCAGTTAACAGGAAACCCCCCATAACTGACTATGCATAAAAAGGATTTGGCCCGGCAAATATAACATAAAAGAGGAATAGCAATTTCCTGGTACAACAACAAAAATCCCCCCCTCATAGTACTAAGTTCATAAAGGACAAACAATCAAAAGCCTTTAACAGCCACCATCATAAAACCCGGCCAGGAGACATGTGTAAATCAAATAGCAATAAAACCATAACTCTAAACTCATCCAATAACCCCATCTAATTCTTCCAGAAATCTCAAGCTCCAAATCATAAGTGTAAGAAGACCTGAAGGACTTACAGAGGAAAAGAGAGGAGAGCTTACAGTGAGGGATACACGAAAAATCCTTTCTTCGACTGCCGGCCTAGGGTCGAGAACTATATGCATAACCTTCAACCCGCCGGCTAGGGTAAAGAACCAACACAACTGGAGGGCTTTCTCCCGTCGAATCCCAATCCAGAAGGAGGAAGATTGGTAAGGTAAAAGAGGAGAAATCGAGTGCCTTCTGCGAGCCCTA
Source organism: Dactylorhiza incarnata (assembly GCA_033032865.1). Lineage (NCBI taxonomy): Eukaryota > Viridiplantae > Streptophyta > Magnoliopsida > Asparagales > Orchidaceae > Dactylorhiza > Dactylorhiza incarnata. The sequence continues at coordinate 3,278,425 of JAWHQI010000264.1, forward strand.
GGCGAGAGCTGGAGGAAGGCCGAGCGGTGGGCATGGGATTTTTAACAGAAGGAAAAGCTCGGTTCTGCCTTTTTATCGCTAACTCACCGCCACATACCTCTCCACCGCCTAACATGAAACCTAAGTCATCCAACCATTATTAGCCTCTATTAGCACACCATTAACAGTTACCAATTTAACCTATTGGCACACCCATTTTAGCTATTAACAACCGATTTTAACGCAGCCAAAACACTATTGGCACACCAAAGTATAACGAAATGTGCAGTAATCATTTGCCATATATATATCTAAATTGCCAACATTTATCATATAGGAAAAAGTCATATTCCGTTAAAACAGTTCGAGCGCCGCAAAGCGTCAATGAAATTCATACTCAACTGGCAACACTACGCCGAGTTGACACTGATTTATATTTTCATCATAGGGGACGAACTTTTACTTCATTTTCTTATCAATTTGGGTCACTTCACGATTTGGGCCGTTACAATAGAGCTCTCGCCCAAGGTTTTTGCAAATGTTTATTCACGACACCGAGCACGAGGTGGAGCATCACCTGCAAGAAATAGTGGTCTATGTTGTGATGTAATTGCCAATATAACACGCACTCTAACACGTGCAACCCATTCGTGCAGAACCTAAGGCAGCTTGCACGTAGACCTGATCTCAGAGATTGCAGATTACCTGTGAGGGAGCGACCAACGTTAGAATGTCAATGCACACTCCCTATGACGTGACATGCTGTTGTGTTGGTTGGTGCAGATGATTTTATGAATTCAAACGAGCGAGATGTGATTGTACAGACAACCAGAGGGCACTACCTTAATGTCAGAGACTGCTACAATATTATGATCCACTGCAATACCTGTTGCTACTTCCATATGGTACTTGCGGATGGTCAACCACCGACCTTCTCACAGCTCATGGAAAGAAGATTTCTTGTTGTGACTACTACTACTACTACTACTACTATTTATTACATGTCCTGAACCATTACTAATATTTCACATCGATCCAGTTTATACAAAATATTGATCATTGTTTCACTTACCACAAATATGTCACCTCCCCATCAATACTAATGTTTGGTGAGCGCATACTACATCAGTACGCAGTGGACAATTACATCAAAATAAAATCACAAAAACGGAGTTGGATATTGCATTACTGAAGTCACATTCGTGCGGACGTGTATGAGGGTCTACGAGATTGTTTTAATTGTGGAGAGACTAATGCCAGTATATCGTGTAATATTTCTTTGTTTTGTACTATTTTATTTGCCTGCTGACAAAATAACAATTTTCTTTAGGTAATATTGGAAGTAGAATCATCTTATCTTCTTCTTTTGTTGGTGATCCAAGGGGCATGTATCAAAGATATTAGGACACTGATTATTGTTCAACACTACGCGCAACCTGATATATTTCTGAACATGACCTGCAACCCATTATGACAAGAAATAAAAGCGAAACTTCTTCCCGACAGTTACCGCATGATTGCCTAGATTTGTTGACTATAATTTTTCGATAGCGCAGAACTTAAGCATGACATTTTTCACAACTCGTGGCTAGCTCTACTAGCTTTAGCCAAGATCTATTTACTATTTTGCTTATCTTCATCACAAGGTACTTTGAGGTTTACAACATTAATGAAGAGTAAGAACATGCCGCAGGGTCGTTTCAACATCAGATAGGTAGAAGATATATTGATCACTTAGCCATTTCATTGATAGATTCTAGACGAAAATCCTGGAAATCCATAACATTGATCCCTCCATGTACAAACTGTGATGATTTGCAGGTTTAAAGTCAATTGCAAGCCATCAAGCTTTTACAACAAGTTGATCGATATGACTAACTAATACACCGACAGGGGAGGCCACCAACCGAGGCTTCATGCACTCACTCGTCTTGGGGTTTTCGATCACGGAAGTGCAATCATCCGACACAACTAAATACATGATCTAGAGATAACACACTTCTAATAATTTTGTTAGTATAGTAAAATAAATGATTAGCACACAAATTAAGAAATACAAATCCAAATAAATACTGCAGAAGAACCCAGACTACCAAACCTCTGCAGGAGTGATAACTACTTGGGGTCAGAGTAATTACAATCACTCTCTGCAATATGTAGAAAAATAACGCACATTAGTCGCTCACAGAAGCATTTCGTCGTTCCTCACACATTCAGACCTGAGAGGATGTGCGACATTTGAGAGGATGTGAGTTCTAAATAAACCTAATAAGAAATTATTCCCCATAAAATTAATATGGCTTTAAAACCTTCATATTAAAACCTGAAATTAGGTTCATAAAATCTAGTTTTAATTCTTGAAGTTGTAATTAGGCTAATTCAGAGAGAACATTCACGAATTGCACGACTTATCACGTACCTCTCTCAATTCTACACCTCTATCAATTCTCAATTCACAAATCGCTCGGCTAATTCATGAATCGTAGAATCCGTGGACGACGCAGAGCGACCTAGCAAGGTAGGGCACGGGAGGAGGCGTCGGTGAGGGTGAACTTGCGGGAGAGAAGAGCGAAACAACGAAAATATAGAAACCTCCGGACATTGAGTTGCGGCAGACCTTCAATTGCGGCGGACATTGAACACTGTAGCTATCACGGCTGGGATACCACCGTGCGGGGCACGGGGAAGCCTCTCAAGTGAGATCCGTTCAAAAATGGATGAATGAAACTTAGGCCTACTTATACTCTCATTTCAAAATCAGATGCAATGCTTCAAATAATCCTGGAGCCTATTTAGCAGCAACTTATATCTATTTAGCAGCAACTTCCTGGAGCCTTGACACAAAAGGAATTTATTCCTGGAGCCTTGATGAAAATGACATGAAACCTACTCTCTTATACCTATATATATATATATATATATATATATTTATATAAGAGGTAAATTCCTGGAGTTGAATGTCTACATGATTCACAACAAATGATAAGCTAATTGTGGTGTAGTATATTTCCTATTGATCATTTTTTTTTATTTCCTAACAGTCTCAAAATAAAATTTGAGTTGACAATTTTTTATAATTAAATTATATAAAGAAAGATAAAAAAGAATCCATCACAAATAAATGATCATTAAAGAAGTTGTAAGCATCATGTTCATGTGCTACAACGGAGATAGAGAAAAATATAAAAGAACCATGGAGAGAAGGAACTCATACCTAGGAGATAAATAAAATTCTTAGGAGATCAGGAGAGAAAATCCCCCTCTTCCTGCACATGGAATCAAAATAACCTAAATCTCAAAATTAATATAGTCAAGCATTTGCAAATTATGATAGAGAACCAAAAAATGAGGAATATAGAAGGGAAGCAGTACCTTTGGAGTTCAATCTGCCACTCTTTCAGTGCAGAATCTGTTGAAAGCCGCACTTGTTTTTTAAATAGTTACATCTGCTTTAAATAGAAAGAAATTGAATACATTAAAAATTTGTTCACCACCATCAACCCAATCCCAAAGAGACTGAGTATTGAAAATTTGTTTAGCATACAATTTGACTGCACACGATAATAACCAATCAAAGTTTTTGGTTATATTCAGAATCATTGTGCATCACCCTAGCTATTTCTTAGAGCATTGGTTCGACGAAGACACCAACACCAGTGACGTACAACCAAATGCGACTTTATCCATCCCAACATCTTGACTGAGAAGCAGTCAAAATAAGTAAACCTTAAGCCTGGTAAGTTTTTATAAACTTAGAGTGTCATTTGTTGTATCGTTGCTTGCTACAATAACACTATCACGTATATGTTGGAATAATTTTTCTGTATTCCTATGTTAATATACAAAATAATATAATTTTTCGGTTTTAAAATTTTGCAGAAACAATATATATATATATATGAACAACAATATCAAAATTGTATGAAGGAGGTGAGAAATAAAAGAGAGTAATCTTTAAGTTAGAATCAAGCCTGGGTAAAGCGTGTGGTCACTGCCCTAAAGAAGTTGCATCACCCTCCGGCAGGGCTTTCAACCGATGCTCACTCCTCCAAGGTACAACACCCGACTAGATCCCGAAAGCTCCGATGTGTGCGGACACCGAAGAAGCACAGAGCACCCGAACTCCACTTGATGAAGCAAATGTAAAGAAAAGGAAATCACAAGAACGAGCGAGAGCCAGAGAGAGAGAGCAGAAGCGATTGTATATAGAATTGCAGAAAAGAGCCCTATAATATTCAGACCGCAAGGCTCCTCTAAAATAGGATCTCGTAAAACGACAATAATTGAAGCCACAATAAATACGAACGGTTATAATTGGAAAGCTGAAAATCGGGAAAAGAAGCGTTGTATTTCCAACGTACGGAATTAATGCCGAAAAGCACGCGTAAGCGGTTTAGGAAACATGCGTAATAACTGCAAGAGAAAACAACAAAGAAAGATGTCACGACGACACAACTTATCGTCGAGAGTAGTCTTCTATTCGACGACAAAAACGTGTCGAGACCGAGAGTGACGACGATACAACTTATCGTCGAGACTTGCAATCTACGATACGACCTGTTCACGACGATACAACTTATCGTCGAGACACACAATCGACGATACGACCTGTCGTCGTCGATCTGAATCAATTCGTCGACCGCAGAGACATGGTCAACCGCTGAGACGGAAGATCGTCGACCGAAGAAAGCATTTCGTCGAGCGCAGAACCGCTGAGACGGAAAATCGTCGAACGCAGGAAGCATTTCGTCGAGCGCAGAACCGCTGAAACGGAAGATCGTCGAACGCAGGAAGCATTTCGTCGAGCGCAGAACCGCTGTGACTGAAGTTCGTCGAACGCAGGATGAGAGTTCGTCGAACGCAGCATGCCGTTCGTTGAACGCAGGATGGAACACAAAACCGAATAAAAGGACTAAACTTGTTTTGGAAAAAAAATACAATTCAATTATTCCCCAAATCCCAAATCCGAAATCTGGATCCGGTCTGGTCCGGTGCGGTGCGTGTGCGCGTGTGGTTCATAGTTTCTCCTTATGTTCTTTTGAACAAATAAGAAAGAGTGAAAACAAATATATACTCTTTAGCTAGAAAGCAAATGAGCATGGTGTGACTAACGAATTCATCCTTTCATTCATGAAAGGTTTCTCTCCATATAATTTGGGTTCCCTCCAATTTTGGTTTTGGAGCTTTTCATCAAATATGAATAGCCATACACCAAACACCATAAATGATCTAATAAAACATTATAAATAAATGTTTTTATTTACAAATTTCTAACAATCCCCCACAAAAGCGAAAAACCAAAAAACGAACTTCTTAAGTATGATATTACTAATGATAAATAAAATCAAATACAAATTTGCTTCATCAAGTTGTATCAATTGTAATGGGTATAGGTGGAATGGTTACCTTGAACCTATACTTAGTACTTATTTCCTCTACCGAAGAGTATAATATGCCAGAGGCTTTGAATTATAAACTTTTGACCGGTAAGTTAGATAAGCACACAAAAGATTGGTTGTTCTTGGGTTATGGCGGTGGGCGCATTAATGGCCATGCACAATCCTTAATTTGTCATGAGAGTTATTTTGGGTTCAGCCCGGATCCCAAAATTGCGGCCTCACAACAACCCCCACATAGGTGGTGCCTCAAGAGATATTTCGTAACTAATATCTCGCAAAGATGTATGCCTTTGGCAACCATCAAGAACTTTAAAGTTCATCCTAAACTGTTACGTAGAGCACAACATCCTAGGAATGGGGAGAAGGTTTTCTCAACCTTTTAAATTTGTGCTCCCAACTACGCTACATCAACGGCTTCGTTTCTACCACATTGAACCCACTTCATGGGATCTCCAATCACATGGGTTGGGTATCCACCGTTGGCAGCAAATTATGTGGGCTTAAGCCCATTCCCCTCGATGACAACAATATCTCCCTTCGGGATAATCCCTTGGTAAGATTATCAGCCAGATTCAATTCCGACTTTACGTAATTTAGTGATATCACTTCTTTTCTTCTTTGCTTCACGGACTTGTACCTAATTCTCATGAATTTATTCATTTTTGCATTAGTATTATTTGAAGCAGTTAAATCAATCACAAATTTATTATCACAATGCAAATAAATGACAGGTATAGGTTTTCTAACTAAAGGAAATTTCAGTAAGTAAATTCTTAAGCCATTCGGCTTCGGCACACGTAGTGTCTAAAGCTATCAGCTCGGATTCCATGGTACTTCTTGAAATCACAGTTTGTTTTGTAGAAGCCCATGAAATGACGGCTCCTCCAAGTAGGAAAACATAGCCGGTAGTAGACTTAACGTCTAAGGAATCAGTTACCCAATTGGCATCTGAATATCCTTCCAAAACTTCGGGATAACCCGTATACACTAAGTTATAGTCTAAAGTTCCGCGAAGATATTTAAAGATTCTAGTTAAGGCAATCAAGTGATCATCACTTGGATTGCTAGTATATCTACTAAGCCTCCCTACAACATATGAAATATCAGGCCTAGTGCGATTAGCAATATAAAGCAGTGACCCTATCATTTGTGCATACCTATGTTGGTCAATAGGTTCACCTAAATTCTTACACAACTTAATGCTAGCGTCATAAGGAGTAGAAGCAGGTGCAGAGTCAAATAGATTGAATTTATGTAACATTTTCTCAATCGAGTGAGAAAGAGATAATGAAACATTGGAATCTGATTTAGCTAATTTCATTCCCAAAATGACATTAGTTTCTCCTAAATCTTTCATATCAAATTTAGATGATAAATTATTTTTAATATTATTAACAATTTTAATTGAGCTTCCAAAGATTAAAATGTCATCTACATAGAGACATAAAATCACATATTCATTTTCTTCTTGTTTTGCATAAATGCATTTATCATATTCGTTAAATATAAATCCAAATGATAATACTACGGAGTCAAATTTTTGGTGTCATTCTTTTGGTGCTTGTTTTAGACCATACAGAGATTTAATTAGCTTACATACTTTGGTTTCTTGTCCTTTAACTACAAAACCTTCGGGTTGAGACATATATACTTCTTCATCAAAGTCTCCATGCAAGAAAACGATGTTTACTTCCATTTGATGAATAATTAATTTATGGATCGAAGCTAAGGCTACTAGAACGCGAATGGATGTAATCCTAGCTACGGGAGCATAGATATCCAAATAATCTATCCCTGTTTTTGCGCATAGCCTTTAACAACAAGGCGAGCCTTATATTTTTCTACGGAACCGTCATGATTTAATTTCTTCCTGAAGATCCATCTACATGCTACAACCTATGGCTTTGGTACCAGATGGAAGATCAGTTAGAATCCAGGTTTTGTTTTCTAGAATAGAATTAATTTCGGCATTTATGACTTCTTTCCAAAATGGAGAGTCAGATGAGGTCACAGCTTCCTCATATGAATTTGGATCTCCTTCAACTAGGTAAGTGAAGTAGTCCTCTCCAAATATTCTTTCGGTTCTAACCTTTTTGCTTCTTCTAGGTTCATCAATTTTTAATGGATCTATGGAAGAGGAAGGTTGATTAGAGCTAGAAGATGGTTGAGATGTGTTATCTATTTTATATGGGAATTTATCTTCAAAATAAACGGCATCTCTGGCTTCTATTATAATATTGTTTGATATTTCACTAATTAGAGAGTTGGTGATAAGAAACATGTTAGCACTACTATCGGAATCATAACCTATGAAGATGGAGTCTAATGTTTTAGGTCCTATTTTATTTCTTTTAGGTTCAGGAATTGCTACATTAGCCAAACACCCCCACACTCGAAGAATTAGGAGGTTAGGTTTTCTTAATTTAAATAGTTCAAAAGGAGTTTTGTCATTATGTTTTGAAGGAATTTTATTCAAGATGAAAGAGGAGGTGAGCAACGCTTCACCCCAAAGATTTTCTGGAGCACCGGACTCAGCTAACATGGCATTGACCATGTTCATCAAGGTCCGATTTTTGTGTTCAGCTACACCATTCGATTGGGGAGAATATGGAGCAGTCACTCGATGTATAATCCCATGTTCTTGGCAAAACTGGGTTAGTTCATTCGAAGTGTATTCTCCACCTCGGTCAGATCTAAGAATTTTAATCGAGGATCCTAATTGATTTTCCACTTCCGCTTTGAAAATCTTAAAATATGAGAAGACTTCATCTTTAGTTTTTAATAAATATATGTAACAATATTTAGTGAAATCATCAATAAAAATTACAAAATATTTATTTCCACCTCTAGTAGGTTGGCGGTTCGAGTCACACACATTCGAGTGAATTAACTCTAAAGGTTTTGAAGTTCTTTCCACTGATTTAAAAGGTTTTCTAGAAAATTTAGATTGTACACATATTCACATCTAGAGCTTGGCGCAATATTAAATTTCGGAATTAAATTTAAAGACATCATTCTCTTCATAGAATTTAAATTCACATGTCCTAATCTAGCATGCCAAAAATCTGAATTTGAACATGAAACATAAGAAGATGAAATCTGATTTATTTCTAAATCAGCAACATTTAATTTGAATAAACTATCGCAGATATATCCTTTACCAATAAAAACATCATTAAATGTTATTACAACTTTATTTGACTCTAATACAATTTTATAACCTTTCTTCACTAGCAAGGATCCGCTCACAAGATTCTTCCTAACTCTCGGCACATAAAGCACATCTTGCAAGACTAGTGTCTTCCCGGATGTCAACCTAAGATCCACTCGCCCGCGTCCAAGTATGTGTGCTGAAGAAGCATCTCCTAAGATCACGCTTCCTCCACTGATGTCCTGAAAGGTGGCAAAGCAAGAACGATCAAAACAATTATGAACATTTGCTCCGGAGTCAAGCCACCAATCTGATGAACAAGTGAGAAGAAGACTTGGAGAATAATCTAACCTGAAGATAGGTTGATCTGGTGCTTGGATCATGTTGGCCTGAGGTTTGTCTCCACGAGACTTGCCAATCATGGGTTGTGTCTTCTTGTAGAAGCAGTTGGTAGACAGATGGTTTGTGCGGCCGCAGATGAAGCACCATTTCCCTTTACCTAGGTTTTGGTTTGAAGGACCAGGCTTGGGGTGATTGGGTTTTTGAAGGCGGGAACCTGGATGGAAATGTTTCTTATGGATCTTGCCTTTGCCTTTGAAGTGATGGTTGAAGGAAGGGTTGCCATGAGATTCGGTTAGATTAACTTTAGGAGCATGGTCTTTGAGAGCTTTAGAACTCTAAGACTTATGTTCTTCCTCAATGCGGATAGCATTTTGGATCTGAACGTAAGTAAGGTTTGACTGGTCATGCCTTAGTCTAGTGCTAAAGCCGGGCCAAGAATCAGGAAGTGCATCAATAAGACATGCCACTAAATAATTTTCGGAAAGAATTGAGCCATCGGCTCGAATCTTGGACAACATCTCATCAAGTTGATGAAGTTGAGGATTTATGGGCTTGGAGGCATCAAGCTTGAATTTGTGGAGGTTAGAAACGTTATAACGTTCTATACCCGCATTGTCTTGGTTATAGCGTGCTTCAAGAGCATACCACAAATCCTTGGCTGTACGATATTGAAGGAAAACATCGTAGAGGCTGTCAGACAAGGCACTAAGAATTCAGGTTGCCACAATGATATTCTATATCTACCGGATCTCTATAAGGGATACGTCTAATGTACATCCTAGTGGTATTTGCACTGGAGGATGAAGACGATGGTAGAGTTGAAGCGACTGCAGTTGCAGCGCTAGGGTTTTCTTTTTCTACAGCAGGAACATCAAATATCGCAGATAGAAGACCTAAGGTGTTCAACCAATATTCTACTTGTGCTTGCCAACGACGGAAACCGTTTCCGTTGAATTTCTCGGGTTTAATCCCGGCAGAATCCTCAGATCTAGTTGTCATTACAGATTTCTGGAATGTATAAAACATACAGTAAATAACAGTGCATGTAAACAATAAAACAGAGATAATCATTTTGATTGTTTGATTTTATTTATCTAGTTGACAACTTCTTTAGATTGTTGGAATAATTTTTCTGTATTCCTATGTTAATATAAAAAATAATATAATTTTTCCGGTTTTAAAATTTTGCAGAAACAACATATAAATATATATATGAACAACAATATCAAAATTATATGAAGGAGGTGAGAAATAAAAGAGAGTAATATTAAGTTAGAATCAAGCATGGGTAAGGCGTGTGGTCACTGCCCTAAAGAAGTTGCACTGCACCACCCTCCGACAGGGCTTTCAACCGATGCTCACTCCTCCAAGGTACAACACTCCGGCTAGATCCCGAAAGCTCTGATGTGCGCGGACACCGAAGAAGCACAGAGCACCCGAACTTCCACTTGATGAAGCAAATGTAAAGAAAAGTAAATCGCAAGAACGAGCGAGAGCAGAGAGAGAGAGAGCAGAAGCGTCCGTGTATATAGAATTGCATAAAGAACGAACTATAATACTCAGACCTGCAAGGCTCCTCCTAAAATAGGATCTCGTAAAACGGCAATAATTGAAGTCACAATAAATGCGAACGGTTATAATTGGAAGGCTGAAAATCGGGAAGAGAAACGTTGTATTTCCAACGCACGGAATTAATGCCGAAAAGTACGCGTAAGCGGTTTAGGAAACATGCGTAATAACTGCAAGAGAAAACGACAAAGAAAGAGGTCACGACGACACAACTTATCGTCGAGAGTAGTCTTCTATTCGACGACAAAAACGTGTCGAGACCGAGAGTGACGACGATACAACTTATCGTCGAGACTTGCAATCTACGATATGACCTGTTCACGACGATACAACTTATCGTCGAGACACGCAATCGACGATACGACCTTTCGTCGTCGATTTGAATCAATTCGTCGACCGCAGAGACATGCTCAACCGCTGAGACGGAAGATCGTCCACCGAAGAAAGCATTTCGTCGAGCGCGGAACCGCTGAGACGGAAGATCGTCGAACGCAGGAAGCATTTCGTCGAGCGCAGAACCACTGAGACGGAAGATCGTCGAACGCAGGAAGCATTTCGTCGAGCGCAGAACCGCTGTGACTGAAGTTCGTCGAACGCATGATGGGAGTTCGTCGAACGCAGCATGCCGTTCGTCGAACGCAGGATGGAACACAAAACCGAATAAAAGGACTAAAACTGTTTTGAACAAAAAATACAATTCAATTCAATTATTCCCCAAATCTCAAATCCGGATCCGGCCCGGTCCGGTGCGGTGCGTGCGCGCGTGTGGTTCATAGTTTCTCCTTATGTTCTTTTGAAAGAATAAGAAAGAGTGAAAACAAATATATACTATTTAGCTAGAAAGCAAATGAGCATGGTGAGACTAATGAGTTCATCCTTTCATTCATGAAAGGTTTCCCTCCAAATAATTTGGGTTCCCTCCAATTTTGGTTTTGGAGCTTTTCATCAAATATGAATAGCCATACACCAAACACCATAAAGGATCTAATAAAACATTATAAATAAATATTTTTATTTACAAATTTCTAACAGTATAGCCATAAGAACCTACTCTCAGTCACTCATGCTAGGGATTAATCTTCATACACACAACTAACTCAGATTGTTTGCCCCTCTGAGCCCAGTGTATATTGTGGAGTATACTTAATGAGATAATATAGTTACCTCTAATTAAGTTGATTGGAAGCAGGGGCGGATCCAGAGGGGAGCCCGAGGGACACGTGCACCCCCATTATTTTTCAAAATTGTTAGTGGATTTGGATTCCTCTCGTCGAGACAATGAATTTTGACTACTTATATGTCAAAAACGGTGGCCAGATGAGGGAGAAACAGCTCCGATAAGATGGAAGCGTTCTCACGTCGCGTAACTAGTTTGTTTTGGGGCATAGATTGTTGGTTTAATCCGAGAAATGTCACGACTCCACGGATTAACAATGCAAGAATGACCCCTCACAATGTTAACATTCCAAGTGGTGGTCATCTAACAAGAAGCCAAGGACCCAAATCGGTTTGGGTTCCTAAGAGCAATTGATTATTGATTGCAGGTATGTCCAAAGGCCAATTCAAATCCAATATGGTACTTGGGCAGTGGATGTTCACGGCACATGACCGGAACAAGAAGCCTACAACAAGAGTATACCCCGGTGAAAGATGGTCCAAAAGTTATTTTTGGCGGATCTGATCGGGGAATCACAAAAGGCTACGGTATGATCACAAATGGTATAGTCTCTTTCACAGACGTGGCTTATGTTAAAGGATTACAACATAATCTCATTAGCATAAGTCAACTTTGTGACAAAGGCTATATGGTAGAATTCTACAAGGACAAGTGCTTGATAAAGTCGTCTGATACGTCAGAAACTATTTTAACAGGCACTCGGAGTAGAAATATTTTTTGTTTAAATTTTCTATGTTTGGATACTTCTACACCAGTGTGCTTCTTGGCAAAAGATAGTGCATCTCTCTGTGACCAATGGCACAAGAGACTAGCACATATTAATTTCAAAACCATAAATATGTTATTTTCCCACAACTTAGTTCGTGATGCTCCTGATGTTAAGTGCATTAAAGAGAGACCTTGTCACGCATGCCAAATGGGCAAGCTGACGAGGGCTAGCTTTAAGAGCATTATTGGCAAAGAATCTACCAGATGTTTATATCTACTTCATATGGACTTATTTGGTCCCATGCCAATTCAGAGTTTAGGGGGTAAGTCTTATACGTTGGTCATTGTCGATGATTACTCACGTTTTGCTTGGGTATTCTTTCTGAAACACAAGTCAGACACCTATGATTCTTTCACCTCATTCGTTAGGCAAATTCAGAATGAATTAGAATGTTCTGTGGTCAAAATCAGAAGTGACCATGGTACAGAATTCAAGTCTGGGGCCATGACTGAATTTTGTGAAAGTCAGGGTATCTTTCATGAGTTTTCCTCTCCCCGTACTCCACAGCAAAATGGTGTTGCCGAGAGAAAGAATAGAACACTCATAGAGGCTTGCAGGACAATGTTGAGTGATTCTTCACTACCGGAGTACTTCTGGGCTGAAGGTATCAACATTGCTTGCCACGTGCAAAACAGAGCACTAATCAACAAAAATCATCATAAGACTCCCTATAAACTTCTGAAATGCAAGAAACCAACTCTGTCTTATTTTAGAATCTTTGGCAGTAAATGTTTCGTGCTTAACAATGGAAATTATTATAAAATTAAGTTTAGTGAAAAATGTTTTGAAGGTATTTTTGTAGGTTATAGTAGCCATAGTAAGGCATATAGGATTTTCAACAAGAAAACCCCGGTTGTGGAAGAAACTTATAATGTTATATTTGATGAGACGAGTATGCTTCAAAGAAGCTTTTCTAGTGTCTTTGTTGAAGATGCAGATGCAAGGTTCAAAGAACTACACTTAGAAGAAGTTGTAAAGGAAGACGTTCCAAAATCTATTGAAGTAAATGCTCCTTCTACATGTGAGGATGATGACCCTCAGGAAGATGACGATGTACCTGAAGTGCAGGAACCTCATGGTCATCTAAATATTGGAATGATCAGACATTTGAGAGATCATCCAGCTGATCAAATCATCGGAGATCCTTCAAGCAGAGTTCTAACTAGAAGAGGTACAACTAACGAAGTTTTACATTTAAGTTTTCTTTCACAGATTGAGCCGAAGAAGTTTGAAGAAGCAAACACCGATCCCTCTTGGATTATTGCTATGCAAGAGGAGCTTAACCAATTCAAGAGATGTAAAGTTTGGAAGTTGGTACCTAGACCCAAAGGACATAATGTGATTGGAACCGAATGGATTTACCGGAACAAGCTTGATGAAAAGGGCATCATCACCAAGAACAAAGCAAGACTGGTTGCTCAAGGATACAGGCAAGAAGAAGGGATTGACTTTGATCAGACCTTCGCACCAGTAGCAAGACTTGAAGCCATCCGATTATTTCTGGCTTATGCTGCATATAAGGGCTTTAAGGTTTTCCAGATGGATGTAAAGTCCGCCTTTCTGAATGGAGACCTTAAAGAGGAAGTTTATGTAGCTCAGCCTCCAGGTTTTGTAGATCCTAACTTTCCTGATCATGTATTTTATTTACATAAAGCCTTGTATGGTCTCAAACAGGCACCCCGAGCCTGGTATGAGACATTGTCTAAGTTTCTTCTTGAGAACAAATTTACAAGAGGAACAATAGACAAGACATTGTTTCTTAGGGAAGTTAAAGGCGAGATTTTGCTTGTGCAAATCTATGTCGACGATATTATTTTTGGCTCTACTGATGACAAACTTTGTAAAAAGTTCTCTAACTTGATGCAAGGTAAGTTTGAAATGAGCAGTATGGGAGAGCTGAAATATTTCTTAGGACTCCAGGTGCACCAATCTGAAGATGGAATCTTCATCTCTCAGACGAAGTTCACCAAAGAGCTTCTTAAGAAATTTGGAATGGAGAGTGCAACCTCAATGAGGACTCCAATGGGCTCAAGTATGTCTCTGGACAAGGATGAAAAGGGGAAACCCTTTGATGAAACCAAGTACAGAAGCATAATTGGGTCCTTGCTTTATCTCACTGCTACTAGGCCTGATATAATGTTCTTAACATGTGTTTGTGCCAGGTATCAGGTGAACTGTAAGGAATCTCATTATGCCGCTGCAAAAAGGATTTTGAGATACCTTAAGGCTACACCAAATCTCGGCTTATGGTACCCAAGAAGCAATGATTTTGAACTAATTGGTTTTTCAGACGCTGATTTTGCAGGTAGCAAAGATGATAGGAAGAGCACTTCGGGAACTTGCCAGTTCTTAGGAAAAAGGCTCGTTTCCTGGAGTAGCAAGAAGCAAAATTGCGTTGCTATATCGACTGCTGAATCGGAGTATATCTCTGCCGGCAGTTGCTGTGCACAACTTTTGTGGATAAAAAATCAGCTTGAGGACTATAATTTAAAGCTCTCTGAAATCCCCATGTTCTGTGACTCCTCAAGTGCTATTGCCATAGCAAATAATCCCGTCTCTCACAGTAGAACGAAGCATATTGAGCTTCGCTACCACTTCATCCGGGAACATGTTGAGAGTAAGGACATATATTTGTTATATGTTAATACTGATAAACAAATTGCAGATATTTTTACGAAGCCTCTGGACGAAACCAAATTCAATTTCTTCAAAATGGAACTTGGAATGCTTAACAAGGACTCTTGAAGTTGGGACTGTTGAGATTTCACGAAATTGCACGAGATCTCACTTGTTAACTCAGAAAATTTCATGAAGTTTCACAGATGTTCACGGGACAAATTTTACTCCTCTCAATTCATCTCCCGTGGAATCATCTCCCTATTAAATACGATTTTATCGTCCTTCAGGTACGCACTCTACTTAAATTTATATATATATATATAAAAATCAAAGAAAACATCACGATTTCTCGAGAACCTCCGTGAAACCCTACCCGACCGTTCGTCTCCTCCTTTCGCTATTCCTCTGTTTCTCTTCCTCGGCGTCGACGACATCAATGGCGCCCAAAGCTTCAGGTGGTTTGCATTCAGGGGGAGAGTTGGTGAGAGGCGCCTTCCGCTCAGCTTCAGATGAATTTTGAAACGTGATTATGATGCTCGATGTCGCCGGGCTCAGTTATATCCTAGAAGAGCCGGCAAAAATCCTAGAACAGGACATTCTGGAGTTCTATCACAATGCCAAAATCTCAGGCCAAGGTAAGAAGATCAAAAGCTCTATTCGGTCTTGCAAAATCATTTTGAAGGCTAGTGGTATCAACCGATCATTGAGGATGCCTGAAGTTGAATCAGAAGAGTTGTCGGTTGAAGATATTTTCAGAGCCAGAAGATTCTGTGGCATTCTTGATCAAAGCTCCAAAATCAGAAGAAAGTTCATGAATGATGGAGGTAAGCTTCTGTGTGATATTATAGGAAAAGTATTATTATGCAAGGTAGGCTCTCATGACTACCTCTCTGAAGAAGCTTTCAAAATTCACACCGCTATAATTTGTCGGAAGAATTTCAATTTTGGTGAAGTAATCTTTGAGAAGATTAAAGAAAGTTTTCTTGCTCCAAATTTTGGAAGAATTCTCAGTCTGCTTCTACACAGTAGCAATCCAGATTTTTTTAATCTTGGAAGAGGTCTCCCCATCCACCACACAAAGAAGATCAACTCAACCATTTTCTCAAAATGGGAAAGAGTAATTCCCAAGGGCTTAGGGAATGCTGGAGTTAGGGCTGCTGTAAGTGATGATGAGGCCCTTCTGCCTGATGAGCATAGGTCTACTGAAGCAGGGCCATCCTCCAGGGGGAGTGGACTTAGTCCAGCTCATGCACAGGGTAGAGATGCACATGTTGAGGGGGAGTTTCCAACCCCAAGAGACATTGGTGCAGGAAGTGGTGCTGCAGAAGATGTTCCTCCCAGTGATGCTGATCAAGCACCTCTTGATCCTGTTGATACTGTTGTCCCTGCTGCTGATCTTGTCATGGAGGCCCAGAGGAAGCTGCTGATTTTGTTGAAGCTCCTCAGCTGGAAGGTTCAATGAGATCACCTGCCATGGTTGATTCTCATTCTGAAGATCATGAAATCTTGCCAGACTCTCCTCATGAGCAATCTGAATCTGGGGAGCAGGGCAGCCTTCGTGCCATGCTGAGGTTGGCTAAGGAGATGTCTCTTTTTGAGGGGGAGAAAGACCAGGAAGATATCTTCATGGCTGAATCTGTTCCTCCTGAAGTCTTTCCTTCTGTGCTGCTTCTGCCTCCTCCAGAAGTTTTTGTGGCTAGGAGCACTTCTCCAAGAGCAACTGTGCTTGACAATATAGCACAGTCCTCAAGTTTTGTAGCTGATAGATTTTCTCCTGAAGAGGTTGAGACTGGTGATAGCTCTCACTCTTCTTTGCTGAAGTCCATAGCAGGGCTGCTAAAGGGTCAGACTGATCACTTTGATCACTCTATCAAGCAAGTCTATAAGAAGATTGACTCTGTTGATAGTTCTTTGAAGCAGGAAATGGCTGAGATCAAGCATGACATGGGAAGATTCAAGAGTGATCAAGAAGCCTGGATGCTATCTGCAGGGAAAGCTTTGGATCATACAAATAAAGCTGTTGGGCATGCTCTCAAGAATCTGCATCAGGTTAATGAAGATGTACTACAGTTGTCTACTGCTCTCTCTACTCTTAGCTCTGCTCATGATCAAGGAGTCACTTACTTAGATGATCAAGTTGAAAATCAGCTGAAGAGATTGTATACCCTCCTGCATGAAGATGTCATAAAGGGGGAGGAGAGTGTGGTATCCAGGTTAGAAGAAAGTGCAAGCAAAATGGATGAGTTGAATGAAAGTGTAGCTATTCAAATGCAAGATCTCAAGGAAAACATCTTACAAAATGTTAAGGATGTGAACTGGTATACTCATGAAGCCCAAAGCTGGTTGTTCAAGCAAGTGGCTGGAATGCTTGGGTTTACTGTTGTGGATAAAGGATCAGATCTTCCCTCATCTAGTGCTCCAGGACCCAGGGCTCCTAGTTTCTCTCCAAATCCTGTTGAGGATCCTGTTTTTGCTGATGAAGTCATCCCTGCTTCAACTTATCAAGAATTTTGGGATGATCCTTTCCCTGCTCAAGATCCTGACAGCTCACATTTTGCTGATCTCTCTGAGAAGTCTTTAAAAAGGAAGCTTTTTGCTGATAAGCCATCTGCTAAGAGGTCTAATCCACATAAGAATATCAGAGAATTTTATGATAAGCCTCCTCCTAGAAACTTCCAAGAAAGTTGGAGCCCCATCTCCAAAAGCATTGTTCTCTCTATTTTTGATAAAGTCAGCAATCAGAATGAAAAAGTCAGTGACCATTATAGTTCAGAAGAATGGAGCAAGTTTGAGAAGAGGACAAATGAAAGAAGAATTCACTTCAAGAATGGTGGATCTAAAGAGTCTGCTCCTGACAAATACTGGCCTAAGCCAAAGGCATTCTTTGAGAGAATGGATTCAGAACTGAAGAAGAAAGCTGAGGCAGTGGACAGAATGGTTGCAAAGAAGAAAGGCAAAGGTCATGAATAAGCTGTGCTTATCTGGATTCATGATGTTTTCTTTGCTTATATATATACACACATTTCTTTTGTGATTAAGTTAAAACATTCAGTCCTATTCTGTTTTTCTTTATATTTTACTGCATGGGTTGTGCTTTCTTATTTAGTATTCTTTCTGTGCAATTCAAGTTAGTGCCTAGGGTTATGACATCTTCAAATATGGGGAGATTGTTGGGTATTGTGTCCACAATCACCTTGATTTGAAGATGTCCCCTAGTAAACTAAAATGAATTGTAATTGTATTTGATGACTTTTGGTTAGATGTGTTATGACAGGCCTTAATGCTAAGTCCTCACCAAAGTCAGGTTGCAATGGATCACCAAACACAGTTCTAGACAATGTAATCCCTCATTGTAGAGAACAAAGTGTTGGTCCATGTGTAATCTCTCTTTTGGGGTGCACTTCATATACTCATAACTGAAGGCTTTCAAGGTTGAGGAGTGGAGCAGGTTTTCAGAAGAAAAGAAATATTTATGCTGAGTCAATTCGTCGAGATGACTCAGGTCATTCCGACGAATCCCGACGAATCCAGACAGAAGAATTTTGTCTTGGTTTAGAAGAAATTTCTGAAGCCAAGTCCATTCGTCGAGATGACTCGGGTCATTCCGACGAATCCCGACGAATGCTGACAGAAGTCATTTTGGCTGAGTTGTGAAGAAATTTCTGAAGCCAAGTCCATTCGTCGAGATGACTCGGGTCATTCCGACGAATCCCGACGAATGCTGACAGAGGTCATTTTGGCTGGGTTGTGAAGAAAATTCTGCAGCTAAGTCAATTCGTCGGATGTTCTCGTGTACTTCCGACGAATCCCGACGAATGGTGACAGACAGTGTTTTTCACGGGTTGTTCAGTCTTTCCCTGTGGCCAAGTCAATTCGTCGGATGTTCACGTGAAGTCTCGACGATTGACGGACAGACGGATTTCAAATCTTTGTTTCGTTTTTGAAAATTAGGGTTAGCCACCATGAACAGTACACGTGTCGCCTCTCCCTTCTTTGTCGCAAGAGCCGTTGAAGTCCTCCCTATAAATAAATCCTTATTTTAGGGCAAGGGCATCATTATTAGAAATCGATCCAAAAATCTCTCATCAGCCGACAGTTCAGAAAAGATAAAAAGTCGATCTCCTTTCTCTTTTGCTGAACAAGAATTCTGAGACCTAACATTCACTGCTCAAGATCCTTTCTCTATTGTTGTTAGAGATTTCTCAGAAGAAGGCCTTTGATCTTATTGCTGCTCTCATTTTTTGAAGATTATTTCAAGTAAGTCAAAGGGCCTATTCAGACCTGGTTAGCCAAGTCTTCTCTCTTCCACTTCTTTCAAGTGCCAAGCTTTCTTTCAAGGTTGAGAAGAAGACTCAGTGTTCAAGATCTGAAGTTAATCTCTTTAGAGGTTAAGAAGAAGTATTGTGTTTCCTTATCTTTTCTTTTGTAGGAGTTTTCACTCCGAGATTATTTGTAGGAGTTGTTTTACTCCGAGTTGTAGGAGTTGTTATACTCCGAGTTGTAGGAGTGGTATACTCCGAGTTGTAGGAGTTTTGACTCCGAGGTGTAAGATTAGTTATAATCTGAGATTGGTGAAGTAGCCGAGTCTAGCCTCGAAGTGCTAGATAGGCGAGGCGGGAAAGAGGACTACCCACATCGGGGAACCTCTATAAAATCCTTGTGTCTGTGCTGTGGTTGTTTGTTTGCTTTTCTGTGTTAAATTTTTAATTCCGCATAAAGACATAGAATCCACCTATTCACCCCCCTCTAGGTGATTTAGGCCGCAACTAGATACTTTCAGAGAGCCCGGTCAGCGGAACCATCTGAGGGGAAAAATACTTAGCCTCCCTGGGAGGTCAACCTGCCCTGCCGGCTAGAGAGAGCCCGGTCAGCGGAACCATCCGAAGGAAAAAATACTTAGCCTCCCTGGGAGGTCAATCTGCCCTGCCGGCTAGAGAGAGCCCGGTCAGTGGAACCATCCGAGGGGAAAAATACTTAGCCTCCCTGGGAGGTCAACCTGCCCTGCCGGCTAAAGAGAGCCCGGTCAGCGGAACCATCTGAGGGGAAAATACTTAGCCTCCCTGGGAGGTCAACCTGCCCTGCCAGCTAGAGAGGGCCCGGTCAGCGGAACCATTCGAGGGGAAAAACACTTACCCTCCCTGGGAGGTCAACCTGCCCTGTCAGCTAGAGAGAGCTCGGTCAGCGGAACCATAAGAGGGGAAAAATCTCTTACCCTCCCTGGGAGGTCAACCTGCCCTGCCGGCTAGAGAGAGCCCGGTCAGTGGAACCATCCGAGGTGAAAAGTACTTAGCCTCCCTGGGAGGGTAACCTGGCCTGGCGGCTAGAGAGAGCCCGGTCAGCTGAACCATCCGAGGGGAAAAATCACGTAGCACACTGATGCGATGATTCGGCAAGTGCACCGGTCGCGCAAGTAATAATAATGGGGAAAATCCCCGAGTGTCGGTCTCTTGAGGAACACAGTAAGGTGGAGTTAGGTTTCGAGGAAGGACTTGAGATTGAAGTCCTTAAATCGGATGGAATGCGGGGGAGTTGGGTTGGCTTTTGGAAAATAAAATAAAAGCTATCAACTACTCCTATGCAATGCCGCTATGCAATGCTTCGCTTGGCGGGATGGAGACTAGGCAGGCCTTGAGCGCGCTGCGTCGAAAGGGCGGATGGACGAGTAGGCACGCGGAATCGAACTGTGCAGGCCTTGAGCGCACTGCTTCGTTAGGCGGGATGGAATACACGGGCCGCTATGCCACGCTTCGGTAGGCGGATGGGCGAGTAGGCTAACGGAATGAGGGTCGCAAGCACCTCTTCGACAAGCACGCCACTAGCAATTGCTAGTGCGGCACACGAACGTGACGGCGGAATGGAAATGGACGGCGGCGCACCTCAAGCAACTCAAATAGATAAATTACACAAACACATAGACATGAAATATATATGTAAATATAACTAATTCAAGTGCCACTTCATCAACATGATTAGATCTAGCAATACACACATCAATAAGAAAAGAACAAGGCAAGAAATCGACCGAATCCGAAGTCTCGTTGTAGATTCACGGTTGGAATCGCCGGGTTGTCAATCCGCGTCCAAGCTCGGTCCGCAACTACGTCCGGGGTAGAGAGAGCTGTCACGACTCTCCAATGGACCCGTCTTCTTCGTGTCACGATCCGGTAGAGGTTGCAAACTTCCTCTTGCTTGATGGTAATGGCGGCCAGGTCTTCCTTTGGAGCTCTTGGATGAAGGAGGAGGCCGAGAGGAAACTCCGGCTCAAGATTGGCGTGAAGAGCAAGCCCGGAGCACCTCTAGATGGTGGGCGACGGTGGAGGGGCGAATCTGGGCGGAACCGGGCGAAAAACGGCGGAAGAGAACGATCGATCAGACCTAAATCGCGAGCAGCGAATTTATAGGTGCTGGAATTAAACAGTGCGCACGATCAGTGGCGCACGACCAGTGGTCGTGCGCACTAGAATTCGATGATCGTGCGCTCTGCCTGGACGGAACCTGCAAAGACAGAAGTTATGAAATAACATGTTCGCACGACCAGTGGCACACGACCGGTGGTCGTGCGCACCGGAGTTGATGGTCGTGCGCACTGCAGCAAACAGAACTCGGAAATTAAATGGTAAGTGCGCACGAGCAGTGGCGCACGACCGGTGGTCGTGCGCACTGGCGTTGGTGGTCGTGCGCAATGCACCAAACAGAACTCGTGAAAAATGGTTAAGTGCACACGATCAGTGGCGCACGACCAGTGGTCGTGCGCAATAGAACCGGTGATCGTGCGCAGTGTTCCTGTGCAGAATTGCACCGGGAACACTCGCACGACTCCTATTCCAGGCACAACCACAAATCTAGCCACTGAAAGTGGCACTTAACAATACATGAAAGCTATTGATGAAGATAAACAAGAAATAACACCAAAACGGGCCTATAAGTGCACCTAGCATAGAACGACCAATATGAGCTAAAACAGGGCTAAAGTGCAGTGAAATGACTAAATAAACGGCCCAGATGAGTCCATAAAAGTGTATATGATCAGGACTCATCACACCCCCAGACTTAACTGTTTGCGCGTCCCGAGCAAACAAATTCTAAGCGAACGGGGAAAGAAAAGTAGATAGCTTAAAACTACAGTACAGAGTACCATGCGAAGTCGCATGCTCACGTGCATAAGAAGAATAGTAGAGAAGATTTCTGATTATATAAACGGTCTATATATTTCTAAAAGAGTAAAAGCATATTACAACTACTCAAAATGGTGAACTACGGTGAATCATTCGGTCATGCATACGGAGAAAGTAAACTAAGCGCTGAGATGAGCATTGCTCAAGATTGGGATACCGGATAAACTCCACCGAAATCCATCGGTGTCGGTGACCATAAGCTTGCCCGGTCACATTCTCTCCACGGCACTGGTTTGACTCAAATGCGTGAATCAATAGGACTTTAGGTTTTAAATGGGGCTTGGGTTTAGGTGAGGATAAACAAAGATAAAAATGACGGCTCAAGCACTAAACCCAAATGAGCTAATGCAGGAAACTATCCTCATTCACCACACAAACACGCGGGTACACAACACCCCCAGACTTGAACTTAACAGCATGGGTGCGTGCACCGCCTACTCCCAAACATAAATCTATACATAAAGATTTTCAAGTAAACATTCCTTCTCTTTCCTTTCTTTTTAACTTCTTTTCTTTTTCTCATTTTTTTTCTTTTCTTTTCTTATCATTTTCAGCAAATAAACAAAAGGACACATCCACATCTTCACAAACATATTACCACATCAACAACCCAACTCATGAAAATAATAAACAGCTAAAGCTCAGATTTGGGTGTGCGACTAGGATTGGCTTTTGGGCTTTGGTGAAATAAAAGTGGGGCTGAATCAAAGAACGGGTAGGCACAACTGGGCTAGCGAGGATATAGCGGTAGGGATAGGCACAAAGGCTCAACCGGGCCAAAATGATGGCCTATATCACATTCACACAATTGACTAACCGTATACCCATGCTTCAAGAATCGCTTGGGGCAAGTTCTAGCCACCGAGAAAGATTCTCCTTTCTCCCGACTCAAGCAATACGAATCTAGCGATCGTTTACACACATCCCTATGCTACCGTTTGAGTCACACCGGATTCACCATTTGAGTAGAGTAAACAACATTTACACTAATAAGAAAAATATAAAACCATAGTATAAAAAGAAATCTAATCTCTACACAAATTTCTATGCAACCGAGCACTCGACTAGGAGCACTACTAGAGTCAACATTTTACTCTGCTACATAGTCCTAAGCCACCACCTAGACTTCCCCAAATAAGCAGAAGAATTAAATTCACAACGGAGCAAGCAAACAGATGAGTACGCGCTCAAGTGGGTGCTGTGGTGTGCAATGAAAATGAACAAAACATTTTAAATGAAATCTTCTAGTATGCAGTGCAATAGTGCACGTGAACGGGTAAACAAAACTACTCTCCCTCAGACTTAAACTAAACAATCCGCATAATATATGACAGGAGAATCAAAATAGAGCTAGGGAAAGAGAGTACCCAATGCTCAGCAAGTGAGCATACCAGAAGACGCGTGCAAACTAAGACAACGCTGCAGCATCCGCCATCCAGAAAAAGATACCTGCAGGGGTCAGCTCCGCAAAAACAAAGGAAAATAGAAAACTGAAATAAAGTGCAATTAACTAAATAAAATTAGAAAAGAAATAAAAATGCAGGAAAAATTAAGATAACTACTGGGGTTATTGTCATCCCAGCACGACTTATTCGGATTTTGAACAGTTCTAGCTTATAGGCCTATGAAAAGAAAAGTGGACAGGTAACTGTTCTAATATGCGCATCGGTAGCGGGTACCGATACGGAGACAGAGCAGTCACCCCTCTACCTAAATATAAATACCTGCTCCTCACAGGTAGAGGGTAGAGAATGTAAGAAAAGGAGGAGGCCTGGTCCTCACTCATCTCACAAAACACATCCTTGCCTAGCAAGGTATCGTCAACAGGGAGGCAGCAGGAGGAAAAGGCAATGGGTGGAGCTTCCTCAACGGAGGGGGAATAAACCTCCTCACATGAGAGGATACTCTCATCATTGACTTGAGCAAAAAGCTCCAAGTCCTCCTGGGGCACCTGTAAAGACTCAACCTGCACAGGCTCGGAAGAAGAAGGGGGGGTCCAGAAAGAAACGAGAAGAAAAACGTAAATCATCAACAATCTGGGGAGTGATCCCGGTTTCACTCCCAGCAAGATCCAAGGGTAGATCGCTATCATCATCGTAAATATCATTGCGAGGGGGACTTGAGAACTCAGGAGCCTCAGTGGTGATTTGGACCTCCTCGTCCCATGAAGAAGTGCAAACCTCCTCATCAGAGAGAGTATCCTCCTCATCCCACCGAGGTGCACCATCGTGTTCAAAATATTCATTCTCCCCGTCAGGGAAAATGACATCCTCATCCCACTTTGGAGCACCCTCCAAGTCAGAAGCATCACCCCACTCCTTCACTTCGATAGGATCATAAAAATTGTGTGCAGAAAAATCTCGCAAAGAAACTGGAGGAACACAAAGATTTGGTTCCTCCGCAAAAAGATCTGCTAAAGCCTCCCCGATGGAAAGAATACTTTCCTCATCAGACTCAGGTGCATCTAGGAGCTCCCATTCCTCTCCTTGTTGGCTAACAGATGAGTGATCATCATCACTAGGAGTGAAGCCACACACAGGGAGTGAGGAGTCCGTGCACGAGACAAGCTCAGGGGTAGAGGGCACAATTGCCTCCATGGGTAAAGAATGAGTGATAGGGACAATGTCGTCATGAGTGGAGGAGCGGCGGTCAGGATTGAAAAGACGCGGACAGTCCTTCAATTCATGACCCTCTCCTCGACACAACAAGCAAACAATGTTCCTACACTGCCTAGCATTTAACTCATTCATTTGGTCCAAATAATAAACCATCTTGTCATTAAAGCTAGGTGAAATATCCCATGACGACATTTTCAAAATTCAAAGCAGATAAAAAGAAACTGAAATTCTTTGCAAGGAAATCTACACAACTAGAAAAACTCCTTGAATAAAACTTGCCTAAAACTTTAAAATAGGGGGTGAAGAAATAAAAACAAACAAAAGATAATTAAAAGGCAAACAAAAATAATAAAGCGGCTATACACACTGGAAGAACTACTATCTCTCGGCTCTCCCTCTCAAGAAAACTCACACGACTGTGTTCCCCGGCAACGGCGCCAAAAACTTGATGCGATGATTCGGCAAGTGCACCGGTCGCGCAAGTAATAATAATGGGGAAAATCCCCGAGTGTCGTTCTCTTGAGGAACACAGTAAGGTGGAGTTAGGTTTCGAGGAAGGACTTGAGATTGAAGTCCTTAAATCGGATGGAATGCGGGGGAGTTGGGTTGGCTTTTGGAAAATAAAATAAAAGCTATCAACTACTCCTATGCAATGCCGCTATGCAATGCTTCGCTTGGCGGGATGGAGACTAGGCAGGCCTTGAGCGCGCTGCGTCGAAAGGGCGGATGGACGAGTAGGCAAGCGGAATCGAACTATGCAGGCCTTGAGCGCACTGCTTCGTTAGGCGGGATGGAATACACGGGCCGCTATGCCACGCTTCGGTAGGCGGATGGGCGAGTAGGCTAACGGAATGAGGGTCGCAAGCACCTCTTCGACAAGCACGCCACTAGCAATTGCTAGTGCGGCACACGAACGTGACGACGAAATGGAAATGGACGGCGGCGCACCTCAAGCAACTCAAATAGATAAATTACACAAACACATAGACATGAAATATATATGTAAATATAACTAATTCAAGTGCCACTTCATCAACATGATTAGATCTAGCAATACACACATCAATAAGAAAAGAACAAGGCAAGAAATCGACCGAATCCGAAGTCTCGTTGTAGATTCACGGTTGGAATCGCCGGGTTGTCAATCCGCGTCCAAGCTCGGTCCGCAACTACGTCCGGGGTAGAGAGAGCTGTCACGACTCTCCAATGGACCCGTCTTCTTCGTGTCACGATCCGGTAGAGGTTGCAAACTTCCTCTTGCTTGATGGTAATGGCGGCCAGGTCTTCCTTTGGAGCTCTTGGATGAAGGAGGAGGCCGAGAGGAAACTCCGGCTCAAGATTGGCGTGAAGAGCAAGCCCGGAGCACCTCTAGATGGTGGGCGACGGTGGAGGGGCGAATCTGGGCGGAACCGGGCGAAAAACGGCGGAAGAGAACGATCGATCAGACCTAAATCGCGAGCAGCGAATTTATAGGCGCTGGAATTAAACAGTGCGCACGATCAGTGGCGCACGACCAGTGGTCGTGCGCACTAGAATTCGATGATCGTGCGCTCTGCCTGGACGGAACCTGCAAAGACAGAAATTATGAAATAACATGTTCGCACGACCAGTGGCACACGACCGGTGGTCGTGCGCACTGGAGTTGATGGTCGTGCGCACTGCAGCAAATAGAACTCGGAAATTAAATGGTAAGTGCGCACGAGCAGTGGCGCACGACCGGTGGTCGTGCGCACTGGCGTTGGTGGTCGTGCGCACTGCACCAAACAGAACTCGTGAAAAAGGGTTAAGTGCACACGATCAGTGGCGCACGACCAGTGGTCGTGCGCAATAGAACCGGTGATCGTGCACAGTGTTCCTGTGCAGAATTGCACCGGGAACACTCGCACGACTCCTATTCCAGGCACAACCACAAATCTAGCTACTGAAAGTGGCACTTAACAATACATGAAAGCTAATGATGAAGATAAACAAGAAATAACACCAAAACGTCCTATAAGTGCACCTAGCATAGAACGACCAATATGAGCTAAAACAGGGCTAAAGTGCAGTGAAATGACTAAATAAACGGCCCAGATGAGTCCATAAAAGTGTATATGATCAGGACTCATCACACACTACATTCTGCCGTAAACAGTCGGGGATAGAATTAATTTTAACTAAGAACTTGCTGATACAAGGTTCACTCAGAATGCTCACTCTTGGAGATTGTTCTATTCCTGTCGTTGCCATTGTTGACCTTTGGCCCTCATCTCCAGAAACTTTGGGCATGTGGACGTCGCGTGACCTTCCTCCTGATGGAAGTCACAATAAGGTAACTTCACTCGGATGCCCCCTCTTCCTCCCGTACGATTTCTTCTTCTTCTGTGGCCGATCGCTATGGTATGCTGAGGCAGTGGAGGGGGTGTCCTCGGTCTTGGCCTCCACTTTGGGGGGCTGGGTCTCTCCCCCTGGAAGCTGTCATCTTCTCGGTCAAACTTTCTTTCGGGATCCTCCATCTCCCCTCCCTGATGCCTTGCCTCCGGCTCACTAAGCTTGGTCAACCTTCTTGCGAACTCCGGGTTGGCCTCCTCACTCTCGATTTCTTCTGCCACCCTTTCAATCAATTCTTCGAAAGATAGGGGTACTTCCGCTTCAAGCTCATCTCGAAAAACCCCTCCCGCAGCCTCACTGTGAAGGCGAGCTGGAGGGTGAACCCTGGTACCTCTTGGATAAGTAAAACCTCTTCCTGGAACCTATCCACATAGCGAACCAGCGACTCCCTTAGCTCTTGCTTAATCTTGAAGAGTGCTTCAGCATCCATGTTTCTCTTCCTCGACGTTGAGAAGCGCAACAGAAAACCTCGACGCAGATCCCCGAAGGCCCAGATAGACCCCACGGGGAACTGGTGGAACCAATCCCTTGCCTACTCCTTCAGGGTGGTAGCAAAGAGCCGACACTGGAAGGCATCTGACATAGGCCTGATAGACACCATGTCCTCGAACCACTGCATGTGCAGGATCAGGTCATCCTTGCCGGAGTAATAAGACATCTCCGGCCCTCCGAACCTGTCTGGAACCGGGGCCGAGAGGATCAACTCACACAAAGGACTTCCCTTGCTCTCCCCCCCCTATGGGACTGGGTAAGTAGGCGTGTGACACCTCCCCACTCGCCCCCTCCTTGGGGACAGGGCGAGTGGGGGCCGAATGCCTCCCCACTCCCCCCCACTGGTACCTCCTTCCTGGGTCACTGGCTGGGAGTGCTCTCGCCCACCTCCTGGGACGGGACCTCCAGATCTCCTCCTCTCCTGCACTCACCTATCGCGGAGAAAGTCAGTTGCAAGGTGTGCAGGACCTCCTGCTTGAAATTTTCCATCATCTCCAATGTCACTCCAGCCACCGGGAGCTGCGAGTGCCCTGGGTCGGATCCTCCTCCACCTCCAGCCATGGAGATCAGCTTGAGATTTTTCTTGTGTTAGTCACTCTCCACGCTCACCGCACCATAATATTGAAACGAATAAATTGGTCTCTGTCGAGTTCAGTCCCTCAACAAGTTGGGGGTGACCTCACACTTACTTCTCCCAAGGGAGAGCTCTAGGCTAAGGAACTAAGAATGAGACTAATGGCTTAGTGAGAAGGTCCCACCACACACCCGGAAGATCTTAGAGCGCTTCCCCTCCCAAGCCAATGCTAAGCTTGGGCACCTTTGGAGACTCTCTCCTCCCAACAAAAGGAACTTAGGGGGAGAGGTGGCTAAGAGAGATCTAAAGAGAAGTCCTTCCAAATGGTGCCTCATTGGTTCTATTTATAGTTTTTTTTGGACCTGGTCTACCGATAGCCACATTCTGGCCTACGAGATTACGAAAATACCCCAGAATTTGGCCTGCCAACAGCCAAATCCTGCTGTCCTAAGACGCTAAACGCAGACCGCCCCTCTCCACGGGGCTGGGTGAGACCGGGGGTTGGTCCCTCTCCGGCTCGCCCCCTTGCTGGGGCGGGACGAGCCGGGGGCTGGCCCCTCTCCGGCTCGCCCCCTTCTGGGGCGGGGCGAGATGGGGGCTGGCCCCTCGCCGGCTCGCCCCCTTGCTGGGGCGGGGCGAGATGGGGGCTGGCCCCTCGCCGGCTCGCCCCCTTGCTGGGGCGGGGCGAGCCGGGGGATGGCCCCTCTCCGGCTCGCCCCCCCCTTGCTGGGGCGGAGCGAGCCGGGGGCTGGCCCCTCTCCGGCTCGCCCCCTTGCTGGGGCGGGGCGAGCCGGGGGCTGGCCCCTCTCCGGCTCGCCCCCTTTGCCGACTGGGCGAGCGGGAGGCCTCCGCTTCCACCGCTCCCCCCCCCCCCCCTCTCCCTGCCTGGGACCGTGCTGGAAAACCCCCTGGGTCCCGGGAGCCCACTCGGCGAATACAAGGTTGTACAAGAAGAACTCGATCCGGAGATGGATGCTACAACTAAATGGCAATTAACCGGTGTCATGCGACCTGAGAACCATAACCAATTTATAGTGAAACCATGCCCGACCGTTTTGCGATTAAACCCGTCAAATAAATGTAAAGTGATGCCTTGAATCATCACACAATTTAAACCGTCAATACAATATGAAACATATTCTCAACACAGACTACAAGTGGTGGAATGCCCAAGAAAATTCGCTTGTTTATGTGATATTACATGCTTCTCCTTCAAATAGCACTTTGTCGCGCCCAACGGATGTCTGGGAAGCATTTCGATGAAGAACATAGAAACAAATAAAATCTTATTTCAACGTAAATAGCATCGATCATCGATCAGTACACAACCAGACGATCGACATAGCCGTTATGCAGGCCCGCCTGCTAACATATATGGATAGAAGAAAGAAAGAAAAGCCATACATGAAATTATTATTTTTTTATAACAAAACACAGATAACGCATGCATCTATAGGCCAGGTTTAATTATCGTCTGATCCGGAAGCTGCAATCATGAGTGGACGATGATGATTAACTAGCTAGCTAGTACTAGGAATGAACCTTCTCATAAGAAATCCCAATTCTGCCATCCCCACCAATAGCTGCTATGGAAAAGAAGGCATCCTCAGAAAGAAGCAAGGCAATGCCGCCACAATCCCTGCAGTGGTCCACAACTCTGCCACGTGCGGTCAAAGAGCCTCCTTCATGCGCTGCGCACTGATTTCCCGATTGACGTAAGCACGTGACATCGTAGACAGCCCCACACTCTCTCCCGCTGTTCCACAATTCATCTCCCAAAGAGATTAAGAATTGGTTTGGATCGAATGCCTCATTCCCGAAGCAAGCAGATGCTGCATGCAGTGTATTAATTAATTAATTAATTAATTAATTAATTCAGCTATATTAATTCCGATTGTTTGGAAGAAGAGATTAAAATTGAAAAGATGGGATTCAAGCAGGACTTACGAACGTAGGGCTCTTTATAATAAGAAGCGATCAAATGATGTTTTCCAGCAGCGGCAGACGACACGGTTGCCGCGAGGCCGCAAAAAAGAACTCCGACGGCGGCAAGAGTAATAATATTAATATTAGCAGCACCCTTCATCTCCATTATATTAATTAATTGGATGCTATTTGATTAATGATGGTGTTAATTAAAAGCTACATGCGGCCGTCTTCTTATAGGAGAGCAGGCTCTTGCTGCTTTGTTAAACCGGCTTTAATTTTCTTTTAATTTTCTTTTTGGCACGGCGGGCTTCCGTACTCAAAAATGAGAGAGAGACAGAGAGAGAGAGAGCAAAAATGTAATAAAATAATATGTTGACATTTGTAAAGTGACAAGCGGCTTGAAATCTAAACTTAGCACAAGCTGTAAGAAATATAAAACTTTTGGTGTGAGCAAATTTTCTCGTTCGTGACAAATTAATGGTAGTTGTAATTAAAGGTTAAGTGCCTTTAAAATATCTACCAGTGCATTAGTACCACGAGTACAACTAGTCTTAAAATTAAAGTGCTGTGATTGGGGGGACTTATTTTTACCGGTCAATCGGTTACGATCGCATGAACCGAACCTAATCCCAAACGTAGCCTAAGTCAAACCAAACTAATCCCAATCGGGTTAGTTCGGTCTAGATGAAACAGCCGAACATTTTAGTACGTAGGTCTCATTTCTTAGTTGAGCATTGAGTGTTGTGCCTAATTAACCAGCCAACACATAGGGAGGCTGGCAACGGCCACACCTCGATGGTCGTTGAATTGTCGGAGAAACACCGACCACAACTCTTCTTTAAAGAAGATTCCACAGTCGATATTGTGTCAACCATTCAATAAAATTCAAATTTATGATCATAATAAAATTCATGGACAAAAATTATCTTCTAGGCATCGCGATGAATTTTCTCTTGTCAGAAATATATGATAGGACTCTGTTTTCTAAAGGATGATTGACCAACATTGCTAGAGAATTCGGGAAGAATTCATAAGTTATGCAAAATTCTATAGCTTTTGAAAAACCCACTCAAAATCAGAAGATTGTGATCAATCCTACAGAGTTGAACAACATAAACTCATCATATCACACATGTTCTAGAGACAAAGCACAACTTAAATAAAAAGAGTAAACTCGATGTGGTTACAACTTAAAAAATGTAACTTTACTTATTATGAGGTGTTACATTAATAATGATGGGACCGAAAATAAATAAAAATGCATGTTGTTATATTAGAGTAAATATGTTAGGATGTAAATTGTTGGGGAGGTGTATCTTTTCATTTTGTCCTACACTGTTGAAGACAAGCAATTCAATAAACAATGAGTCAGCCTACAATAAAATATTACATTTGGAGGATAGATAGAAGTTGTAGTAGTTCTCGTGTTTCCTTCATATTGACAACAGACAATGATGCATATATATATTGACAGCCTCTTTTTTAAAACAAAATAAAATTTTAAATGTTGACGGGTTTCCAAAACACCCTCCGGTTCGCCGGTTCCACGTCCCACCCTATTTTTTTAGAGTTATAGGGGCAAAATCATAATTTCACATAGGTTTAGAACACCCTAGTACGTAGTAGGTTTAGGAGACCTACTAAAAGTGGAGAGAGGAAGTGATGAGCTGTTATTAGGGTCAGTGTGATCTTATTGGCCCAGTGACCATACAGTGACTTGGACTCACCATATTATTAGAAACTCGAAGGTCGCTCATATATTGAGCCGAATCGGAATAAATTACAATTAATTCAACTCAATTTGAGTCGATATAATTGGACTAAAATCACATTTTGAGTCGATTTTTAGTCTACCCCGAATAATTTGAAATATGATTCGAATCAACTCAAACTGATTAAAATATAATGTGTATGTATTAATTAATATAATAATGTTATAAAATTAAAAAAACGCTAAAATTTAAACCTAAACTGAATTAGTAAAGACTTAATTAAAGTGCATCATTTGCTCAATTTTGAGTCGGCTCAATTTAATTTCAAGCCGACTCGAAATAAAGAGAAAAAATGTTCAATTTCGTGTCGACTCGATTCAATTTTGAGTCATGTTAAAATAGGGCAATTTCTGGTCACGACCCCTTCTTCCTGTGGATCCCACCTACAACCTCGTACTATTGCGTGAATTTATCCATGTGTCGATGCAGTCGGCATGGAACGAGTGTCCGCATTGCAGCAGCTAGCCTCGGCACCTTTTACCCCTCCTCAAATGACAGAGATGCAAACGCACCCTCCGAATTGGATGCGATGTCTTCATCCTCCCCATCCACATCGCCTGATCACCTCTTCATGTACATACACGGGCATCCACCGTTGTTGCTCCTCGCTAAGCTGATCACTATGGAGATCACCGCAGAGCATTCCAATGAAGGCGACAAAGATGAGGTAGAACACAATGACAAATAAAGTGACAACACCGCGGTAGTGGAACGCATTCTTATCATATTCGTCGACCGGTGGTGGTGGGGATGTTGTTGGGTAGTTCCAGCATGAACAAAAAAAAACATCACAATTAAGATTAGTCTCACACCATCTATCCAAACAGTCCACTCGTGTTTATAATAGGCTCCGCCCCTCCTATCTTTGACTCGGGTTTTGGAAAGGAAAATGTGTGCGGTGGTTTAATAGATGTTGGAGGCACCAATTGAACTGTTGGTTTAAAAGGCAATGCTAACTCTCCTCCTTCGAGCTAATAACGACAACAACCCGGGCAGCCGCCGGAGAGCATGCAGAGTGCTGCGAATAATCAGAACCCCTCTTAGATTGATGATTGTGGTTCCCCAGATTGCTGACTTTATTAGCTCAGAGGAGGAGGGTTTGCATCACCGTTTAAAACCAGCAGTTCAATGGTGCCTCTAACATCACCACCGCTGGCCATGCCAGCCGCGCCAACCAGCCGCGACGAGTATGACAAGGGCTTCGTGCGGTGGTGGCGGTCGTGAACGCGGTGGGGTCATTGTAACGCCCCTGCCCAATGGGTTTTCACCAGGTGCAGCTCAATTGATGATGAGGAGTGGTTTGAAAACTCCTTATCAAGGAGGTTGCGGGTTCAAGACCCGGTCTCAACAATGCGCCGTTGCTGATAAATAGTGGCGCGGAGAGACTTTGGGGTGCTTGGGCTGCAGCCCGGTAACGTACTGTGCTGGGCACACCTGGTGAAAGCCCATTGGGCCGGGGCGTTACAGTCATGAACCGTGGTTCGTGAACGCCCGACCTCACCTAAAAAAATTCATGCATTTTATGCTTAAAACTAATTTATTTTCTTGGTAGTGGGATCATAACCTTTGTCATGCCAAACATACATTCTATGATAACAGTGTTTTTGATCAAACTCATCGGAGCAAATAAGCCGCGTCAAACGAAGCCAAGAAGGCATACTACTACTACTACGTCAGTGTTATCACTGTAGTTTTCGTACATTGTGTTTCTCCTCATTTTTCCGTCTTCAATGGCTTCTTATCCTGCATCCATAACTTCCTAGTCTCTTGCGGAATGCTCCATGCACGACGCGCGATAACCTAAGAGAGAAGCGGCGGTGGTGGATGCCTGTGTATAGGTACACGAAGAAGAGCTTAGGCGATGGAGATGAAGAAGAGGAAGATATCACAGCCAAGTCGGAGGGTGCCATTTGCATCGTCTGTCATTTGAGGAGGGGAAAAGATACATAAGCTGCTACAATATTTCGTGCATCAATACAAGGATAAATGATAAATGTAATGAGTGGAATATTTCTTAGGGAGACATATTCATATATATATTAGACATGCATGTGACTTTTAAAGCATGATACATTTATTGTATATTATGCTTAAGGTATTCAGGTGAGAAATATACATCAAGAGTCATTCATTATTCATATATACTAAACAATCTCTATATAGTTAATAGTTATATATATTTAATACATATATTTTGAAAGATATATTTAAACTGCAAGAATTATGTATATATAATTTTATTTGCATGCATTGGACATGGTTATATATAGAATAGTTTCATGATAACATATATTCTGCCAATTATCTAGTTCATATAATCAAAAATTAAGTTCATTGCATAATATACTAGTATATTTATTCTATATATAAGGCAAACATCGCAAGTTCCCCTGTCCGTCTGTTACGTATGTATATATATATATATATACCTACATATATGTGTGTAAAATAAATTACATTTATTATGGTATTATGTTTAAAAATTATAATATTTGATAATAATAATATTTATATTTGTTGCGGGTCGCTCGACGCTATTATAGACCGGTCGAATTGAACCATCTCAGCTCGAGAGTTAGCTGAGCGCGCAAACAGTCAAATTAGAGACCAATAGCTGGCAAGAATAAACTCTTATAGTCATTACAAGTGCAACCGAACTTATTTCGTTCAAATCCGAGGTCATTTAGAGAAAATTATCATTTTGAGTAGTGGTGTGCTACACAACAAATCTGAGATATCATATTGAGCAAATGAGCTCCTAATTGATTTCTGTCAGTTGCATTAGACTCGTATACTCAATACGAGTGCAGCGGAACTCGTTTCGTCTAAATCGGAGGTCATTTGGTAAAAGTGACTGTTTTAGGTCACACAACTTGTCGTGGCGACCCCGAAATGATAAAATGAGCAAATATGCTCATAATTGACTTCTATCAGTTGCGTTAGACTCGTATGATTCATACGAGTGCAACATAATTCATTTCGTCTGAATCCGGGGTCATTCAACGAAAATGACCATTTTAATTAACATCGTTCAATATCATCTCCTCGAAATTACTTTTTGAGCAAATGAGCTCGGAAATGATCCTATTCAGTCGAATTGGACTCGTATGGTTCATAGGAGGGCAGCGGAATTCGCTTCGCTTAATTTCGATGTCATTTAGTTTGTTTGACCAAAATGGGTCCCATCGAGTTAAGTAGTGCACAGAAAAGTGTGCATGCACCAATATTACTCCAACACATCAATATTGGCTCATCACTCGATGACTTGGACTTACGTTGACATTGACCCACATAAGGTGTAAGATCCCTCTCCCGCACCTGGAGAGCTTCCGGATCTTATGCCCAGAACCGGCACCTTACGGTGACACTAACACCCGAGTTAGCTGCCTCCGCAAGACGACGATCCTGCCGGCAGAACGATCAACAGGCCAACAAGAGGTAAGAAGAAAAAATAAACAAAAGAAAGTCCACAATCACACATTTATACAACAAAATATAAAAAGTCCATCAATGAGTACAACAAGTAAAGGAGAGAAATGGCTTAAGCCCGGTACATATCCAAGCAAAGTACAAAAACTCTCTCACTCTACATCTATGCGGAAGCTAAACAAACTCTCAACTCTCGAACACTTGTCTTGTAGTAGAAGTAATGCGCGGCAGAAGCTCCTCAGGTCCTGTCTCCTCTTCTAGCTAGGGCTCCATCACCTCGGGTACCTACGGTCACAACCGACCGTTAGTCATAAAGACTAAGCCGATTTTGTCTCCGCCTCCCCCCGCGACTCCTAGGCACCGTGCGGGAGGACGAAGCGGAGGAAAAACAAGGGGTAATAGAAACAAGGCAGATGACAAATGTACTAGTAGGGTATATATATACTAAGCAAGTAGAGGTAACAATTCTATACTAACCAGAGTAAGTATGACAGCAAATAGCAAAAGACAATGCAATATAAAGAAGCAGGTACAAGAAATAAGAGCAGCTACGAAAGTAACCTTAACTTATATGCACACACAAAAGCACATAAGCTAAGGGATCTGGCTAGAAGTAAACTCATCGTATAAAAGAGCTCATACGAATTTATACGATGAGGTCTCTGTTTGTGCAGGAATGCTATGCTATGATGTGCAATGCAATGATGCAATGTTTGTATTATTATTTCATACACATGCAACTCACCCACACGACTTTGTACGTACAGACCTTTAGTTCCCACTTTTCGGAGGTAGCTAACCTCTCGGGCACCTCCTGTCGTGGTCAAACGGTGGCAGAGGAGCGGGCGTCTCCTCACCCAGGTGGGTAAGTCACACTACCAGACCTAGGCCCTAACATACGCTGTGATATCGGTACCCGGTACTCACGAGCTCCTGCGTACTAAACTGAATTGGCCAGGCAGGGTTTAGGGAATCCGTCCCGTCGGACGCACAGAAGAAAACCTGGCCCCCATAAAACCACTAGCACTGCCGAGTCAACGAACTGTTGTCGGTGTGACGACTAAGACAGAACCGAAGACCCACCACATCTTATACACAAGCAACATGTATTAGTCATTTATAACCGAGCCTTCAGCTCGCAATTCTGCATCAACATTTATAAAGTAGAGTCTACCGCTCGGCAGACTATACCAGTCTTATATTTAAACTATGAGCCTACCGCTCGCTAGACTACACCAGTCTTATATTTAAACTACGAGTCTACCGCTCGCTAGACTACACTAGTCTTATATTTAAACTACGAGCCTACCGCTCGCTAGACTACACTAGTCTTATATTTAAACTG
Source organism: Dactylorhiza incarnata (assembly GCA_033032865.1). Taxonomy (NCBI): domain Eukaryota; kingdom Viridiplantae; phylum Streptophyta; class Magnoliopsida; order Asparagales; family Orchidaceae; genus Dactylorhiza; species Dactylorhiza incarnata. The sequence continues at coordinate 3,315,134 of JAWHQI010000264.1, forward strand.
TAAGACCCCACCCCCTTTTTTTTTATCAGGTCCGGGTCTTACCGCCCAGAACTGCCGTCTTGTGGTGGTACCCTCTCAATCATGGTCCCCACCACAACACGCCAATCCTGCCGGCTATTCAACTATATCCAGGCCAACCAAATTATTATAAGGAAGAGTGAATTAAAATACAAGTCCACAATAATCACTTCAAATAGAGAAACATGTCCAACAAGAGATATTCATATAAAACGAGTACAGCAGAGAGCGGAAATTAAAACAAAAGTACAACATGGCCTAGGCCCGGTCCTCGGACGCCTTCTTCGCCTCTCTCCTGGCGAAGATATAACAATCTAGGCAACCACAAGGCTCGACTCCTTCAATGGCATATAACTCCGGCTTCTGACCGGGGTAGATGTGTAGCGTAGGAATATGAGGGGTCTTGCTTACCGGGGCTCTCCCGGCGGCAGCTGAGAGTCCGACTCCAGGCCTGTTCACCGTCTCAGGCACCACCCTCTGGGGGTTGACCTGCTCTTCCTGGTTCTCCTGTAATAATAGGGTCCACTGACCGTCAGTCTAAAAGACTCAGCATATTCCTCACCGCCTCCACCCGCGACTCCTAGGCACCGTGCGGGAGGAGGAAGCGGAGGACAACAAGGGGTAATTCAATGAAAACAGGTGACAAGTGGTAAAACTAGCAATGTATATCAAGCAAAAGATGCATATCTTCTAGCTAGCAGGAGTAAACTAATTAAGGTTACTCTAGCAGTTCTACAAATAGGCTTGTAATAAGATGAAACAATAGGAGAAAGTCACAATAGCAGTAAAACGAGCAAGAAAAGTAACATGAAGAGCAGCTAGGAAAATTAACCTTAACTTATATGCAAACACAAAGGCACATAAGCTAAGGGATCTGGCAAGCAATAAACTCATCGTGTAAAAGGGTCCACGCTGATTTATACGATGAGGTCTCCGTTTATGCAATGTGTATAAGGCACTGTAATATAAGAAGCAAATAAATACGAGCATCTACGAAAGTAACCTTAACTTATATGCACACACGAAGGCACATAAGCTAAGGGATCTGAAAGGTATAAACTCATCGTATAAAAGAGCCCACACTGGTTTATACGATGAGGTCTCTGTTTATGCAGAAATGCTATGTTATGATATGCAATGCAATGATGCAATGTTGTATTATTATTTCATACACATGCAACTCACTCACACGACTCTGTACGTACAGACCTTTAGTTCCCACTTTTCGGAGGTAGCTAACCTCTCGGGCACCTCCCGTCGTGGTCAAACGGTGGCAGAGGAGCGGGCGTCTCCTCACCTAGGTGGGTAAGTCACACTACCAGACCTAGGCCCAAACGTACGCTGTGATACCGGTACCCGGTACTCACGAGCTCCTGCGTACTAAACTGATTTGGCCAGGCAGGGTTTAGGGGATTCGTCCCGTCGGACGCGCAGTAAAACAACCTGGCCCCAAAACAACCACTAGCTCTGCCGAGTCAACGAACTGCTGTCGGTGTGATGACTAAGACAGAACCGAAGACCCACCACATCTTATATACAAGCAACAAGTATTAGCCATTTACTACCGAGCCTCCAGCTCGCAATTCTATATCAACATTTATAAAAAATAGAGCCTACCGCTCGCCCGACTATACCAGTCTTATATCTAAACTACGAGCCTACCGCTCGCTAGACTGTCCCAGTCTTTCCTTATAGCCCGAGCCCATCGCTCGCAGGACTATCCCGTCCTTCCTTATAAACCGTTATGATTGGGATGAAGGTCAACTTGTTCAGTTCCCCTACTAAACTAGTCTTGCTTATAATTTAGTTGATCTTAGAAGTTTGGGGTGGATCCTTAAATTACCATTTATTACATCTGATAGACGTACCCAAATTTTCCCTACGTCCTTAGGTCTAAAACTCCAATATGATGTTCAGAGGATTTCCACTCATGCACACGGGTTGGATTCTCAAATAGAGGTGGTTGTTATCAAGCCTACGACACGGACAATCTCCAAGGTATTTCTATGAGTCCAATTCACTAACCCTCCGGATGCACTTTTATACACGTCTCACTAGATGTGACCTAAGAGGCTACCCCTATCCCAAGGTCATGAAATCAGTGGCATTTTAGTGGTGACCTAAGGGCTTCAACACTCATATTGATTACAGTCTCCAGATATGGGTTCAACCTGAGTGAATTCAACTTACAAGTGCTGTACAAAGTATAAAACTCAGCAAATCACTATTGTAGACATGTCTTACTAAAATTGACATGGAAGGAGTTGTACTAAACCAAATGACACAAGGTCAGTGGCATTTTAAAGGTAACCTAAAGGGCTATACTGTTCATATTGATTACAATCTCCATATATGAGTTCAACCTGGGTGAATTCAACTTACAAGTGCTGTACAAAGTATAAAACTCAGCAAATCACTATTGTAGACATGTCTTACTAAAATTGACATAGAAGGAGTTGTACTAAACTAAATGACACAAGGTCAGTGGCATTTTAAAGGTAACCTAAAGGGATACACTGTTCATATTGATTACAATCTCCAGATATGAGTTCAACCTGGGTGAATCCAACTTACAAGTGCTGTACAAAGTATAAAACTCAGCAAATCACTATTGTAGACATGTCTCACTAAAATTGACATAGAAGGAGTTGTACTAAACCAAATGACACAAGGTCAGTGGCATTTTAAAGGTAACCTAAAGGCTACAATGTTCACACCTAAAAGTGATACACTCACCCATACCACATATGGTCTTAGCCAAAGTGATATCAACATGAAGTGATACACCTTATCTACACACAAGGTACATCTATCACATAAACCAATGGTGGCCCAAAGTGAGATTAGTACAACATCTTGGTGATATGGGCTAAGATTTTCCAACAATTCTAGAGGTGATGCATTCATTCATGTCACCAAATTTCCTAAGTAGGATTATGTGGTTTACTAATAGACAAAATGAGCAGCCCAAGAAAAATGGCTCCACAGGGAGCTGTAGAGCTCCAAATCACTTGATCTCAAATCCTACAGAAAGTAGAGATCAAGGGCTACAAAAGTTGTCTCTGCCAACTTTTCATGACATGGCCCCTAAGGTCTTCAAAATTAGCATGTAAACTACATTAAAATCTAGGCAGGATTATGTGGTTTGCTAATAGACAAAATGAGCAGTCTTAGTAGAATGGATGCCCTAGTGTCCACAGTGCACCAAATTAAGTGATTAAGGTGGCAAATGAAATTAGACCCATAGGTCTACAAATGTTATCTATGCCTATTTTTACAAATATGGCCTCTAAGGCCTCTAAAAACAGCATGCAAACTAAATAAATATCTAGGCAGGAATAATTGGTTTGCTAATAGGCAACATGAGCAGTCCTAGAAAAATGGCTCCACAGGGATCTGTAGAGCTCCAAATCACTTGATCTCAAATCCTACAGAAAGTAGAGATCAAGGGCTACAAAAGTTGTCTCTGCTAACTTTTCATGATATGGCCCCTAAGGTCTTCAAAATTAGCATGTAAACTACATTAAAATCTAGGCAGGATTATGTGGTTTGCTAATAGACAAAATGAGCAGTCTTAGTAGAATGGATGCCCTAGTGTCCACAGTGCACCAAATTAAGTGATTAAGGTGGCAAATGAAAGTAGACCCATAGGTCTACAAATGTTATCTCTGCCTATTTTTACAAATATGGCCTCTAAGGCCTCTAAAAACAGCATGCAAACTAAATAAATATCTAGGCAGGAATAATTGGTTTGCTAATAGGCAACATGAGCAGTCCTAGAAAAATGGCTCCACAGGGAGCTGTAGAGCTCCAAATCACTTGATCTCAAATCCTACAGAAAGTAGAGATCAAGGGCTACAAAAGTTGTCTCTTCCAACTTTTCATGATAGGGCCCCTAAGGTCTTCAAAATTAGCATGTAAACTACATTAAAAACTAGGCAGGATTATGTGGTTTGCTGATAGACAAAATGAGCAGTCTTAGTAGAATGGATGCGCTAGTGTCCACAGTGCACCAAATTAAGTGATTAAGGTGGCAAATGAAAGTAGACCCATAGGTATACAAATGTTATCTCTGCCTATTTTTACAAATATGGCCTCTAAGGCCTCTAAAAACATCATGCAAACTAAATAAATATCTAGGCAGGAATAATTGGTTTGCTAATAGGCAACATGAGCAGTCCTAGAAATATGGCTCCACAGGGTGCTGTAGAGCTCCAAATCACTTGATCTCAAATCCTACAGAAAGTAGAGATCAAGGGCTACAAAAGTTGTCTCTGCCAACTTTTCATGATATGGCCTCTAAGGCCTTCAAAATTAGCATGTAAACTACATTAAAATCTAGGCAAGATTAATTCTCATTAAGTTCACAAAATGAAGAAATTTGCAAAACCTTAGAAAAACATTCTCTAAAATTTCTAATTTCCTCACTAGTCATAGGTTAAGAGTGGGTACATGCATGGCCAAAAAAATCATCCATGTTGCATGCACCAATTCCTCTAAAATTCCAAAACTACAAAAGTTGTAACATTATACATGCCACACTAAAACAGCTCTATAGGGAGCTATACTTTACCAACAATTATGTACAACATATCATTGGAAAGGTAAGAGAAAGATCTACAACATTGATGTTGGGGACTTTGTCTAATTTTGAGGGTAAACAGGTCAAACATCAGGCCAAAGATGCAGCAATTGTTGTGACAGATTTCATAAATCAAGGTATTAATATTTTTTTTTTTTTGACCAGCCTCACTAGAATGAGTGTTGTGGTCCCCATACTTGACCAAATGGCCTGATTTCACTTCCATTGGAAAATAGACATCAAGGGCTATAACTGTTGTCTCTGGCCATTATTTGAAATAAGGCCTCTAAAGGCCTTAAAATCGGGCATGAAAGTATGTATAAAAGTGTGACAAAATCATTCAATGATAAATTTAATAAAACTTGGTCTGCGCCTATCAAAAAGCCCAGATCGGACGGCCAGGGTTCATCGTCCCCGATGAGCCAACAGCCCAGATCTCACGCGCCCGGGCCGTTTTGCGGGGCATTTTCCCGGCAACCTACAGCCCCCCACCGCCGGCCACCGCCTCCACCACCTCCGTTGAGGTGGTGGCTAACGCCAGGCGGCGACACGGCCACCGGAGGTGGTCTCTCCGGCGATCCCGAGCAAGAAGAAAAGCTCGAGAAATCTCCCCCTATCTCACATGGGATCGGGCTCAATTGAGCCCGATTTCTCTCCTAAATGAATCTAGATACTAGCACAGATGGAGGGGGGAAGGAACTTGCCTGAGCACGGCCTTGGCGGCGGGTGTTGCGGCGGAGGAAGATCGCGTTCCCATTCCCGGCGTCCATGGCGTTTTCTGTGCGGCTGAGCTCGAAAACTCCTTCTGAAGAGGGGGCTCGACTGCTCTGGGAGTTCTGAATGTGGTGAGAGGGAGAAAAGAGGGAGGGGAGGAGTATATGGGCTGGTGCCATTAAGGTGGCTTTCGGCCAACCTTGCCGCCCTTGGCAGCCAACCACAGTCCACCTCCCACTGCCCCAGGCTGCTGGTAATTGATGCCCCAGCTCAGAGCAATGCTTAGGGAAAGAAAGTGGAGTGCCATTTGGCACTCATCCCCCAATTCCCTCCTCCTTTGTCTCCTTGTCTTTTTCTCCATTAATCACCTATTTCTCTTGCCATTACTCCTTCCCAATTCGAATTTCAGATGATTAGGGGCTGATAGAGGTGTGGGCTGCCTTCTTGGGCCATGGAGTTGGGTTAAGCCCACTTAACTTGGGCTTGGGGCTCACTTGACCCAAATAGGCTAAAATGGGGATTTTGGGTTTGGGCTTGACCCAAGCTCACTCCCCTCAATGTGACTGAGTGACATTGCTCCCTAAGACCCTATGGACCTACTCAAAGGAGAATTGAGTCAAGGTGTGGTCAATTGGGGCTTGAGTGCACTCAATTGCCTATAGGGGCAATTTGGGTATTTTGCTGATTTTGCCCTAATCCTCCATGGTTGAATGAACACAATGCTCCATTTAGGTCTCACATACTCCCTTTAGGGTTTGAGGATGATCAATTTGGTCATGCCAAGTCAATTGGAGGTTAATTTGGGTTTTAGCATATTTTAGGTCAATTTGGGGCTTTTTAGTAGTCAACCCAATTTCCCCCAAATTGATAGCCCTATGATGGGGCTTTTGGGTCCCTTAGGTCCCTTAGGGAGGTTGCCATAGGTGAGTGGCTTCAATTTGATCAATTGGGGCTCAATTGCCCTTAATTATGGTGATTTGACCTAAGATTGCTCACAGTTGACTTTTGGTCAATTTGACCAAATTGGTTGACCCCAAAGGTCCCTAGTGGCCTACTTGCCCTCCTAGTGGGTCATAGGGATCATGGTGAGGTTATATTGGCTTTTTGAAGTCTTTTGGTCCCCTCTAGGCTAGGACATCCATTTTGCTATTTGCACCCCAAAGTGCATTCCTACCCATTTTAATGAGTTCATGTGGGCCTTCCTGGCCCACTTTGTGTACTTAACTCACCATATGAACTATTCATGGTTATGTGGGGTTTTTAAGATATGTTGTCCTCCCTTTTGGTTCACTTCTCATTAGGGTGGATCATGATGACTAAGTGCACACCATGAGTTTTTCACCTCTCCCATTTTCATCCTAGGGTTCCAAGTCACTTGTCCTATTTTTGTCATGACTTGTCATGACAAAAATCATCTAGGGGCCTAGTAGTTTGGGGGATGTTACAAATCCCAATACAAAACAAAACGATTTCGTCCCCGAAATTAAGATCGGGTGTACGGGTTGTTGAGATCAAGTCATAATGCAAAGGAAAATCAAACATCTTCTAGCAATCGGATGTTACCTGACGTAAATAACTCCGGGTAGTGCTGCTGCATTAGATCCAGTGGTTCCCAGGTATGCTCCTCTTGTCCGTGATTGGACCAAAGGACCTTTACTAGGGGCACCTTCTTTCGTCGCAAGACCCGGATGCTGGAGTCGTCAATCCGGATAGGTTCCAAACGGACTGATCGATCTGTATCTACTGGGCCTGTGGTACGAGTGATCTGTTGTTCTGGCTTGAGCAGGGCTCTCCTGAGAGAGGAGACATGGAAGACGTCGTGCAGGTTCTCCAATTCTGGTGGTAGCTCCAGCCGGTATGCCAAGTGGCCAATCCGCTCCAGGATTCTGTAAGGTCCCATATACCTAGGACTGAGCTTCTTTAGCCTCCGTACTCGTGTGACGCCGTGCACTGGACGTATCTTCAGAAAAACCTCGTCTCCTACCCGAAATTCTACCTTACGATGCCGTGCGTCGTAATATTTGGCTTGACGACTTTGGGCTTCTAGCATCCGCTCTCGAATTAGTCGCACCAGAGCGTCCGTGTCCTCTTCAAACTTCGACCCCGGCACCCCTGGATAATCATCTTGAACCCATGAAAGCGGAGTTCTACATTTACGACCGTACAATGCTTCGTAGGGGGCCATGTCGATGCTGGAGTGGTGGCTATTATTGTAGGAGAACTCGACAAGTGGCAGTAACCTCTCCCAAGGTTCGTTGCGGTCCAGAATGCAGAGGCGTAGTAGGTCTTCCATCGTCCGAATTGTACGTTCAGTTTGACCATCTGTCTGAGGGTGGAAGGCGGTGCTGAAGGTCAGCCGAGACCCCAGATAGGCTTGAACAGCCTTCCATTCCCGAGACGTGAACCGGCCATCCCGATCGGACACGATCGACTTAGGGACTCCGTGGTACCGAACAAATTTCTCTATAAATAATCGTACTAACGTTCCGACCGGAGCACCCTTCCTGACTGGGATGAACCGAGCCACCTTCGTCAGCCTGTCAACAATCACCCATACCGAGTCATTCCCGGAGTGGGAGCGAGGTAGCCCATGCACGAAGTCCATAGATATGTCGTCAAACTTCCACTCAGGCACAGGTAGAGGCTGCAATAGTCCCCCTGGCTTCTTGCATTCTGCCTTCACTTGCTGACAAGATACACAGTGCGCAACAAAACGGGCGATGTCTTTCTTCATACCGGGCCAGTACATTGACTTTCTCAGATCCGTCGTCATTTTGGAGACGCCTGGGTGTATGGAGTACTTGCTATTATGTGCCTCAGCCATGATATCTTCCTGAATACTGTCTCCTTGTGGTATGAGTATCCGCCCACGGAAGTGAATGAGATCATCACACAAGGTAAAGTTCCCGGAGGGTCCTGACTCCAGGGCCGCAAACACTGGTTCCAATGATGCATCTTGTCTTTGCCCAAATTTAATGCGATCTTGAATGTCGCAGGTCATGCTCATGGCCGCCAAGTATTCTGCATAGGTCTCGGGGTTGGCCTTAGATATCAATGTGACTTGCGTGTCCTGAAGTACCCTTATCAGTTCCATAACCATTAATCGAGGTTCCGTGTCGGAGGTACTCGCTCTTCGGCTGAGTGCGTCTGCTACCGTGTTTGGCTTCCCGGGGTGATAGTGCATTGTGTATTGATAGTCACACAAGAACTCTAGCCATCTCCGTTGGCGTAGATTCAAGTCCTTCTGGGTGTCGATGTACTTGAGATTCTTGTGATCCGAGAAGATCTCGCAATGAACCCCATATAAGTAGTGCCTCCAAATCTTCAAGGCGAAAACCACTGCTCCGAGCTCTAAGTCGTGTACCGGATAATTTTGTTCATGTTTCTTTAATTGTCTCGAGGCATAAGCAATCACATGACCATGTTGCATGAGGAAGCACCCATTCCTTGGTAAGATGCGTCGGTGTAGATTTGAAATCCCTCCTTTCCGGATGGGAGGGTAAGGATGGGGGATGTGGTGAGTCGGTTCTTCAACTCCTGAAAGGCTGCCTCACACTTGTCTGACCACACAAATGCAGCATCCTTCTTTATTAACGATGTGAGGGGAAGTGCAATCCTTGAAAATCCCTCCACGAACTTACGATAATATCCGGCTAATCCCAGGAAGCTGCGGACATCTGAGGCCGACTTTGGTTGCGGCCAATCCCTTACTGCCCGTTCCTTGGCCGGATCCACTGCCAACCCGGCCCCACTGATCACGTGCCCTAGGAAAGCCACCTCCTGTAGCCAAAATTGGCACTTCGAGAACTTTGCATACATTTGATGTTGCCGTAACTTGCTCAAGACTTGAGTCAAGTGTTGGGTATGCTCCTCCTTTGTTTTGGAGTAGATTAAGATATCATCAATAAACACGATAACGAACCTATCTAGGTCAGGTTCGAATACATGGTTCATTAAGCTCATGAATGCAGAGGGAGCATTCGTGAGCCCGAAGGGCATCACTGTAAATTCATATAATCCGTAACGAGAACTGAAGGCCGTCTTTGGAATATCTTCCTCTCGTATTCGCAACTGATAGTATCCGGACCTCAAATCAAGCTTAGAGAACCAGAAGGCCCCCTGTAGCTGGTCAAATAGCTCATCAATCCTCGGTAGCGGATATGTGTTCCGTACCGTCAGCCGATTCAGCTCTCGGTAGTCGATGCAGAGACGAAGCGACCCATCCTTCTTCTTTACAAATAGCACCGGTGCTCCCCAGGGTGATGAACTTGGTCTGACGAACCCTGAGTCCACCAGTTCCTGGAGTTGAATCCTGAACTCAGCCAATTCTTTCGGTGCCATTCAATATGGTGCCCGAGACACCGGTTTTGCTCCTGGTACTAGTTGAATTTGGAAGTCCTTTTCCCTGTGTGGCGGTAGTCCGGGTAGTTTTTCTGGGAAGACATCAGGAAATTTTTGAACTACGGGGATATCAGTCAGGGGATTACTTTCCTCCTTCATTTCAAAGCAAATCATGAAGACTTCATCTCCTTGCAAGTGGGCCTTGACAACTTGAATTGATGAGATTAAACGACGAGAGATAGGTTTAATACCTTCGATCACCACATCGTCGCCCTCGTGTTTCAGCATGATTTTCTTTGTCTGACAATCGATCTTGGCGTGGTTCCAGTATAGCCAGTTCATGCCTAAGATTAGATCGTAGCCCTTCATCTTTAGCAGTGTTGCCGGCGCTTCGAACATCTTCCCTCCGATCTCCACATTCATGTTGCACTTAGCACATGTTTCTATCTCTGACCCGTCCGCCAGTCGCACCTTCCTTTCGACGCCTTCGAAATGTTGTACTTGGTCCAAGTCGTTCACGAATTCCGCCGAAACGAATGAGTGGGAGGCGCCCGTATCGAAAAGGGTGTACGCAGGCTTTTTACATACTAGCACTATACCTGGGTGATTTTGCGATTTAGTTTATTGTTTGACGTAAGCTAAAGGTCGGCAAGTAATTAAACAATTATGTAGGGAAAACTGAGGTACCTGTGATCACATCCTCTGGATTTCTGGGTTCGGCAAGATCCAGTGCATACATTTGCTCCGGCTGCCTGCCTCTACCCGGTGGCCCTCGGCTTCGTCCACGTCCTCGGCCTCGACCCCTGATTTGTTGTACCGGTGGTGCTGCTATAGGTAGGGGTGGGGGGTTACCCCATCTCTGAGGGCAGTGAGCCTGCACATGTCCCGGTTGGTGACACCAGAAACACACTGGCGGGGGATGTGTTCTACCTTCTTGTTCTCGGGGCTCCTGTATCCGCAACGGCTGAGGTGCAAGTACAGCCGGGGGTCTCTGGTCCGGTCGGGGGTCTGGATGAGGTTGTCCTCTGCCTCCTTGATGTCTAATGAATCCACCGCGCTGTCGGTGGTCCCGTCCTCTATTCCCGTTTCCATCTTCCGCTGGCCTTTTTCCTCGGCCCTTCACCATTTGCTGATCTGCCTCCAGTCTTCTTGCTGCTTCACTGATTCGGGCTAGGCTGGAGTCCGCCACATATTGAAGGGAGTGTCTGAGATCGTCTCGTAGGCCCTTGAAGAACCTCTTGGCGTACCCAGAGTCGCTCAATTGATGTGATGTAGCGAAGCGAGCCAGGTGAGAGAACTCCCGCTGGTAATCCAATACTGAAAGATTCCCCTGCCTCAGATGCAAGAACCTTTCCTCCAGCTCATCTCTTGCTGTTTGAGGCACAAAGTACTCAAGTAATGCCTTCTTAAACTCTTCCCACGTGATGTCTGTGTACTCAAGATCGGCAAAGGTGGTGTCTAAAGCTGACTTCCACCATCTCTTAGCATGAGATTTTAGGGCAGAAACAGCTAAGGACACCGCAACATCTGTCGGGCAACGAATCCCTGCTAGCATTTCTTGGATTGCATCCAGCCATTCCTCCGTCTGCACCACTGACTCAGATCCTGTGTACGATGGGGGGGAGAGACCCCGGAAGACGCTCAACCAGTTTGCCCCTGGGTTGGGGGCCTAAAGTGGGACCTGTTGCTGAGTAAAAGCCTGCAGGATAGCGGTCAGGGTCTGACCCAGCTCCGTTTGTTGGAACTGGACGGGAGCCGGTGGGGGAGGGACCGCATTCTGTGCGGGAGGTACTCCGTCCTGCAGTGGGGGAACCGTAGCCTGTTCCGGAGGGACTTCATCTTGCACTGGGGGAATCACGACCTGAACATGGGGAATCGTTCTTCGGTTGGGAACATTTACCGGAGGCTACATAAGAAAAGTGTTTAATTAGAAAGGTTGGCCCTAAGCATCTCGTTCGATGGACAATTTAACGTGATTTCTCCTATGGGCACACCATTGCTTCCGCTGCTAGTTTGTCCTCAAACTAACTCGAGCGGGGTTGCCCTAGGGTTGTGGACTCCTTATTTGGATCGGTTTTGGCTAATCTGATACCAGTTTGTAAGACCCCACCCCCTTTTTTTTTATCAGGTCCGGGTCTTACCGCCCAGAACTGCCGTCTTGTGGTGGTACCCTCTCAATCATGGTCCCCACCACAACACGCCAATCCTGCCGGCTATTCAACTATATCCAGGCCAACCAAATTATTATAAGGAAGAGTGAATTAAAATACAAGTCCACAATAATCACTTCAAATAGAGAAACATGTCCAACAAGAGATATTCATATAAAACGAGTACAGCAGAGAGCGGAAATTAAAACAAAAGTACAACATGGCCTAGGCCCGGTCCTCGGACGCCTTCTTCGCCTCTCTCCTGGCGAAGATATAACAATCTAGGCAACCACAAGGCTCGACTCCTTCAATGGCATATAACTCCGGCTTCTGACCGGGGTAGATGTGTAGCGTAGGAATATGAGGGGTCTTGCTTACCGGGGCTCTCCCGGCGGCAGCTGAGAGTCCGACTCCAGGCCTGTTCACCGTCTCAGGCACCACCCTCTGGGGGTTGACCTGCTCTTCCTGGTTCTCCTGTAATAATAGGGTCCACTGACCGTCAGTCTAAAAGACTCAGCATATTCCTCACCGCCTCCACCCGCGACTCCTAGGCACCGTGCGGGAGGAGGAAGCGGAGGACAACAAGGGGTAATTCAATGAAAACAGGTGACAAGTGGTAAAACTAGCAATGTATATCAAGCAAAAGATGCATATCTTCTAGCTAGCAGGAGTAAACTAATTAAGGTTACTCTAGCAGTTCTACAAATAGGCTTGTAATAAGATGAAACAATAGGAGAAAGTCACAATAGCAGTAAAACGAGCAAGAAAAGTAACATGAAGAGCAGCTAGGAAAATTAACCTTAACTTATATGCAAACACAAAGGCACATAAGCTAAGGGATCTGGCAAGCAATAAACTCATCGTGTAAAAGGGTCCACGCTGATTTATACGATGAGGTCTCCGTTTATGCAATGTGTATAAGGCACTGTAATATAAGAAGCAAATAAATACGAGCATCTACGAAAGTAACCTTAACTTATATGCACACACGAAGGCACATAAGCTAAGGGATCTGAAAGGTATAAACTCATCGTATAAAAGAGCCCACACTGGTTTATACGATGAGGTCTCTGTTTATGCAGAAATGCTATGTTATGATATGCAATGCAATGATGCAATGTTGTATTATTATTTCATACACATGCAACTCACTCACACGACTCTGTACGTACAGACCTTTAGTTCCCACTTTTCGGAGGTAGCTAACCTCTCGGGCACCTCCCGTCGTGGTCAAACGGTGGCAGAGGAGCGGGCGTCTCCTCACCTAGGTGGGTAAGTCACACTACCAGACCTAGGCCCAAACGTACGCTGTGATACCGGTACCCGGTACTCACGAGCTCCTGCGTACTAAACTGATTTGGCCAGGCAGGGTTTAGGGGATTCGTCCCGTCGGACGCGCAGTAAAACAACCTGGCCCCAAAACAACCACTAGCTCTGCCGAGTCAACGAACTGCTGTCGGTGTGACGACTAAGACAGAACCGAAGACCCACCACATCTTATATACAAGCAACAAGTATTAGCCATTTACTACCGAGCCTCCAACTCGCAATTCTATATCAACATTTATAAAAAATAGAGCCTACCGCTCGCCCGACTATACCAGTCTTATATCTAAACTACGAGCCTACCGCTCGCTAGACTGTCCCAGTCTTTCCTTATAGCCCGAGCCCATCGCTCGCAGGACTATCCCGTCCTTCCTTATAAACCGTTATGATTGGGATGAAGGTCAACTTGTTCAGTTCCCCTACTAAACTAGTCTTGCTTATAATTTAGTTGATCTTAGAAGTTTGGGGTGGATCCTTAAATTACCATTTATTACATCTGATAGACGTACCCAAATTTTCCCTACGTCCTTAGGTCTAAAACTCCAATATGATGTTCAGAGGATTTCCACTCATGCACACGGGTTGGATTCTCAAATAGAGGTGGTTGTTATCAAGCCTACGACACGGACAATCTCCAAGGTATTTCTATGAGTCCAATTCACTAACCCTCCGGATGCACTTTTATACACGTCTCACTAGATGTGACCTAAGAGGCTACCCCTATCCCAAGGTCATGAAATCAGTGGCATTTTAGTGGTGACCTAAGGGCTTCAACACTCATATTGATTACAGTCTCCAGATATGGGTTCAACCTGAGTGAATTCAACTTACAAGTGCTGTACAAAGTATAAAACTCAGCAAATCACTATTGTAGACATGTCTTACTAAAATTGACATGGAAGGAGTTGTACTAAACCAAATGACACAAGGTCAGTGGCATTTTAAAGGTAACCTAAAGGGCTACACTGTTCATATTGATTACAATCTCCAGATATGAGTTCAACCTGGGTGAATTCAACTTACAAGTGCTGTACAAAGTATAAAACTCAGCAAATCACTATTGTAGACATGTCTCACTAAAATTGACATAGAAGGAGTTGTACTAAACCAAATGACACAAGGTCAGTGGCATTTTAAAGGTAACCTAAAGGGCTACACTGTTCATATTGATTACAATCTCCAGATATGAGTTCAACCTGGGTGAATCCAACTTACAAGTGCTGTACAAAGTATAAAACTCAGCAAATCACTATTGTAGACATGTCTCACTAAAATTGACATAGAAGGAGTTGTACTAAACCAAATGACACAAGGTCAGTGGCATTTTAAAGGTAACCTAAAGGCTACAATGTTCACACCTAAAAGTGATACACTCACCCATACCACATATGGTCTTAGCCAAAGTGATATCAACATGAAGTGATACACCTTATCTACACACAAGGTACATCTATCACATAAACCAAGGGTGGCCCAAAGTGAGATTAGTACAACATCTTGGTGATATGGGCTAAGATTTTCCAACAATTCTAGAGGTGATGCATTCATTCATGTCACCAAATTTCCTAAGTAGGATTATGTGGTTTACTAATAGACAAAATGAGCAGCCCAAGAAAAATGGCTCCACAGGGAGCTGTAGAGCTCCAAATCACTTGATCTCAAATCCTACAGAAAGTAGAGATAAAGGGCTACAAAAGTTGTCTCTGCCAACTTTTCATGACATGGCCCCTAAGGTCTTCAAAATTAGCATGTAAACTACATTAAAATCTAGGCAGGATTATGTGGTTTGCTAATAGACAAAATGAGCAGTCTTAGTAGAATGGATGCCCTAGTGTCCACAGTGCACCAAATTAAGTGATTAAGGTGGCAAATGAAAGTAGACCCATAGGTCTACAAATGTTATCTCTGCCTATTTTTACAAATATGGCCTCTAAGGCCTCTAAAAACAGCATGCAAACTAAATAAATATCTAGGCAGGAATAATTGGTTTGCTAATAGGCAACATGAGCAGTCCTAGAAAAATGGCTCCACAGGGATCTGTAGAGCTCCAAATCACTTGATCTCAAATCCTACAGAAAGTAGAGATCAAGGGCTACAAAAGTTCTCTCTGCCAACTTTTCATGATATGGCCCCTAAGGTCTTCAAAATTAGCATGTAATCTACATTAAAATCTAGGCAGGATTATGTGGTTTGCTAATAGACAAAATGAGCAGTCTTAGTAGAATGGATGCCCTAGTGTCCACAGTGCACCAAATTAAGTGATTAAGGTGGCAAATGAAAGTAGACCCATAGGTCTACAAATGTTATCTCTGCCTATTTTTACAAATATGGCCTCTAAGGCCTCTAAAAACAGCATGCAAACTAAATAAATATCTAGGCAGGAATAATTGGTTTGCTAATAGGCAACATAAGCAGTCCTAGAAAAATGGCTCCACAGGGAGCTGTAGAGCTTCAAATCACTTGATCGCAAATCCTACAGAAAGTAGAGATCAAGGGCTACAAAAGTTGTCTCTTCCAACTTTTCATGATATGGCCCCTAAGGTCTTCAAAATTAGCATGTAAACTACATTAAAATCTAGGCAGGATTATGTGGTTTGCTGATAGACAAAATGAGCAGTCTTAGTAGAATGGATGCCCTAGTGTCCACAGTGCACCAAATTAAGTGATTAAGGTGGCAAATGAAAGTAGACCCATAGGTCTACAAATGTTATCTCTGCCTATTTTTACAAATATGGCCTCTAAGGCCTCTAAAAACAGCATGCAAACTAAATAAATATCTAGGCAGGAATAATTGGTTTGCTAATAGGCAACATGAGCAGTCCTAGAAAAATGGCTCCACAGGGATCTGTAGAGCTCCAAATCACTTGATCTTAAATTCTACAGAAAGTAGAGATCAAGGGCTACAAAAGTTGTCTCTGCCAACTTTTCATGATATGGCCTCTAAGGCCTTCAAAATTAGCATGTAAACTACATTAAAATCTAGGCAAGATTAATTCTCATTAAGTTCACAAAATGAAGAAATTTGCAAAACCTTAGAAAAACATTCTCTAAAATTTCTAATTTCCTCACTAGTCATAGGTTAAGAGTGGGTACATGCATGGCCAAAAAAATCATCCATGTTGCATGCACCAATTCCTCTAAAATTCCAAAACTACAAAAGTTGTAACATTATACATGCCACACTAAAACAGCTCTATAGGGAGCTATACTTTACCAACAATTATGTACAACATATCATTGGAAAGGTAAGAGAAAGATCTACAACATTGATGTTGGGGACTTTGTCTAATTTTGAGGGTAAACAGGTCAAACATCAGGCCAAAGATGCAGCAATTGTTGTGACAGATTTCATAAATCAAGGTATTAATATTTTTTTTTTTTTTGACCAGCCTCACTAGAATGAGTGTTGTGGTCCCCATACTTGACCAAATGGCCTGATTTCACTTCCATTGGAAAATAGACATCAAGGGCTATAACTGTTGTCTCTGGCCATTATTTGAAATAAGGCCTCTAAAGGCCTTAAAATCGGGCATGAAAGTATGTATAAAAGTGTGACAAAATCATTCAATGATAAATTTAATAAAACTTGGTCTGCGCCTATCAAAAAGCTCAGATCGGACGGCCAGGGTTCATCGTCCCCGATGAGCCAACAGCCCAGATCTCACGCGCCCGGGCCGTTTTGCGGGGCATTTTCCCGGCAACCTACAGCCCCCCACCGCCGGCCACCGCCTCCACCACCTCCGTTGAGGTGGTGGCTAACGCCAGGCGGCGACACGGCCACCGGAGGTGGTCTCTCCGGCGATCCCGAGCAAGAAGAAAAGCTCGAGAAATCTCCCCCTATCTCACATGGGATCGGGCTCAATTGAGCCCGATTTCTCTCCTAAATGAATCTAGATACTAGCACAGATGGAGGGGGGAAGGAACTTGCCTGAGCACGGCCTTGGCGGCGGGTGTTGCGGCGGAGGAAGATCGCGTTCCCATTCCCGGCGTCCATGGCGTTTTCTGTGCGGCTGAGCTCGAAAACTCCTTCTGAAGAGGGGGCTCGACTGCTCTGGGAGTTCTGAATGTGGTGAGAGGGAGAAAAGAGGGAGGGGAGGAGTATATGGGCTGGTGCCATTAAGGTGGCTTTCGGCCAACCTTGCCGCCCTTGGCAGCCAACCACAGTCCACCTCCCACTGCCCCAGGCTGCTGGTAATTGATGCCCCAGCTCAGAGCAATGCTTAGAGAAAGAAAGTGGAGTGTCATTTGGCACTCATCCCCCAATTCCCTCCTCCTTTGTCTCCTTGTCTTTTTCTCCATTAATCACCTATTTCTCTTGCCATTACTCCTTCCCAATTCGAATTTCAGATGATTAGGGGCTGATAGAGGTGTGGGCTGCCTTCTTGGGCCATGGAGTTGGGTTAAGCCCACTTAACTTGGGCTTGGGGCTCACTTGACCCAAATAGGCTAAAATGGGGATTTTGGGTTTGGGCTTGACCCAAGCTCACTCCCCTCAATGTGACTGAGTGACATTGCTCCCTAAGACCCTATGGACCTACTCAAAGGAGAATTGAGTCAAGGTGTGGTCAATTGGGGCTTGAGTGCACTCAATTGCCTATAGGGGCAATTTGGGTATTTTGCTGATTTTGCCCTAATCCTCCATGGTTGAATGAACACTATGCTCCATTTAGGTCTCACATACTCCCTTTAGGGTTTGAGGATGATCAATTTGGTCATGCCAAGTCAATTGGAGGTTAATTTGGGTTTTAGCATATTTTAGGTCAATTTGGGGCTTTTTAGTAGTCAACCCAATTTCCCCCAAATTGATAGCCCTATGATGGGGCTTTTGGGTCCCTTAGGTCCCTTAGGGAGGTTTCCATAGGTGAGTGGCTTCAATTTGATCAATTGGGGCTCAATTGCCCTTAATTATGGTGATTTGACCTAAGATTGCTCACAGTTGACTTTTGGTCAATTTGAACAAATTGGTTGACCCCAAAGGTCCCTAGTGGCCTACTTGCCCTCCTAGTGGGTCATAGGGATCATGGTGAGGTTATATTGGCTTTTTGAAGTCTTTTGGTCCCCTCTAGGCTAGGACATCCATTTTGCTATTTGCACCCCAAAGTGCATTCCTACCCATTTTAATGAGTTCATGTGGGCCTTCCTGGCCCACTTTGTGTACTTAACTCACCATATGAACTATTCATGGTTATGTGGGGTTTTTAAGATATGTTGTCCTCCCTTTTGGTTCACTTCTCATTAGGGTGGATCATGATGACTAAGTGCACACCATGAGTTTTTCACCTCTCCCATTTTCATCCTAGGGTTCCAAGTCACTTGTCCTATTTTTTTCATGACTTGTAATGACAAAATTCATCTAGGGGCCTAGTAGTTTGGGGGATGTTACATAATCAACGAGCCTACCGCTCGCTAGACTACACTAGTCTTATATTTAAACTACGAGCCTACCGCTCACTAGACTACCCTAGTCTTATATTTAAATTGTGAGTCTACCGCTCGCAGGACTATCCCAGTCCTACCTTATAACCCGAGTCTATCGCTCGCAGGACTATCCCAGTCCTTCCTCATAACCCGAGCCTATCGCTCGCAGGACTATCCCAGTCATTCCTTATAACCCGAGCCTACCGCTCGCAGGACAATCCCAGTCCTTCCTTATAACCCGAGCCTACCGCTCGCAGGACTATCCCAGTCCTTTCTTATAACCCGAGCCTATCGCTCGCAGGACTATCCCAGTACTTCCTTATAACCCGAGCCTACCGCTCGCAGGACTATCCCAGTCCTTCCTTATAACCCGAGGCTACCGCTCGCAGGACTATCCCAGTCCTTCCTTATAAAATGTTCCGGTTTGGGATGAAAGTTAACTTGACATGTTCTCCTACTTAACTAGTTGATCTTAGAAGCTTTAGGGTTAGCCGTGGACTTCCGGAGGGTTACACGGTGAGGGAATCGCAGCAGTATTGGGAAGTGTGGCGGGCTGACACCCCGAACTTCCTCTTCCCAAGGCACTTAATCTTGTTGGTATCTACCCCTTTTTACTTGATCCACATTATCCTCTCGAATTACATTAAATCTATAAGATGAGTTCAACTTGGCTCTTAGGAGTGGGGAGTTCTTTTGAACTCCAACACCACCAATTGTGATCGGGTGCTGACTCTCCCGTCGTCACATTCTAAGCTCGAGTTCCCTTCTTCACCGAGGAACTGCACACATTCAATTAGCATTCTCAACCTTACTTGGACCCACACTCCTATTCTTCGTCATCCTTAATCCAGGGTTTGCCTTAGATATTTCTCGGCTTCTCCCTTGAGTATTTACCTTAAGACGGCTCACCCGGCTAAGGGTAGTTTTACTTCCATATAATCATTTATCACTGATGAGTTGTCTGTGGGGCCCTTGATGAGGTCTAACCTCCTTTTTATATCATTGTAAATTCCTGCACTTATAGCTTTGTTAAACGCACCCCAACCCTTATTTCCCATGATGCCCTTAGAGGTGTTCTTCCAAATAATATGAGCCTTCATAATAATCAAAGAGTTAATAGTTCTATGTGTGAAGGTCAGTGGTGGTCTAAATCATATAAATTAGTTTTACTATTCGCAGACCAAATGAGATTGAGCTAGATTTGACTCCTATGGTGCAATCTTGATTATATCATATCCAAATGAGTTCCAATTATTACCATAGGTTCACATTTTGTAATGATCTAACAACCTCAAAGCCTACACTTCATACTCTTCCAGGGAATTCTTAATCATAGTTTCTATTCAGATAGGTGAGATGAAAGTAAAGTTTTACGCAATAAGTATCATCTACGAATCTCTATAAATTCTGATGAATTCACACTAGCATAGTATTGGTCTAAAAACCTAAAACCCCAAGTTTCACCTTTTCCAGGGATTATTTAACCATGATTTCTATTTAACATAAATGGTGTGCCAATAAGGGATTACACTACAACTACCATCTACAGGTCTCTATAAATTCTGAGAAACTTACTATCGCACAATATTGGTCTAAAAACACCAGATCCTAAGTCTCATATTAATCCAAGGAGTATTTACCCTTATTTATCATTTATTACATTTGGTGTGCCAATAAGGGTTTACACTACAAGTGTTATGTTAAGACTTCAATAAATTCTGGAAAATTTCCTATAGCACAATATTGATCTAAAAACAACAGATCTTAAGTCTCATATTAATCCAAGGATTATTTACCCTTATTTATCATTTATTATATTTGGTGTGCCAATAAGTGTTTACACTACAAGTGCTATGTTAAGACTTCAATAAAATTTGGGAAAATTACTATAGCACAATATTGGTCTAAAAACACCAGATCTTAAGTCTCTTATTAATCCAAGGAGTATTTACCTTTATTTATCATTTATTACATTCTTACTAAATGCACCCCAATTTTTTCTACACCCTTAAGTCCAAAACTTCAACTTGAAGTTCAGAGAAATCCACTCATGTACATGAGTTGAATTCTTAGCTAGAGGTGGTTGATATCATATCTGAGGCATGGACAAATCTTCAAAGCATTTGCATTATGACCAGTTTTGAGGCACATGCATGCATGGCCAAAATCTCAAGTCCATCAGATCTACCATTTGAAAGATATACACAATCTAATTTCTGATTTTCATTATGACCAGTCTCACTAAAATGGATGCTGGGGGTTCTACAGTGCTCCAAATGAGCTGAAACAAATTTTTAATTAAAGTATACATCTAAATCTACAACAGTTATCTCTTGTCACTTTTCATGAAATGGCCTCTAAGGGCCTCAAATAATTTGTACAAGATCACAAAATAAATGTGACAGATTTAATTAAACTATATAACATTTCATTAAAAACACTATTCATCATCTTCCTTCTTGAGCCCGAAATTCCAGTTTACAGAGCTGATTTCGGCCCCTTTTTCCCGGCCACCTGGGCACCCCTTCGGCCGGAAACCACCACCACCTCCATCGCGGATGTGGGGGCTATGGATTCCCGGCGACACCGCCGCCGGAGGCGGCCCGTACGATAATTTTGAGCTTGGCCTAAAACACCATTATATTCCGAAATTTTCCATTTTTCTCACCATGGATCGGGCTCATTTGAGCCTGATGTCTCTCCTAATGGATCTAGGATGCTAGCACAAGGGGAGAGGAGGAGAAATCGGACCTTAATGGAGCTTGACGGCGGCGGCGGCGGTGGTTGGCCATGAATCTTCTCCTCTCCGGCGAGCTTGCTCAAAACTTCAATCCTCCACCGTTTGCAGTGATCTAAGGCTCGATTTCATATGCTCTCCACCTTCTGAAGCTAATGGTGAAGTCAATTTGGGTTGAGGGTGGCTTAATTCATAGCAGCCATTAAGGTGATTTCGGCCAAGCATAGGATGCTCCTCCATGATGCCATTTGTCACCCCCACTGTTGGAATTTCGGCTGGAAATCACTGTTGGAGCTCAGTGGGAGGATTGGGAAGAGGAGAGGAGGGACAAGTGGCTTTCAATCCATGATTTCCTCCTTTGTCCTCTCTTGGATTTGGGGGAAAGTCCAAATTAGCCTCTTGCATGCCATTTCCTCCTAATTTCTGAGGGCATGCAAGGTAATTACGTCATGGGCTGCAGGTTGGGCCACCTATTGAGGCCTTAGCCCATATGGTTTGGCTTAATTGATTCAAATGCCCATTTTAGCCCAATTTTGACCTATGTTGACTTTTGGGGTTGACTTAGTCAATTGGTGAGTTGACTGGTCCAATGTGTTGGTCTTGAGTCCTTGACACCACCCAATGTTGATTGGGTCATGTTGGTGCCCTATTTGGGCCAATTTAGCCAATATGTGTGATTTTGACCAAAATTGGGGAAAAGTTGAGTTTGGTCAATTTGGTCAATTTGATGATCTCATGATGAGGCTTATGGGTCTATTAGGTCCCCCATGATGTTCTAAGACTAGGGGTGAAGTCAATTTCATGTTTTGGGTGTCAATTGAACCCATTGATGGAGGATTGGCTTATGTTGGCCTGAGTTTGACTTTGGTTGATTTGAGTCCTATAGGAGATCACATGTGAGTTCACCTAACCCTATGTGTTCTAAGGTTGCAACCTAGCACAAACTCACAACACTCATCACTTGTCTCATCCTGATTGAGGTTAAGGGGTCTAGAAGTTCTGAGGATGTTACATAAGGGACCCATCCTAGATTTGACATTGGTCAAAACCCATTAAAAGTGCAAATTCTTATTCTTCTAATACAAAAAACCTTTCACGAAGCTCCACTCACCCATCAAACCAAAGCCCATTAGGCTCTGATTTCCATGAGGCCAGGCAGATGCCTATTATGGCTTGGAAATCCCAAGGCAAGGGATGATAGGATCCAAACCTAGCCTAAACCCCTCTCTCTTTCCCTCTCTCCCAAGCCTCACACCAAGCCTCCCCTAACTCATCCTAACCTCATAAACTACTACCCCTATGTGACGTTGCCAATATTGCAAGGTACTATTACAAATATTGAAATTAAAATTTACATTAAGAAATAGTCTATTGGCAAACCAAAGGGAAATAGTCATTAGGCTATTAGCAAACCAAAGGGGTGAGGGGAGTGAAGACTTGCTATTGGCAAACCAAGAGGGGAGAGGGTTGAACCAGTTAAGAGTCAAACTAAGGCAATTTGGCCGGTCCAAGGGGGGCTGAGGAGGCGTTGTTCACGCGTCAAGCTTGGAGGAAGCGGTGCGGATTTAGTTAATAGTGAGTCGCTGCCTTATTTCCTCCCAGTTTTTGCGAGAGCCGACGCCCAGGCAGAAGGAACGAGCGACACCGCACCCTCCAGCAGCCCTAGATCTCCTCTGTTTTACATGATTCTTCTTCCAATAGAGAGGTAATCCCTTCCTCTAAACTCCTCTTGAGTTTTACTTGGATTCGTTGCCCCGTTTTCCTTAGCCGGAAACCCTAAAATTTCCCTAAGAGATCTAGTTTTGATATATCAACTCCTCTTGAGTTACAGAAAGGATTTCAAGCTTAGCTTGTTAAATGCCTTTCTTTTAATTTCATACAAGGAATACACAAACCCTAGTTTGGTAATTGATTATTACACCCCTAATTTCAATTACCTAGTTCCTATTAAGTGTAAACTAGGTCAAGGTGGTGATGGCCTACGAAATTAGTACAAATAACCTTGTCTCCATGTTAGGGCAGCAATAATTCCATCAAAAATAATCAGGGTAGCCAACTATACTTGATTAATAGGGCTTGCATGGGGTAATGAATTGGAAGTCCTTACATTAAGTGTAACATACCCAAAACAACTAGACCCCTAGATGCATTTTGTCATGACAAGGTAATGATATTGGTCTAGAGATCAAAATGGCACTAAGAATCAAGGTGAATAGGTAAAAATCACCTTGGTGTGCAAATAGCCAAATTGAGCCCAAAGCTTAGGGCTTGATATTTAAGCTTCAGAATGACAAGTGGGACCCACCAACTATCCCTAAACCCCTTAAGAGTCCCTTGAGTCATTTAGGACCCATTGGGGTCAACCCAATTGTTCAACTTGGCCAAAGTCAAGTCTAGCTTGAAATAAGTCAACCATCCATATTAAGGGTCAATTAGGATTCAAATGACCAAATTGATCAGACCCAAACTCTCGAAGCCTCTAAGGGAGGTCATTAGGTCATTATTGACCCATGGGGTTCAACAAAATGCATGATTTTGACCAAAGTCAACACTAGGTCAAACTAGCTCAAATTAGCCTATATAGGTTCAATTGACCCAATATGGGCCCCACCATTGCCCAGTCCATCATTGATGGTGTACATAGACCCATGGCCATCATGTGGGGTCAAGCCACCCATTAATTTGACCAAGTCAACCCAAAGGTCAACACTTGGTCAAATAGGCTTAAATTGGGTTCAAGAGGAAATTAAGTCTAATGCCCATGGGGCATTGGCTCAATTTGAGGCCCATTTTGCAGCCCTATACTATTTACCTTGGATGCCCTTTGAAATGGGGAAGAAACCCACATGCAAAGGGGTAAAATTGGGGATTCCCCCAATTTGGAAGAATCCAAGGAGGGAAACATGGAATGAGTGCCAATTGGCACCCAATTTCCCCTCCCAAGAGCTCCTCTCAGCTTTTCCTGAAGATTTCCCAGCTTTCCATGCAGCTGGGTGAAGAAATGGCAGGAATTGGAGGGCATTTGAGTGTGGCCGACCCCCACCCCCCACCCCCACCCCCTTTTAATGGCACCTCCTCAAATACTCCTCCCCCCTTCTTCCATGTTGATATCATTAGCTTCAAAAGCTTGAGAGAGGAAAAAACCCCCACTAAAATAGAGGAATCGTGCACCAGATGAGGAGATCGGCAAGGGCCATGGAGCTTGGTGGTCGGCCATGGCAAGTTTGGATTCACCCCCTTGGAGCTCGAATTGAGGCAAGTTTCCTCCTCCTCTCCCTCTGTGCTAGTTTCCTAGTCCTCCACTACAACAAATAGTTGGTCAAAATATGCGCGTCCGGGCGAAATATGCGCTCCCGGGCAAAATATTCGTGCTCGGGCGCTCATTTTCCTCCATGCGCGCATTTTTATGCCCGAGGTTGCATTTTTAATAAAATAATCACCGCAACGGAGATTTGCCAAACAGTTTATAAAGTGTTTCTTATTTTTGAAAATCTCTGCAAAATGAGTTCACCCAAAGAGATCTCCTTTTGAAATAGACATTTTCCAAAATCACATTTTCCTACCATCATTTTGCCATCACTCCTTCTCCTTTCTGAAAAGCCCTTCCAAACAAGCCCTACGTAAGAACCCAAGATGGCTTAAGAAAAAAAACTATGGTGTATAAGTTAGGGCAATCCTAACCTTTGGATTAGATTTCATAAATTTTCGGTTATTTTTGGTATTTATTAAATAAAAAGGGAGTTAAAAATCGCAAGAAATTATATCGGGCGAAGTCATTGAACTCGATTTGCCCGAATACAAAGGATTGAGGTTAAAGGTTTGTATTGAACCTTCCGCGGAGGTTGGGGACTTTGTCGATTAAATTGGGTATTTATAATGAATTGTAAATTTAAAACTCAGATTTATATTAGTCTCGAATAGGTTGTCTAAACCTGAAAAAATTTGCAACCTAAAACAGATTCGCAACCTAATAACCATCTTAAAAGACGCAACTAAAGTAATTATCGGGTTCGAATAACTTAGAAATCGGCGGACCCCAATCTAGTTAATAACACGTAAAATCCGCCGCGGAATAGTAAAATGTACCTCATCGTAACGGAGACGCCTCTTATGAACAGAGATGCCTCCTCGGAACGAAGTAACCTCCTCGGAACGGAGATGTCTCTTATGAACGAAGATGTCTCCTCAGAACGGAGATAGAAACGGAGAAGGGTTGTAGATACTAGAAATTGAATCGCTTCTTATTATGTTCTCCAAATTTCATTACTGTAATTTATTTTGTATTTTATTTACTGCACTTTATTTCAGTAATTTATTTACTTCATTTCATTTCATCTTTTTATTTTTTGTACTTTATTCGGCTTACTTTGGCACTTCAATTACACCATTTATTTACTGCAATTTACTAGTACATTTATTTCTGCATCATCTTTTAAGGGTTTCGTCATATTAAGCGGTATAGCTTAATACGAACATTAATTAGGGTTAACTTGGAGATGGAACATTCCTCCAAGGGTAACCCTCAATAATGAGCGCTCTTGATCGACACGCTCTTTAATTAAAATCTGTGAGGTACAATCAAGCCTCATGGAAAAAAGACGCATGCACAAATTATTTTATGTCAAGTAGAGCAAGCGACTGCTGACTGAAGGCGCATGCATTTTTTGTTATTGTAATGTTTGTAAATTGATTTGCAGTTAAAGCTGTCATATTGTAGCTCATTATCATAGCAACCAACACTTCCGTGTTTTGGGGCGTGGAGGAGAATGAAGGAGGTGCATAACACCTATGTCTTCTAATATTTTGTTAAGGTGTTGCTCCAGATTATCAACAATAGCTGGTTTAGTTGTTGCACAAAATGAAGATATAAAACACCTTAAAGATAGAAAATTAATCCTTTGGGCTACCTTCTACATGTTTGCGGGTTCTGAATATACACAAAATACCTTGGTATCAGAGAATGGACTTTGAATTAAAATCAACCAACATATCATTTATGTATACAATGGTTGCGGGTTCTACCTGAACCAAAATTTCTCAAATGTCGCAAAAGATATCTGAGATGTCGCGTAGGACATGCATATGAGATTTCTAAATGGATATCTGGGAAATCAAGATTGATATCTCATATATCATTTTACCAGGCTGGTGCATTAATGCAGCTGGTTAAACATCCCAAAAAAATTTCAACCATTCTTATTTAAGCATGCATGCAGGCCAACGATGTCCTAGTCTAGGATTTTAATCGAAGGAACCCTACAGGATAACAGAGAGGAGCACAACGATATTGTAATGCTATCATAATGGAGGAAATGCATTAGTGCTGGAGCAATAATTTCGTTGTGGCCAGAAATTATGTCGACAACGTACAACGGTGACAGAGCGTGTTAAACACTCCGGCGGCAAGGGAGAGTTATCTGAGATGTCTACTGAGACCTTGGAAGCGGGGTAACAGAACGCGACACGACAAACCATGTCCATACCCGGAGCCCGGATCTAAAAAAAATTGCTATAAAAGATGAGGGCTATAAACTGAAATAAAACTGAAACATGCATTGATTTATACAAAAACTTGACACTAATTAACTTGCAACAAATAAGACAATATTATAGATAAATAATAATATATCTAGATATATGAATCACTGATTGTTGTCAATATAAAGGATGTTAGTGCGCTCGAAGCATCCTGCGTCGCTGTCAAGTTTGGAACGACCTCTACGTTGCCCCCAGCAGGAGTATGTATAGGCGTAACCCTAAATTCCCGACGGATTATTAGATTCGGATCCAAACCAAACCATTAAGTATCCTATATCATTATATAAATATACCTCAATAATCTCGTCATATATTTTATATAAATGATATCACATAATGGATTACTTAAAACCAAAGGTTAATAACGACAAATCATGAGTTTTTAAGAAACACAAACATGAGTTTTAAAATACAGATAAGTCTAAACTCAAACAAATTGCTCCAAATAAAACAGTAAACAAAACTGAAAAACTCAAAACAAACAACTGATCACTGGTCTATGCAAACAGCAGATCATCGTCATCCGGGTCGAAATCAACTCTCTCTCCTTCATTCTCCATTTGATCTGCAAACAATTACAATAAGAATGTCATGAGACAAATCTCTATGAATTCAAACATTTGCTATCAAAAAGGTAAAGTGATTAGTTTTATCAGTAAAAGAACGTAATACTCTAACCGGGAAGAAAGAATCACAAAACAACATCTCTATCTAACTTACACAAAATTAGAAATTGATTTCATAAAATCAAATCATATTCCTTCGATTATTAAGATTATTAATCATTTCACAATTGTGTGATGCCATCGAGTTTGGAATAATATAACAAGTTGTGATCATTATCTCATCAAGTTTGAAATGATATAATTAATAATCATGATATCAGGACACATATCAGCAACTTAAGTATTCCTTTTTGGAATGATACCCAAATCAACCTTTGAATAAAATAATTGTGTAAGTCATCAAGATTAGAATAAATAACAACTATTCATCTCTGGCTTTCATCAGATTACATCTAAAATACTTCAGTGTGCTCACTCTGGATGCTCGAATGTAAACAGACTACGGTTCTAAAATTTAAAACTTAAGTAAGGTATTAAGTCATAATAAATGAACCTTAATCTCATCTCCCTCGATATTTTAGTTGTTAGAACCTTGCATAAGCCCTTGGTGAGGAAATCTACTACATCATCTTTTGATCTCACATCCAAAAGAGAGATTATCCCTTGACTGGTGAGATAGGTCAACCAAGCATGTTTCATCATTAGTTGTCTTCGCTTTCCATTGTACAATGTATTTGTAGCAATGGTCTTTGTGGCTTGATTGTCACAAAAGATCAAAATAGAGTGCATTTTCAGACTCGTCATTGGAATGTGCATTAGCAGGTCTCTTATCCACTCTACTTCTTCTCCTGCTGAAGCGAGAGCATAGAGTTCTGATTCCATAGAGGATAGTGCATGCAATGCATGTCTGCCTCGTTGACTTCCAAGTTACTGCTGCTCCTCCTAGTGTAAACACAAAACCACTAGAGGATCTACTAACAGCAACTTCTAAGCACCAAGAGGCGTCAGAATACCCCTCAAGTACAGGAGGATGTCCACTGTAACATAATGCATACTTCTCAGTGTACTTTAAGTATCACATTAACCTTTCTAAGGCATCCTAGTGGTCCTTCCCAGGATTACTAGTAAATCTACTTAACATGTCGATCGTAAAGGTGATGTCAGGTCTAGTGCAGGTTGTAGCATACATGAGACTACTTATGAGTTTGGAGTAATCCAATTGTCTAATTGATGAACTTTCATTCGGTTTTATTCTATTGTTATAATCGTATGTAGTCACAATATTTTTGCTATTAACGTAACTCCACTTCTCAAGTAGATTTCTAAAGTAGTTGTACAACCCTGTACTCGCCGAGTGGGCCCCCAGATCCCATGAGGTATTTTTGACACCGTTTTCCAGCAAGTTCCAGGGCAGGGAGAGAGGAGTGCGAGCGGTACCGTAGAGGTAGAGACCTCCCGCTCGTCCAGCTCGTGTAGGAGGCGAGCAAGAGGGGGAGAGCTCCTCTCGCCCCCGCTCCCAAGGAGGGGGCGCGCTCCTCTCGCCCCGCTCCCAGCAGGAGGGGGCAAGCTCCTCTCACCCCGCTCCCAGCACAGGGGGCGAGCTCCTCTCACCCCGCTCCCAGCACAGAGGGCGAGCTCCTCTCGCCCCCTCTCCTAAGGAGGGGGCGAGCTCCTCTCGCCCCACTCCCAGCAGGAGGGGGCCAGCTCCTCTCGCCCCGCTCCTAGTAAGGGAGGCGAGCTACTCTCGCCCCCGCTCCCAAGGAGGGGGCGAGCTCCTCTCGCCCCGCTCCCAGTAGGAGGGGGCGAGCTCCTCTCGCCCTGCTCACAGCAGGAGGGGGATCTCCTCTCGCCCCGCTCCCAGCAGGAGGGGGCGAGCTCCTCTCGCCCCACTCCCAGCAATGGGGGCGAGCTCCTCTCACCCTCGCTCCCAAGTAGGGGGCGAGCTCCTCTCTCCCCACTCCCAGTAGGAGGGGGCGAGCTCCTCTCGCCCCGCTCCCAGTAAGGGGGCGAGCTCCTCTCGCCCCGCTCCCAGCAGGAGGGGGCGAGCTCCTCTCGCCCCGCTCCCAGCAGGAGGGGGTGAGCTCCTCTTGCCCCGCTCCCAGCAGGAGGGGCGAGCTCCTCTCGCCCCGCTCCCAGTAGGAGGGGGCGAGCTCCTCTCGCCCCGCTCCTAGCAAGGGGGGCGAGCTCCTCTCGCCCCGTTCCCAAGGAGGGGGCGAGATCCTCTCGCCCCGCTCCCAGCAAGAGGGGACGAGCTCCTCTCGCCCCGACTCCCAAGGAGGGGGCGGGCTCCTCTCGCCCTGCTCCCAGCAAGAGGGGGGCGAGCTCCTCTCTCCCCCGCTCCCAAGGAGGGGGAGAGCTCCTCTCGCCCTGCTCCCAGCAAGAGGGGGCGAGCTCCTCTCGCCCCCGCTCCCAAGGAGGGGGCGAGCTCCTCTCGCCCCGCTCCCAGCAGGAGGGGGCGAGCTCCTCTCGCCCCGCTCCCAGCAAGAGGGGGGCGAGCTCCTCTCGCTCCCGTTCCCAAGAAGGGGGCGCAAGCTCCTCTCGCCCCACTCCCAGCAAGAGGGGGAGAGCTCCTCTCGCTCCCGCTCCCAAAGAGGGGGCGAGCTCCTCTCGCCCCGCTCCCAGCAAGGGGGCGAGCTACTCTCGCCCCGCTCCCAGCAAAGGGGGCGAGCTCAGGAGGGAGGCACCCTTCCAGCTCGCCTCGCTCCAGCCCCGAAGAGAGGGGGTGGTCTGCGTTTAGCGCCTTGGAATGGCAGGATTTGGCTATTGGCAGGCCAATCTTGAGGATATTTTGGTAATCTCGTAGGCCAGATTGCGGTTATTTGCAGACCCAGTTCAAAATCCTATAAATAGGACCAAGGGGGCACCATTTGGAGGAGGTCTTCTCTTTTGGTTATCTCTCTCCCCAAGTCTCTTTAGTGGGTGAGGAGAGCCTCCAAAGGTGCCCAAGCTTAGCATTGGCTTAGGAGGGGAAGCGCTCTAAGATCTTCCGGGTGTGTGGTGAGACCTCCTCGCTAAGTCCTTGGTTTCATTCCTAGTTCCTTAGCCCCTTAGCCTAGAGCTCTCCCTTGGGAGAAGTAAATGTGAGGTCACCCCCAATTTGTTGAAGGCCCGAACTCCACAGAGACCAAGTTATTGGTTTCAACAGTAGCGACTCTAACTTTGGGTAATACCCATTTCAGTGAAGTTCACTTCCATTCCTAGGATGGTTTTCACCACACCTAAGTCGGTCATGCTAAATTGTGTCGTCAAGGAAACTTTCACGTCTTTCACCTCAGACTGATCAGTGCCCAGAATTAGCATGTCATCAACATACAAGCATATAATTGCAACTTTATTTGAACTTGTTCGAACGTACATACATTTATCTGATAAGCTAGATTTGAAGCTCATGGCTTTAACACAAGTGTCAAATTTTTTGTGCCATAATTTTGATGCTTGCTTCAATCCATAGAATGACTTAATCAACTTACATACCTTATTTTCTAGACCTTCTATGACAAACCCTTCACGTTTGTGCTTATAGATCTCTTCAGTCAGATCTCCATTAAGAAATGCAGTCTTAACATCCATTTGATGAACGGTGAAGTGTTCAATAGATGCTAATGCGAGAAGAATCCTAATTATCACAATGTGACAAACATATGAGTATATATCAAAGTAGTTTATACCACTCACTTGAGTGAAGCCTTTTGCAACTAGACGTACTTTGTATTTTGTGATACCCACATCATGTCTTTTCTTATAGTCTCATTCCAAGTTTTTATTGGTCTACCCCTCCCCCGTTTTACATGTCTAGTGACTAAACTTTCACAACGTCTAACATGTGCCTCTAATGATCTCCTTTGTACGTGTCCAAACCATCTTAGTCGCACTTTTTAAAATTAAAAAGCAAGAAAAATTAGATAGACAACAATAAATTATTACAAGCACCATTACATTGGGACTATTAAGCAACAAATTCTACTACATCATTAAACAACAATAAATCAAACAACAAACTATTAAATAAGTAGACAAAGCTCACACACAGTGAGAATCGAACCCATGACCTCCTTGTCATGGGGCCTCAGCTTACCCAACTGGGTCAAACGTCATTGGCATAATTAGAAACACTACTTTGAGAAAGCTTTGACATCTTTTCGGATGGTTGACCAGAAGTAACCCTGTCATAGGATTCTTTGCTCTAGAGTGTGAGTCCCCGAATGAATTTCGCACTCTCCGGAATGAATCTCTTACAGCAGCCGAGGAACTTCTGCTTTTGAAACGCACCTGGCCAAGGAGCACGAGATGGTCTTTCGATATAACTTACCCTCGTGCAACAGATAGTAAGCCGCCTTGTATCTGAACTTTCTTTGATCCCCGCCTTGTATCTGAACTTTCTACGGTCTCTTCTTGCTCGCCTACTTCCACCATCTCATTTTCTTACTAGATTTTCCTCCTCTGGCTTCGATCCACATTCATCGCACCAAAGTATTGAAGCTAAGAAAATCCTAGCTCCAAGTATTCGGATCTATGCCGCCTAAGGTTACTGATCCGGCGATCAAACTCCACGGTTCGTGGGGCCAAGGGTAAAGAGACTAAAGGAAATCAGAAAGGATCCCAGATGCTGCGGCAAGGAGGTCCCACCATGTACCAGGAAGCTTAGAAAAAACTTCTCATCCACAACCAAAATGGTCGAGCAAGGTACGAGGAAGGCAGCAACTTGGCGAGTATCTAAATGATGACCAAGGGTGTATAACCCGTAATTCGTCGAGATCAGAAATGCCTAAGGAGACGGCTATTCGCAGACCTCGTTGGGCGAGCAAGAGGCGAACAGGGGCGAGCATAGGCGAGCAGAGGCGAACAGGGGCGAGCATGGGCGAGCAGAGGTGAATAGGGGCGAGCATAGGCGAGAAGAGGCGAGCATGGGCAAGCATGAGCGAGCATGGGCGAGCATGGGCGAACATGGGCGAGCATGGGCGAGCATGGGCGAGCATGGGCGAGCATGGGCCAGCATGGGCGAGCATGGGCGAGCAAAGGCGAGCAAGGGCTAGCAGGGGCGAGCAAGAGGCAAGCATGGGCGAGCAAGGGCAAGCAAAGGTGAGCATGGGCGAGCAAGGGCTAGCAAGGGCTAGCAGGGGCGAGCAAGAGGCGAGCATGTGCAAGCATGGGCGAGCAGGGGCGAGCAAAGGTGAGCATGGGCGAGCAAGAGGTGAGCAGAGGGGAGCAAGTGGCGAGCAGGGGCGAGCTTGGGCGTGTACCTCGCGAGTATGGGCGAGTAGCCCTTGTAACTCGCGAGCAGAGGCAGTATACTCGTCTGGATCCCCCTCAGGATTTCTCTATAAATAGACCCCCAGGGGTACTAGAAATGACACTTTTTGGAAGTGGTCGAGGTCCCCCCAAGCTGGATACTCGTCAAGTCCATGCCCGTCTAGTACCTCGCCCAGCTTTTGGTTGCGGAGGGGAAGTTTCTCCTAAACTTCCGGGTATGTGGTGGGACCTCCCTGATGGAGCACTTGGGGTGTGCTTATAGTCATCCTCTCTCCTGTTTTAGCTATCTGGGTCGTGGAGTTTGATCGCAAGATCAGTAACCTCCGGCTGCATTGATCCGAATTTTTGAGTCGGGATTTTCCTGGCTTCAACAAAGGGGATGGACAAGAATTCACGATCCAAGTCTTCGAAAATGGGCTCTGAAAGCTCAGGCAAATGTGCAATTTCTGGTACCCCTGGGGTCCTTTTTATAGGCAAATCCAAAGGGGGGTCTTATTTATAGCCCGAGAGTACTCGGCGACTACGCGACTTTGGGAGGATCTCGCATAACCTCGGCGAGTAACTACACTAGTAGCCCACCTGACGAGTATGGAACGTTGCTCGCACATACTCGCTCAGGTCTTTTACTGCTCCTGTTGGCTGGTTTTACTTTAATCTCTGATTTCTGTTTTGATCTTTGACTTTAACTTCTACTTTAGCCTTTGACTTTAACTTCTACTTTAATCTTTGACTTTAACTTCTGCTTATGTGGTCTTAATGGGTCCACCTTCACAATTTCCTCTCATTCAAAAATATTTTCTAAATAATTTCATAATTATAAAGCTATATTTTAAATTTATTTCAATTTAAAATAAAATAAAAAACAATAATAACATAATTAATAATTGAGAAGTTTTGAATTGTTACGAGTTTGAATGTAATAAATTCATGTCTAGTTACTTTGTACAAAATTGTTGGTGCTAGGAGTTGTTAAAGGCACCGCAGTTTTGGCTAGTCGCGCCGCAATTACTATGAGTATTACGCATCTTTTGCAAATACGTTTTGTACATGCATTTTAAGGAAAGTGTTCAGTCGAGATCTGCAACTTTCGTGCTGAACACTTTTCTTAAAAAAGCACGCACAAGGCGTATTGCCACCCTGATTGAAACATGAGTGTAACTATAGCGAATTTCTGGAAATACGTCTTGTACATGCATTTTTTGGAAAAGTGTTCAACACGAAAGTTGTAGATCTCGACGATATCTTCGAGATCTACCATTCTAATGTACGGTTTCTTATCATGTCCAGGCGCCCAAGTGAAAACAAGGCGACAGCCGCCTTATTTTTTTTAAAAAAATCCTATATTAGACAGCGGTTTTATATATAACCGCTGTCTTTCCAAATATAGGCAGCGGTTTTATATATAACCGCTGTCTTTCCAAATATAGACAGCGGTTATATATACAACCGTTGTCTAATGTAGGCTAAACCGTACATTAGACAACGGTCGTATATATAACCGCTGTCTATTCTATCTTCGACAGCGGTTATATATACAACCGCTGTCTAATGTACGGTTTAGCCTACATTAGACAGCGGTTGTATATGTAACCGCTGTCTATACTTGGAAAGACTGCGGTTATATATAAAACCGCTGTCTAATATAGGCTAAACCGTAAATTAGACAGTGTTGTATATATAACCGCCTTCGAAGATAGAATAGACAGCGGTTATATATTTTATTGTCGCCTTGCGACTTCTCGCCTTATTGTCGCCTAGGCGTCCGCCTTGTCGCCTTGGCGTCCAGGCGCCCGGGGCTCGCCTTGGTTCGCCTTGCCGCCATGATAAGAATGAGATCTACAACCTTCGTGTTGAACATTTTTCCTAAAAAAACATATACAATACGTATTTCTAAAAGGGGCGTAATAACTCATAGAAATTGCGGTGCGACTAGCCAAAACTGCGGTGCCTTTAACAACTCCCTAATATAGCTGACTAAGTGTATACAAATAAAATATACTATTAAGTAATTCTTATTTATTTGCAAATTAAATTTGACAAGTTGCATCCTCTGTATTCTTAAATTACAAAAAAAATGCAATTTACGAATTTTCGAGGAGCCCTCAACCGTGGAGCCCTCCGCGTAGTCGTGATTCGCGGAATTTTCGAGGAAATCCTCTATTGCACCGATGGGACCATGCTTCCGCTGCCCTACCAAATGGCCGGCGGTCGAGACCATGTGGATCCCATATGCGCAGCCGCACCGATCCAAGCCCCAAAACGCAGTCTCGTTTAATCCAAAGTTCAGTTGTAAGCTACTATACGATGGATTGTTTCTTCAAATATCATTTTAGAAGTTTAATATATTTTTTTTTTAAATCTGACTATGCAATAACGCGCCAAATAGAAAACCAAGTCTCGGTTTGGCACTGCGTGTTGAGGTATTTATTTATACAATGATACAGCACTACAACAAAAATGTAATTTAGAAACAAAAAATAGAAAGGCATTAGAATTTGTTGCTGATTAGCAATAAATTTAGCTACATATTTACTTTTTGTCATTTGATAAAAAAGTAACAACGAATATTTTTGTTGAAGATTTAGAATCGAATTTATTTGTTGCAAAAAATCACTTGATAATTTGGAAGGAAATATTTTATGTTCACGATAGGAATCCAATACGGCGGTGGCGATCATGATCGTTCATGAAGGCGGGGCCTCATCTTAGGAACATCGTCCAGTTCTATGTTCAAAACTAATTCTCTTTTCTTGGTGGCTGTCAATGCCTGGCTTCGGCGAGTAACTTAAACCAGCCGTTTCTCTCTCGCGCTGTTTTTTGACACAACTGTTAAACTGTGCAAATTTCCCAACAGCGCCAATAAGAAGTAAAAGACAAATCAGAGTTATGCATTCAATCTCATTTTGTGAGAAATCCATGTATTTCTACGAGCAAACGCAATAGCAAAAATGGTTGAAAGATAATCCAAAGCTCTGCTGTAAGTTGTGATGGATTATTAATTGTTCCTTCATTTGTGATCAGTTATTTAAAAATAGAAAGAAAAAAAATTGACTCACTCTTTTCTCTCCCCCGTGGAAGAATGCTGCCAACAAGAAAACTCTAAACCGGCCGTCCGCCCTATCGGCCGATTTAACAAGCAGCGGCGATCGATGCTCTCCTATAAGAAGACGGGGTCGCATATTGCAGCTTCTAATTAACACTACGTACCATCGATCCTCACATAGCATCGAATTAAATAATATAATGGAGATGAGGGGTGCTAATTGTTGGCTCCGCTCAAGATATTCTACTAAGCCTCATCAACATGTGGAATGGACTTATATAGTATCTCCAACGTAGAGCCTTTAACCCTAGTGACACGGAACCCGTCGGGTCGTTCCGAGTCGGTTCTGATATGCGCGGACATATTAATAAATTATACCTAACAATCTCCTCATATGTCCGCGGTATACCGACGTTGGAAAAAGGGTTGATGTGTGTAGTGTTCAACCAGTTCGACTCATTGCACAACCGTGTCCGCAAGTACCTGTTATAATATATTGGACTGAAAGAAACAGGAGTATGTATGCACGCATAAGCAAAGAGCATAGACTAAGCAGCATCACATCAAAATCCAAGTACAATCAAAGAGATAGGTACCAGAAGACCTAATGTATCATGACTAACAAGGAGTAGGAAATAGTCCAAACAAAACAAGTAAAGAGAGCTAAACAGTGCTCCAAGTCAGAGACAGAAAACCAAACAGATACTCTAGAAACCATCATCCAGCAGATCATCCTTTTCAGGATCCAGTCTGCATGTGCTCCTCCTGCAACAGTATTTCTTGTAATTTCTAACAGAGAACTTCATTCAGAATGAATTCAACTATGGAAAATATACATGTATCTAGTTTTGTATATAAGAAGGTAGTACTTTAAATTATATTTAGAGGATATAGGTAGAGTATTTCAGGTTTAACCGCAGAATCTATTAACTGTTTCCAAACGAAACGATTTCAGACTTCTGGACAACGCAGCTATATCTGTGTTCCTATGTGTGATATCCTGGTTACTGTTCTTCTAGGGTTGATTGGAACTCATCAAATGTGGAATGGAACCAATCAACAGGAGAAGGTCCAAAACAAGTCAGATCGTGTTATCAAATGTGGAATAACACTCTCCTCCAAGTTAAGGAAGACGAATCTGGATAAGGTTGTTAACATCAAATGTGGAATGAAGCAACCAACCAGATTCGTACTCAGCAACCAAATTATCAACGGAGCACAACATGCTTGATTTGACAAAGGAAGGAATCAAAACATTCAAACTAAAACTGGTGTCAAGCCGCTTTGAGTCTCATTTCCCCCACTGTTTTGATTGAACGGTCTCGGGGCATTCCTTTCGTCAATAGATCAGCTAGATTATCCTTCGATCGCACATCGACCAAAGTAATAATGCCTTGTTCTTTAAGATAATTCAAAAGAGCGTGTCTCAGTCGTACATGTCGTCTCTTAGTATTAAAGAGGACATTCTTAACAACTTGGACTGCTGCCTGATTATCACAGTACAGGCTTAATGAGCTGATTTGAAGTCTAGACAAGGGAATGTCTAAGATCAAATTCCTGATCCAGTCTGCCTCTTCACCAGTTGAAGCTAAGGCAAATAACTCGGCTGCAATAGACGATAAAGCTATGCAAGTCTGTCTCTTGGACTTCCAAGTAACTGCAGCGCCACCCAATGTGAATATAAATCCACTTGTGGACTTGCTGTTTGCAACTTCTGAACACAAGGAGGCATCAGAGTACCCTTCCAAAGTAGGAGGGTGACCAGTGTAGCACAGAGCGTGGTCTTTAGTACCTTTGAGATACTTCATCAGCCTATCTAACAGGGCCTCCGCCCCCTTCCTCCTCTTCTTTGAAGTGGAGAACCTTAGCAAGAAACTCTGGCGTAGGTCCTCAAAGCCGTAGATAGTTCCCACTGGGAGTTGGTTGAACCAGTCTCTCGCCTTCCCCCTGAACGTGACGGTGAAGAGTCTGCATTTGAAGGCATCCGACATCTTCCTGATCGAGGCCATGTTTTCGAAACACTGGAGGTGCTGAATAGGTTTGTCCTTCCCTGCGTAGTAAGACATGTCAGGCTCGCTGAACCCATCTGGAACGGGAGCTGAGATGATCAGCTCGCAGAAAGGACTTCCCCATCCTCCCTGACGAGTCGAAGGCATTCTTTCCACTTCCCCACTGGGGTAGCTGGTCCCGGGAGAGCTGTTGAAAAGCACTCTCGCTTGGAGACCCGAGCCCTACCCTGTGGCTGGCTCCTTCCCTTACCGATATGCTTGCTCCGCCTCTATTGGAGAGGGTGAGGCGAGCATGGGTGCGGGCGGTGTTGAGCACTCGCCGTGAGGGGGGAGTGCGACCCGCAAGAGCTCCAGGATCGTCTTCCTGAACTCGTCAAAATCACTCTTCTTCACGTACTCACTGGTAGGGGGCGAGTTCCTCAGCTCATCGCTTCCAGCCATGAGACTTGCTCAGGGCTTTCCGAACTAGTTGCTTCCACGCTCACCGCACCAGAATGTTGAAACTAGAGAACTGGTCTTAACGTTCGAAAGGAAGATGCAGCTAACTCTTACTTGACCCGAGCTAGAACCCTTGACCAGTTGTTAAGAACCAAAAGACTCTCCCTTGAAGAACACCTAAGTCCGCAAACGGACCCCTTAAGCTGCAGCGTGGAGGTCCCACCACACACCCGGAAGTTCAAAGAGAGCTTCACCTCCCAAGCCAATGTTGAGTCTAGGCACCTTGGAGGGCACTGAGGATCACCTCACCGTCAACCTTCACTGACATGGGGAGGGGGGTAGTGCCTGCTCACAATACACACGCGAGGGAGGGGGTGCCAACAAACCTTCTCAAGGTGCCCATGGGGGTCTATTTATAGACTTCCCAAAATTGAGTTGCGGATAACCCAAAATCTACTATTCGCAGCTTAACCACGAACCTGAACGACCAACACAGGAGGGGGCGAGTGGAGGTTGAGACGTCCACTCTCCCCCTTACCGGGGGTCGGGTGAGTGGATCAAGGTCCACCACCCGAACTGGGCGAGTGGACCTCATGGTCCACTCATCTAACCGGGCGAGTGGACCAATGTTCCACTCGCCCACATGCCTGGGACGAGTGGACCATAGGTCCACTCGCCCCTACTTCGGGCGAGTGGACCTTCCACTCGCCCCTCCACTCGGGCGAGTGGACCTTAGGTCCACTCGCCCGGAGCCTTGGGCGAGTGGACTTAGGGTCCACTCGCCCAAGTAGGAAGTGTCCCCCCCCCCCCCCGGTCTTCTCTTTCTCGGTCTTGGCTATCTTCGGCTAGTCAATCTTCTGCGTCGCGGCCAATCTCTCTACCACGACCTCATCCGCATCGGGTCACACCGACTCGGAAAATATGAGGGTTGTACATGCAACATGATGAGAATTTTTTATCAAAAATTGAAAAGTAATGTACTATTTTCCGCATTAATTAATTGATAGTGTGTTTTAAGCTGCATTAATTAAGGAAATTGTTAAAGGCAAATCAATTTTGGCTATCCGCAAACCATTGTAAACAGCAAACCATATATTTTGAAAAATACTAGGTGCATAACCAAAATGTTAACCACAAACCAATATTGTTAAGCAATAAACCAATAATACAAATTACACAAACAAAATTTCTAGACAAAAAAACTAAGTTCATGACATTTCCAACACATCATTCAACAAAATAACATGTTTATAACCAAATGAAAAAGCTGAAAACCATATACAAAACTGAAATTAGAAACTGAAAACCAAATGAAAATCTGAAATTAGAAACTAAAAATTAAATCTGAAATGGAAATCTGAAATGGAAATTAGAAACCCTAATTCATGGAGAACTAAGTTTCAATCTGCAACAATAAGCCCAGGTTTGATCTTATACCTTAAAAATTCTCCAATATTGATGTATGCGTATCGAGCGGCTCACCGGAAGCCTCGCAAACCACCGGCGACGGGAGAAGCTATGGGAGAGGGAACGGAATAGGTGGCGGGAGAGGCGACGTCGGTACGACTCCAGAGTCTTCTACATTTGGTGAAGCTTGAGAGGGTTTGCTATTTTGTGGCTTAGGGTTTGCGTAAAGAAAAATAGGAGAAGAAATTTTGGTTTGATTTTTAAGACTTTTGGTGTGCGATTAGCCAATTTGGGTTTGCCTTTAACAATTCCCTTAATTAATTGATGGGGGCCGAGCCCCGTGTCTGTCACGATCAGGGTACTGTCACGGTCAGCCGTAGGGGCAGAGCCCTGCGCCTGCTAGTCATACTACATTATAAGAAAGTTAGTATGTAAATACGTCTCGTGTAGACATCGTGCTTATTATGTGTTTCACGTGTACATTTCTTTCATATCAAGATCAGACATTCGAAATAAACTGGCAGTGTACATTTCTTTCATGTGTACAGTTCTTTCAGATCAAACATGACGGTTACGAAAGCAGCCGCCAACATTCGAAATACCTAGAATGGGATCCACCGCCCCATCAGTGTGCATAAAATACTTGGCCGTCGAATCTGGCATGATTACGACCGTCGAATCTGGCATGATATTTGATCAGTCGTTGGATCAAACCGCTCCCTCTCTCTCCACATTTTCTTAGGACTCCTAAACCTACTAGGGGCTGTTGAAACCGATTTCTCGGTCTCTGCAGAGTTCGGGGCCCTCAGCAAGCTGAGGGGCGACCAACCCTTACTCCCCCCAAGGGAGAGCTCTAGGTTGAAGGTTGAGAAACTATGGACTGGACCAAGGGCTTAGTGGGGAGGTCCCGCCACATACCCGGAAGCCCCTAAGGAACTTCCCCTCCCAAGCCACTACTAAGCTTGGGCACCACTGGAGGCTCTCCTCATCCCACTAGAGAGATTTGGGGAGGGAGAGGGAGAACTGGCCTAGAACAAGTTTGCCCTCAAATGGTGCCCCCTTGGTCCTATTTATAGGATTTCTGGATTTGGGCTGCGAATAACCAAAAACTGCCCGCGAAGTTACCAAAATGCCCCCGGATTTGGCCTGCGAATAGCCAAATCCCGTTGTTCTGAGGTGCTAACCGCAGACCGATCCAGCTAGGGGCTCGCCGAGCCCCCTAACTGGGGTGGGGCGAGATCCGGGGGTCGGCCCCCTGCTGGTCTCCGCCCCCCTTTGTTGGGCGAGGGCGAGAGGGGGGCAGGCTGCCCCTCCCCCTCTCCGCCCCTTTCTGCTGGGCGAGGGCAAGAGGGGGGCAGGCCGCCCCTCCCCCTCCTCGTCCCCTCTTGTTGGGCGAGGGTGAGAGAGGGGGCAGGCCGCCCCTCCCCCTCTCCGCCCCTCTTGTGAGCTGGGCGAGCGAGAGGTCTCTATGTCCACCGCTCGCCCTCCTCTTTTCTTACCTTGGATCATACTGAACAATAATGTTAAAAACATCTCGTGCCTCGAGAACATACTCGACGAATACAGGGTTGTACACAATCCCCCCTCTTTTCGAGCGAGGTACACGCTCGGAAAGAAATGTCCAACCCTGCATATTCGACGAGTGTCGCTGGGAACCCGGCTAACGGTGCTACCTCAGAAAAAATATATAGCCTCCCCGAGAGTTCCCCCAACCCAGCCGGCTAGCGAGACCATTTCGGGGAAAAACACTTGTCCTCCCTAGGAGGTCGACCCGGCCTGCTGGCTAGTGAGAGCCCGATCAGCGGAACCATCCGAGGGGTGAAGAACATAGCCTCCCTGGGAGGTCGACCTGCACCTACCGGCTAGTAAGAGCCCGGTCAGCGGAACCATCCGAGGGGTGAAGAACATAGCCTCCCTGGGAGGTCGACCTGCACCTGCCGGCTAGTGAAAGCCCGGTCAGCGGAACCATCCGAGGGGTGAAGAACATAGCCTCCTTGAGAGGTCAACCTGCACCTGCCGGCTAGTGAGAGCCCGGTCAGTAGAACCATCCGAGGGGTGAAGAACATAGCCTCCCTAGGAGGTCAACCTACACATGCCGGCTAGTGAGAGCCCGGTCAGCGGAACCATCCGAGGGGTGAAGAACATAGCCTCCCTGGGAGGTCAACCTGCACCTGCCAGCTAGTGAGAGCCCGGTCAGCGGAACCATCTGAGGGGTGAAGAACATAGCCTCCCTGGGAGGTCAACCTGCACCTGCCGGCTAGTAAGAGCCCGGTCAGCGGAACCATCCGAGGGGTGAAGAACATAGCCTCCCTGGGAGGTCAACCTGCACAAGCCGGCTAGTGAGAGCCCGGTCAGCGGAACCATCCGAGGGGTGAAGAACATAGCCTCCCTGGGAGGTCAACCTACACCTGCCTGCTAGTGAGAGCCCGGTCAGCGGAACCATCCGAGGGGTGAAGAACATTGCCTCCCTGGGAGGTCAACCTGCACCTGCCGGCTAGTGAGAGCCCGATCAGTGGAACCATCCGAGGGGTGAAGAACATAGCCTCCCTGGGAGGTCAACCTGCACCTGCCGGCTAGTAAGAGCCCGGTCAGCGGAACCATCCGAGGGGTGAAGAACATAGCCTCCCTGGGAGGTCAACCTGCGCCTGCCGGCTAGTGAGAGCCCGATCAGCGGAACCATCCGAGGGGTGAAGAACATAGCCTCCCTGGGAGGTCAACCTGCACCTGCCGGCTAGTGAGAGCCCGATCAGCGGAACCATCCGAGGGGTGAAGAATATAGCCTCCCTGGGAGGTCAACCTGCACCTGTCGGCTAGTGAGAGCCCGGTCAGCGGAACCATCTAAGGGGTGAAGAACATAGCCTCCCTGGGAGGTCAACCTGCACCTGCCGGCTAGTGAGAGCCCGGTCAGCCGAACCATCCAAGGGGTGAAGAACATAGCCTCCCTGGGAGGTCAACCTGCACCTGCCGGCTAGTGAGAGCCCGGTCAGCGGAACCATCCGAGGGGTGAAGAACATAGCCTCCCTGGGAGGTCAACCTGCACCTGCCGGCTAGTGAGAGCCCGGTCAGCGAAACCATTCGAGGGGTGAAGAACATAGCCTCCCTGGGAGGTCAACCTGCACCTGCCGGCTAGTGAGAGCCCGGTCAGCGGAACCATCCGAGGGGTGAAGAACATAGCCTCCCTAGGAGGTCAACCTGCACCTGCCGGCTAGTGAGAGCTCGGTCAGCGGAACCATCCGAGGGGTGAAGAACATAGCCTCCCTGGGAGGTCAACCTGCACCTGCCGGCTAGTGAGAGCCCAATCAGCGGAACCATCTGAGGGGTGAAGAACATAGCCTCCCTGGGAGGTCAACCTGTACCTGCCGGCTAGTGAGAGCCCGGTCCGCGGAACCATCCGAGGGGTGAAGAACATAGCCTCCCTCGGAGGTCGACCTGCACCTGCCGGCTAGTGAGAGCCCGGTCAGCGGAACCATCCGAGGGGTGAAGAACATAGCCTCCTTGGGAGGTCGACCGTCACCTGCCGGCTAGTGAGATCCCGGTCAGCGGAACCATCAGAGGGGTGAAGAACATAGCCTCCCTGGGAGATCAACCTGCACCTGCCGGCTAGTGAGAGCCCGGTCAGCGGAATCATCCGAGGGGTGAAGAACATAGCCTCCCTGGGAGGTCAACCTGCACCTGTCGGCTAGTGAGAGTCCGATCAGCAGAACCATCCGAGGGGAAAATACTTTAAAAAGAACATTTATTACATTAGTCATCCAATTACACGCAAGAAAAACTAAGTATGGAAACACAACGTCATACTACATGGACTAAAAGAAAAAACCAAGCATGAAGGCCGGGACTCGGACTTCTACTCCCAGGCATGATCCTCCTCGACCTCCTCTGGTTGTTGACGTTGTGGCTTCGGACCCCTCGCCTCCTTCATTTCCAAGAACTCAGGGCAGGCTGATGTCGCGTGACCCTCCTCATCGTGGAAGTCACAGTAAGGAAACTCCACCCGGACGCCCCTTCTTCCTCCCGTACGATTTCTTCTTTTTCTGTGGCCGATCACCATGGCTTATTGGGGAGGTGGAGAGGGCGCTTTCGGTCCCTGCCTCCACCCTGGGAGGTCGACCCCTTCTCCCTGGAAGTTGGCCTCCTCCTGGTCGAACTTCCTCTTGGGGGCCCCTACCCTTCCCCCCTGATGACTTGCCTCCGGCTCACTCATCCTGGCCAACCTTCTCGCGAACTACGGGTTGGCCTCCTCTCTCTCAACTTCTTCTGCCACCCTTTCCATCAACTCCTCAAAGGACAAAGGAGCTCTCCTCTTGAGGTCCATCTTGAAGAAGCCCTCCCGCAGCCCCAACGTGAAGGCAAGCTTGAGGGTGTACCCGGGCACTTCTTGGACGAGGAGAACCTCCTCCCTGAACCGCTCCAGATAGTGAGCCAGCGACTCCCCTGGCTCTTGTTTGATTTGGAAAAGAGCTTCGGCCTGTTTCTTTCTCTTCCTTGACCTCGAGAAGCATAGTAGGAAAACTCGGCGCAAGTCTTCGAAGGCATAGATGGATCCTGCAGGGAGCTGGTGGAACCAATCTCTAGCCTTCTCCTTCAGAGTTGTCGCGAAGAGTCGACACTTGAAAGCGTCTGTCATGGGCCTGATGGAGACCATATCCTCAAACCACTGGAGGTGCAGGACGGGGTCATCCTTGCCGGAGTAGTGAAACATCTCCAACCTTCCGAACCCCTCTG
The DNA here is from genome assembly GCA_033032865.1 of Dactylorhiza incarnata. Taxonomy (NCBI): domain Eukaryota; kingdom Viridiplantae; phylum Streptophyta; class Magnoliopsida; order Asparagales; family Orchidaceae; genus Dactylorhiza; species Dactylorhiza incarnata. The sequence goes on from JAWHQI010000264.1 coordinate 3,359,396, forward strand.
GAACCGGGGCCGAGTGTAAGACCCCATTTTTTTTCTTTCCAAACACCGGGTCTTAGGCCCAGAACCGCCGCTTTGCAGTGACACCTTCACTCGGAAAGGTCGCCACTACAAAACGCCGATCCTGCCGGCCAAATCGATCACAAAGAAAAGTGTACTAAAGAAGACAAGTCCACATAATCAACATGAATATAAATGTCCACATGATATAACCGAATAAAAGATAACAAGGGTTACAATAATAAAGGGGCTCATGCCCTGTACACCATATCCTCACTAATAGATCACTCGCGGAAGCTAACTACTAATCAGTCACTAATCCTGAATCCTGTGATCCTGTACTAGACTGGTCCGCCTCCGTCTGCACCGGCCTCTGGTGTTGCTGCGTCTCCTCGATCTCCTAAAATGATATGGTCCACCGACCGTTAGTCAAAAAGACTAAGCCTTTTGTTCCCCACCCCACTCCCAATGGCCCCTAGGCACCGTGCGGGAGGATGAAGCGGAGGACAGCAAGGGGTATAACAAAGAGCAGGTGACAGTGGTACAGGAAATATTTCTACACTACACATGTGCATATTTATATAACTGAAGCAGTAAAGGGGCATAGTAAAAGCAGGTAAGGATAAGTAAAGTGCAGTAAGTAGAGACAGTAGTAATAGAAAAGTAACCATTGATTTATAGGAATGCCCATACAAACATATAGACCAAGGGGTCGTTTAGCAAGGCCTATCGTATAAGAAGTCTCATAACCGACTTATACGATAGGGGTAGGGGTTGAAATGCAATGTTTATGCTATGACAGGCAAGGTATGCTGTTATGCTATGTTCATACAAGTGCAACTCACTCACTACGACTTTATGCGCATAGACCTTTAGTTCCCCCTTTTTGGAGTGAGCTAGACTCCCAGGATACTCCCGTAGTGGCAAACGGAAGTGGTGGGTTGGGCCTCGCCCACCTCTAGGTTGGTATTCACACTACCCTACCTAGACCTATCGTACGCCTCAACGCAAAACCGTGGAGCATCTGCGTACTCTTACTGGCTGGACCACCAGACTTTCTAGGCTAAGTGTAAATACCACACTTGCCGAGTCAACGTATTGACGTCGGTGTGAACGACCGTCCAATACCGAAGACCCACCACCTTCAATGCACATGCAACATGTTCTACTACCTACCTCCGAGCCATAAGCTCCTCAGGCCAACCTGCCCGCCATCAATAACCTTCCGAGCCATCGGCTCGCGGAACCAACCCGTCCGTACCTACAAACACTACTGAGTCACATGCTCACCTGACTTAGCAATCAGCTCTTACAACCACCGAGCCTACTGCTCGTAAAACCAAACCAACTAACTTCTTGCAACCACGGGGTGTGGGTGTGTGTATTATTAAGTTATTCTTGTATAACTTTTTACTCTTACAGTTTATGGTTAATCTTGGACTTCTCGAGGGTTACCCTATAAGGGGCTCGCTACGGTACTAGGAACCGAAATGGGATGACACCCCAAAGTTCCATTTCTCAAGACACTTAGTGTTGTTGATATCTACCCATAAGAACACCCTCCTTGTTATTACGATTGAATTAACCCTAGGTGACTTATGACTTTCCAAGACGACCCTTCGTCAATCCCGAGCACCACTTTACCCTCAACTCACCAAGCACACTTTACCATCTATAATCCTTCTTGTTGACCATCATACCTTCTCAACTCAACTAGGTAAACCTCATACCTCCCATCCCTCCTAAGGATCCACTTGATTCTCAAATTTCACAGTTTTACTATACGCAGACCAAACTAATTATATGAAGCTCACAACTATAGGTACTCCAAATATTCATCCAACTGACCCAAGCTATTTACTGGAGGTCTATCATGATGTTATAAGATTAATTCCAGAGAATCGTATTTTTTCCCAACATTATTAATATTTAAAGCAATTTTCCAAAAATACAACCTCCTAAGGTTTGAACTACAAGTGCACTTTTCTGACTTCCAATGCCTACTGAAATTTTTACATAAATCAAGGGTATCTAGTAATCTGTAAATATGAATTTTCATGGTTTTCGAGCAAGGTTTATAATTATTAAAAATTCCCAAACCCATTAATTTTCAAATTTTTCCAAAGGAGGTACCCTCATATGAACTCCAAACCTTATGCAAATTTTTACAGAGGTGATTCATACTAAAATATTCAGTCCTACAAAATTGGACCATATTCCATAGAGGTTACATTTGTAATTTCCACAAAGGTCATATTTGCAATTAATTCCAATTTGAACTAGAAGTACCAAAAATATCAATCCAAAAATTATGAGAAAATTATTTTGGGTTCATAATGGCATGAAATGACATCCAGCAAAGTTTCATGAAATTACAGAAAACTAACACCCTAAAATTAATCATCCCAAAAATTGCCAACAATACGAATAATTATAATTTGGACCTCCAAAGGTCTTCCAATGGTTCTAATAGAATTTCCAGGGATTAATAACATCAAAACTAAGTTGGTGACAGAAGTTGGTTAATCCCTAGATATTAATCTTTCCTAAATCCCAAAAACCTAAATATTTATAAATCTACCCAAGGATTTATTCCCTAGGGTTGGCAACTCCAAACCCCACCAATTTCTCATAGGAGGACTCCCTGGTCACCATGACCATATCCCCAAAATTTTAGGTTAAACCATAAAGGTTTGACCCCTCTTCCTTCATTGACCTCTAAATACACCCCTTAGGGTTTACCCTAGGATTTAAGGGCACATCAAGCCCAACTCTTCCACAATTGGCTCCTTGGGTTGTCCCATACACCCCAAATCAGTGACCAAAGTCACTGCTTCAATAAGTGGGAGGAAGCCCCTCCACACTCCATAGTTAGCCTAGGTCCATCTTTACCCTAATTTTACTCCTAAGCATACATATGTCCAAGGGAAATTCCCTATCTTGTCCAAGTACAACCAACCCAAAACTTTGGCCAGAGGTCAGTGAATGATCACCCGAGGTCCCACCAAAATTTGGTGAGGATTAGGGTTCTTTAGGGTGCCTAATTGGGGTGCATTTAGCATTTAGCCCCTTTGCAATTTACTGGGGTAAACCACCTCCAATGCCCACCAAATTTGGACCAAGGGTTGGCATGCATGAGGGTGATGTGCACCTAAAATTTGAGACTAATTGGCTTTGTGGGGAAGTGGGGGCACTCACCCAAAGTTTTTCCCTAACCTAGGGAGCCTAGGGTTGACTTTGTGAATTGCCCTATCAAATCAACTCCAAATGGGTTGAGATTTTTACCACAGACCTAACATGCTCTCTAAGTCTACACAATAAAATTTGGGAGGATTTTGAGGTGTTTAAGACACCTAATTAAATCACACATGGATTATTAAAATTTTTCCAAAACCTATAGAAAAATATTCTCCAAAAATTCTGATTTTTGGATATGTCCTATATATACATAAGAATAGCCTACACCCCAAATTTCAAGTCATTTGGAGTTATGGATTGATGTGGGCATCCAAATCAATCTCTGGCCATCCCTATGGACAGACCCCACCAAAATGAGTGTTGTGACCTAACCGGGGCTCCAAACCGAGTGAACTAAATTTTGTAATAAACTAGACATCGAGGGCTACAAAATTGGTGTTGAACACTTTTTCATTTGAAGGGCATAGGTATTTTTAATATTTAATGCAAAGTACTGCCAGAAATGTGACAAAATACAATCTATTAAATTAAAAACATTAAAATAGATCTGCGATTATCAGATGGCGGCAGATCGGACGGCTCACAGCCATCGTCCCCGATCAACCAACGGCTTGCGACGGCCCGTCCTGGGCGACTTTGCGGGGCGATTTCCCGGCCACCCTCACATCTCCCCGGCCGGCAAGTGCCACCACCACCTCCGTTGAGGTGGTGGACGGCGATAGGAGGTCGTTTGCCGGCCGGAGTAGGGGTTTCGGGGAGGGGAAAAATGCTCAAAAACGAGCACCTTTGGGTGCACGATCCGAGCCCGTTTGAACTCGAATCACGCCCCAGTTAGATTAAGATCTAAGCACTGAGAGGGAGGAGGGGGATCGGACCTCATTTGGTGTGATTCGTGTCTCCGTTTGCCGGCCTCCATTGTTCCTCCTTGGAGCTTTGGGTGCCATGAAATCTCCTCCTCTGAGCACTGAAAGGGTCGAGAAAGTGGGGGTTTCAACTCCTTTAGAGCTTCTGAAGCTAATGGGAGGGTCGGTTTTGAGTGTGGGGGCTTTAATCACCATGGCCATTAATGGCCTCTTCCTCTTCCACCCCCCTTTCGCCTCCCCTAGGCCAATAACTCCCTGGAAAACTCCAGAATTTCTCACCAAAGGTTAGGGGATAAGAATCTAGGGCTGAATTGAGGAGATGAAGGGGTGATCTCCATTAATGGCCATGAACACCACCTTCTCTCTCCTCTAAAATTGAATTTTTCTCTCTCCTACTCACCATGGTCGATTTTTCCCTCTCTCTTATGTTTAAGAGTAGCCTACTAGACTGGCTGACCACTCAATTGAGCTAGCCCAAAAGGGATTGGGCTAGGTTTAAGAGATTTGACCTAATTTGGGCAAGTTTGACTTTTGGTCAAATTGACCAATTGGTTGACCCTAGGAGGGGCTTTTGGGTCCATTGGACTCCAAATTAAATTTAGAAACTACTGGTGGGGTCAATTTGGTCACATGAGCCTTAGTTGACCCAATATGAGTTGATTTGACCAAAATATGCTAAGTTGACTTTGGTCAAATTGAGCCCTAGGGTTGACCCAGTCATGGGGCTTTTTGTTCCACTAGGTCCCTATGATATTATAATACTATGGGTTGGGTCAATTTAATATGGTGGTGGTCATTTAGGGCACTTAGTGAAGAATTGCCATTTTGACCTAAAAGGGCATATAGGTCAATTTGCACCACTGGGGGTCCCATGATGGGGCTTTTAGGTCTACTAGGTCTCTTATGATATTTTAGACCTACATGTGTGGTCAACTTTGCATGGTGGAGGTCAATTGACTCTAACTAGGCTACTTTGACCAATTTGAGGTTAGGGTTGACTTTGGTCAATCTGGCCTCTTTGGTTGACCCCAATGGGCCCTTGGTGCTCTAAGGGGACCCCTAAAGGGTTAGGGATACTATGGTGGGGTCGAATGGGTCAAGATAAGGCCCCTAGGGTCAAGATAAGGCCCCTAGGTCAAACCCTAGGTAGGGTAGCTGCAATTTACTATTTGCAGACCAAGGCACTTTCAACCCTAATTTTGCCTAAGTTAAAGGGATTTCTACACTACCAAGGCCTTGTAATGACCTTGTCATGGCAGATTCACCTGGGGGGTCTAGCTGTCTGGGGGATGTTACACCGAGAGAATCAGCTCACACAAAGGACTTCCTATGCTCGCCCCCCTTTGGGGCTGGGCGAGTGGGCGCATGGCGCCTCCCCGCTCGCCCCCTTGTGCCTCGGCGAGTGGGGGTCGAGGACCTCCCCACTCGCCCACTTGGGTCTCGGCGAGTGGGCATCGAGGACCTCCCCACTCGCCCCCTTCCGGCACCTCCTTCCCGGATGGCTGGCCGAGGGTGTTCTCGCCAACCTGCTGAGGTGAGGCCTCCAGACCACTTTCTCTCCTACCTTCGCTTATCGTGGCGAAAGCTACCTGCAAGGTCTGCATGACCTCCCGCTTGAGATTTTCGAACATCTCCAGCGTCACTCCAGCCACCGGGGGTTGCGAGTGACCTGGGTCGGAACTTCCTCCACCTCCGTCCATGGAGCTCATCTTGAGAGTTTCTTGAATCGGTCACACTTCACGCTCACCGCACCATAATGTTGAAACCGATTTCTCGGTCTCTGTGGAGTTTGGGGCCCTCAGCAAGCTGAGGGGCGACCAACCCTTACTCCTCCCAAGGGAGAGCTCTAGGTTGAAGGTTGAGAAACTATGGACTGGACCAAGGGCTTAGTGGGGAGGTCCCGCCACATACCCGGAAGCCCCTAAGGAACTTCCCCTCCCAAGCCACTACTAAGCTTGGGCACCACTGGAGGCTCTCCTCAACCCACTAGAGAGATTTGGGGAGGGAGAGGGAGAACTGGCCTAGAACAAGCTTGCCCTCAAATGGTGCCCACTTGGTCCTATTTATAGGATTTCTGGATTTGGGCTGCGAATAACCAAAAACTGCCCGCGAAGTTACCAAAATGCCCCCGAATTTGGCCTGGGAATAGCAAAATCCCGCTGTTCTGAGGTGCTAACCGCAGACCGATCCAGCTAGGGGCTCGGCGAGCCCCCTAACTGGGGTGTGGCGAGATCCGGGGGTCGGCCCCCTGCTGGTCTCCGCCCCCTTTGCTGGGCGAGGGCGAGAGGGGGGCAGGCCGCCCCTCCCCCTCTCCGCCCCTTTCTACTGGGTGAGGGCGAGAGGGGGGCAGGCCGCCCCTCCCCCTCCTCGCCCCCTCTTGTTGGGCGAGGGCGAGAGGGGGGGTGCAGGCCGCCCCTCCCCCTCTCCGCTCCCTCTTGTGAGTTGGGCGAGCGGGAGGTCTCTACGTCCACCGCTCGCCCTCCTCTTTTCTTACCTTGGATCATACAGAACAATAATGTTAAAAACATCTCGTGCCTCGAGAACATACTCGACGAATACAGGGTTATACAGAGGCGACCTAAAACTATGAAGTTGTAGGGTACCATACAACATGAAATTATGATTTTACCCCTAAATTTATTGAAAAGGGAGAGTCATATGACCCGTTTTTTAATCTTACAAAAATTGTCAATGGTGAGAATTGAACCCTGGTTTCCACTATGTCAAGCAAAGATGACAATCATCACACCATATGGTTTTTGTTGAACAACATTGAATTCGGTTTTATATATACGCATATAAATATTGACTGCCCCCGCCGAATGTCGCCGCCTCAACCGAATGTCGCCGCCCCTGCCGAATGTCACCCCCGCCGAATATCGCCGCCCCTGCAGAATGTCGCCGCAAGGCGTGCTATCTAGAGTGGAATACATGTCACGATTTGATGATCTACGAGGAGAGACTAGTGACATCGCTTCCCGATTTCATTCTGGATTGATATATGAGTTATATGTAAGGAGCTTATTCCCCTTCAGATGGAGACGGTAGAGCAAGTTTATCATATGGTCCTCGAGTATGAGTAGTACTTGCGACTCACGGGTGCCCATCAAGCTCCATCCAGATCAATCGGTCCCATGTTTAAGAGGCTGACATGGGTCACTACCGCTCCTGCAGGACCCTCTCCTGTTCCCATGGACACGAAGGGCAAGGTTGTGACCACCAGACCTCCCACTACCACTAGGTCAGAGAACGTTCAGTGTTATCGTTGCTCGAGGTAGGGGCTATATGGCGGCCCAATGCCCTACAAGGAATTTGTTAGTTGAAGAAGGCGAACCCAGTGCTGATGCTGAGGAGGTCACCGATGAGGAGATTGTTTCCATCGTCGTGAACGGTTGGGAGAGCGATGCGGAGTACTACTACTTGTTGATTCCATTTGGACTAAAGAACGTTGGTGTCACGTATCAGAGGCTGATGAATAAATTGTTCAAGGATCTCATCGGGCAGACCATGGAAATATATGTAGATGATCACATTGTTGGAACCCGGATACCGGTCCAACTATGTTCAAGACTGGGAAGTAGCTCGAGTTACTTCTCTCTTCGTAAAAAAAACCATGTATGTTTTTCTCTCTTCTTTTCTATCCATATATTGTTAGCAAGCGGGCCTGCGTAACGGCTATGCCGATTGTTTGACTGTGTTCTGATCGATGCTATGTATGTTGAAATAAAGTTTTATCTGTTTTGTGTTCTCGATCCAAGAGCTTCCTGGGCATCGGTTGCGACTTGCGAGCGCTTTCTAAGCACTATATGTTGATCATGATCATCAAATGAAAAAAAAACACTCCGAAGCTGGAGAAGCATGTAATATCACATAAACAACGGGATTTTCTTAGAGCATTGCACCACCTCGATCTACTGAGAATAAAGGGGTTAGATTCCGGGGTTTGTTCGCCAAAGTGAGTTGCTTGCATTAAGTGATCTAATTAGTTAATCCGATCAAATATGAAAAAGTGAGTTGCTTAATTACATTAACAGTTATTGCCAATTTACTCTTCATATTTTAATATAAGAGATTATAATTTTATTAAAATAAGAAAAATGCTGTCTGAGTAATAGAGATCTAGGGTGCGTTTGGCGCGGCTTATTTTCTCCGGTGCGGCAGAAAAGCAATGGAGGTTTAGGCAAAAGCACCGTTTGGCGCGGCTTATGGAACGAAACGGAGGTTATTAATAACCTCCGTTTCTTTGTTAAAGGCTGCCGATGTTTTTATCCCCAGTCCAGCCGCGCCGAACTGAGAAACTCCTCGCGTGAAGCCTTTTCTGCGCGCATCAGCCTCGCTGTTCTTCTTCGCCGCAGGAGTGGTTCCCCGCACCTCTGCCCGTCGATCGCTCTGCTTCTTCGTTGTTCTTCTTCTTCGCAGGAGAGGAAGCCCGCAGCTGAGATAGCTATGCGGTCCTTCCTTGCTGCCATTGATGCAGGCTCCCCCACCTCCACCCCCCACCCCCCCTTTCTCGAGCTCCAGTATGAACGTAGACGCCATTGATGTGGGATCTCCTTCCTGCCCACTGGTTCAGATCTCCAACCCCCGCCGCTAACACTGTTTGGGTGTTAAAATGTTTTTCCGGCATCTTACTGTAGATACATAGGTTAATATTATTATATTATCATTACCATTAGTTTTGTTTTTATTATTATTCGTTTTATTATCATTATTACTTTTATTATTATTTGTTTTATTATCATTATTACTATTATTATTATTCGTTTTATTATCATTATTACTATTATTATTATTATTCAGTGCGTGCGAGCAGGGGGTCGAGATGACGGGATAAGTTTACAGGGGATGAGATAACTATTATAGTAACTATTATCAAGATTGTGTATTTGATGTGTATCAATTTTTTTTTTCAAAAACTTCATTTGAACCAAACAAAATTTATAAAACTTCATTTCAATAAGCACTGAAAACTCCATTTCACCCAAGCAATTTTCTAACAAAACTCTATTTCTCAGAAACAGCTCTTTTTCAAAACTCCATTTCTGATCAGCAGCTTTTCATCAGCAACAGTCCAACCAAACACACCCCTAATCAAACATACTCTCTGGAGCGGGTCCAGATGGTAATCCAAAGCTCTGCTGTACGTAGGGATGTAGAGCTGAGCTTCATCAAATATCGATGGGTTTAAAAAATAAGATAAATCTGACCCTCTCTCTCTCTCTCTCTCTTCTCTCTCTCTCTCTCTCTCTCTTTCTCCATTTTTTGACCGTGGAAAAAAAAAATAACCAGCTGTCCATCCCATCAGCCGGTTTAACAAGCAGCGAGAGCCTGCGACATAACCCACGTGCATGCAGATTAGGATCCTCTTTTTTTCTGACGAAATGGATAGTATCCATTTCGCGGTCCTGATCAAATGCTTTTTGATCCAACGGGTTCACTTTTCCCATACTTTAATAGTTTTTTTAATCCAAAAAAAACTGCACCACAGGATATATGTTAGAGTGCTTTTGACCACTAGATGATGAAATGGATACTATCCATTTCGTCAGAAATGGAGAGGATCCGGATCCCGTGCATGCCTGCTCCTTCTATAAGTAGACGGTCGCATATTGCAGCTTCTAATTAACACTACCATCGCATCGAATTAATTAATATAATGGAGATGAAGGGTGCTAATATTAATATTATTATTCTTGCCGCCGTCGGAGTTCTTTTTTGCGGCCTCGCGGCAACCGCGTCGTCTGCTGATGGGAAACATCATTTGATCGCTTCTTATTACAAACAACCCTACGTTCGTAAGTACTGCTCGATCGAATCCCATCTTTTCATTTTTAATCTCCTCTTCCAAACTATAATTAAGATTATCATATATAATTAATACGCGCGCATGCATGTGCAGCATCTGCTTGCTTCGGGAATGAACCGCTGGATCCAAACCTATTCTTAATCTCTCTGGGAGATGAATTGTGGGACAACGGGAGAGCGTGCGGAAGTTTCTACGATGTCACGTGCTTGCTTGAACCGGGAAATCAGTGCGTAGCGCATGAAGGAGGCTCTTTGACCGCACGTGCCAAAGTTGTGGACCGCTGCAGGAATTGTGGCAACATTGGGTTGCTTCTTTCTGAGAATGCCTTCATTTCCATAGCAAATATTGATGGGGATGGAAGAGTTAAGGTTTCTTATGACAAGGTTCTTTCCTAGTTAATTACTTCATCATCATCCTCATGCTTGCTGCTCTTCCGGATCATGAGAAGTCAATTTAATTATATGTGTTTGTCCGGCCTTTTTTCCACAAAAATAAAAAATCTATGTATGCGTTTTTTTTTTCTATCCATATATGTTGGCAGCAGGCCGCGGGCCTGCGTAACGGGTATGTCGATTGTCTGGCTGTGTTCTTATCAATGCTATGTATGTTGAAATAAATTTTGAGAATTGTTAAAAGCATTTTAGTTTTGGCTGGTAGCACCACTTTGATAAAAGCACATACTTTTTTTCACGTATTGTTAAAAGCAACCAAAAATTTTAATTGCACCGCAAAAGAGTTAAGGCACCGCACTTGAATTTCGCTAAAATCTTGCTACGTTCTTCAATTCACATTGTAAAGCAAGGCACCTCAAATTTGTTGAATTATGCTTATCTATGAATGGTTTCTTATGAAGCTTACAGACCAAAAAGAAAGAAAAAAACAGTTGCAGCAAATAAGAGTGCCTCTTAATTTGACGGCAACGGTGGATTTCTGTCGCAACATTCAATTTTGAGTAAATTATACATCGAAAAGGAGATTAGATTCAATTTATAAAAACAACGAAGAAAAAAATAGTGCATCAGGAAAACAAAGATGCCAACCATGGAGGATGGCTTCGAAAAAAAAACTGAAAACTGCATGTATGTGTGAAATATTCGTGGTCAATGGAGCACCGAGACAAGAACACCAAGGATGAACACAAACACTTCTCTTCAATTCCAAATGAAGATTACAAATTAACAGGACTGAAAACAAGTTACCTATGACTCGATTTACAACAGCCAAATAAGAAGTAAAGAAACTGGTCGCGGACGGTGTCCACTTCTCCTCCACAGCACACCACACAAGTGTCACTCGCTGCTCACTAACGTCCCGCGTTAGCCCTCTCGCAAGCTTTCTGCTCGCACTCACAGCTCACTAGACGCACTCGCACTCGCAGCTGACTAGCCACACTCGCGTACACTAACGTCTGGCGTTAACTACTTAACGCTCCGCGTTAGCTCGCGATTACTCTCACTCAAGAGACCTTCTCTAGGTCACTTGCTCTGAGTTCTCTGCTATCTCGCCCAAAATCAATAATACTTAATCAGAGGGGGATTTGCCCTCCTATTTATAGGAAAAGGTGAGACTTTCTAGAAGCCGAGCTAACGCCGACGTTAGCTCTAACGCTGAGCAATATCTCACTTCAAAATCTAAGAGTATGTGTGATCAAGACAATTCGATGGAGGAGGCGAGCTCAACCTGCTCTTAGTAATTTCTTGCTCGGCAGAGCCAAGAATACAAAAGCCAAATCCATCGGCACCAGGCAAAAGCCTTGATCAAGCGGCGGCGCCACCATCTTCCTCTTCGCCGGCCTCTGTATCCTCGGCGTCAGGGGGCACACACCTCCCTCTCTCTGTTGAACCAGAGAACCTCAATCGGCGGCGGCGCGTGAGCTACTGCGGTGCAGTTTAGTTTTTTTGGGAGCAATTTTAAGATTAAATTACAAGAAATTGCGGTGTCACTCGCCAAAACTACGGTGTCTTTAGCAATTCCCTAAATTTTATCTGTTTTTATGGTCTCGATCCAAGAGCTTCCTTGACATCTGTTGCGAGCACTTACTAAGCATTATATGTTGATTGTTTGGGCATCACATCAAATGAAAAAAAACATTCCCAGGAGAAGCAGCTAATATCACATAAACAATAGGATTCTCTATTGAGAATAAAGGGGTTAGAATCATCACCAAATTAAAGTGAGTTGCTTGCATTCAAGTGATCTAATTAATTAATCCGATCAAATATTTTTCTGATTTTATTATGGTTCAGATTATGTACGTGTAGATTCAGAGCGTCATTTTATATTTATACGATGAGTTTAATCTCAATACAATCGCATTATGACTTCACTATAAACATGTTATGATTCTCAATGTCACGTGACACTGGTTCACTATAATTAATATGAGAGAGCAAGAGAAAGAATCGTCGTCTTTATCAGAGCCTTTTAGACTTTAAAGATCCGTAACTGCACCAATCCATCACTTTAGATTCAGGTGTGCTTCTACTAGTCATGAAGTTCTTATAGTTTAATTGGACGGTCTTGATTACTCTTTAGTGCTACTTCTTGTTAGTTCTATTAATAATATGTCCGCGCGTGTCAGGACCGACTCGGAACGATCCGATGGGTTACGTGTCACCTAGGGTATTGCTCTACGCTGGAGATACTATAAATACCCATTCCACACTTGATGAGGTATTGTAGAATATCTTGAGCGGAAAGCAATTACATTCTCAAGATAGTCCACTAAGGCTCATCAACATGTGGAATGGCCTTATACAGTATCTCCAGCGTAGAGCCTAACCCTAGTGACACGGAACTCATTGGGTCGTTCCGAGTCAGTCCTGATACGCGCGGACATATTATAAATAATATACCTAACAATCTCCTCCTATGTCCGCGGTATACCGACGTTGAAAAAAGGGTTGGTGTGTGTAATGTTCAACCAGTTCGACTCATTACACAACCGTGTCCGCAAGTACCTGTTATAACATATTGGACTGGAAGAAACAAGAGTATGTATGCACGCATAAGCATATAAAATAAACTAAGCAGCATCACATCAGAATCAAAGTACAATCAATGAGATAGGTACCAGAAGACCTAATGTCTCATGACTAACAAAGAATAGAAAAAACAGTCCAAACAGACAGGTAAAGAGAGCTAAACAGTGCTCTAAGTCAGAGAAAGAAAAACAGTGCTTTGAGTGAGGCACTCTATTCAGAATGTGATTTGCAGTAAGGACTGCTTCCCCCTAGAAGGAATTGGGCATGCCAGCGGTCAGGAGCATAAAATTTAACATTTCTGTCAAAGTTCTATTCTTACGCTCAGCGACACCATTTGATTGGGGTGAGTAAGGAGCTGTAGTTTCAAGGATCATGCCCTCAGTGGCACAGAACTCCCTAAACCCAGTTGCAGTGTATTCTCCTCCTCGATCACTTCTAAGTCTCTTAATCTTCAGATTTAACTGGTTTTCTACCCGAGATTTGGAGATTTTAAAGGTCTCGAATGTCTCGTCTTTCGATTTCAATAGGTAGACATGACAAAATCTTGGATAAATCTCTTGCAGCGCCATACAAACAAATTCACACTGTTCGTGCTGCTTGCCGATTCTAGCCTTCGGCGCCCGTGTCCAACCGGCGAGAAGCAAACATACAAACAATTTTTTCCTGGATTGGATCCGAAGTTTCCCGGTCGTCTTCACGCAAATCAGGTGATTTGTTTCAGTTTTTTTTTTCTATTATAGAATTCTGCTGCGATGTCGAAGAAAAGCGCGTTCGACGTCACCAAATTGCAGTCGTTCGACGCGTCCGACTTTCTCAGTTGGAAAATACAAGTCCAGCTAGGAATGAAGGAACGCGACATCTTCTACACGGTCCAGAGTGACTTTGCATCTTCTAGCGAGGGCGTAGACGAATATCAGTGGACCAAGGATGAGGATTTCTGCAGGGACTACCTGTTGAATTCCCTCAATCCTCGGCTCGCACTGACCTACCACGCTTACAAGATTGCAAAGAAGATCTGGGATCGTCTCAACGCGCATTTCCAGAAGGAGGAGGTGTTGTCCAAATCGCTCATTGGGGAGAAGTTTTTCAACTTCCGCCTCAAAGCGAATCTGCCGATCACCTCCCAGATCATAGAGCTGGAGAACTTGCGCAACAAGCTGGAGGACGATCAGTCGAAGATGGACGACAATCTGTTCGTGTACTTGATCCTGAGCAAGCTACCTGCGGAGTGGCTGACATTCAAGACAGAGATGCACAGACGGAAGGAGAAGATTACTCTGGATGAACTCAAAAGGTTCATTCACATCGAGGACCAGAACATCGCTGGAAAGAGTGCGGAGCAGGTTGCTCAGCCCCCACAGGCTGTCAACTTCGTTTCTCGACCTAATACGCCTCCTCGGAAGCCCCCGGTACCTAAAGTTGACCCTCCTGCTCAGTTGCCTGTCAAGAAGCCTTCTTTCAAAAGGAAGAAGGGTAAATGCAACAACTGCGGCAAATGGGGTCACTTGGCTGCTGACTGTAGGGGTCCGAAGAAGCATAAGGATGCAGCTCCACCTCAGGCGGCAAACATGGTGGTCGATACTTCTGATCCCAAGTCCTTTGTGGCTATGATCGGGAGCAATCACCGCAGTGCGTCTTCTGAGTGGTGGCTGGACAGCGGTGCTACCTGTCACGTCACAAATGACAGAGGTCTACTCTCCGACGTCAGAGCAGTCCGAGACAGAGTCGAGAATTGCAATGGAGGAGAGACAGTCGTCACTCATGCTGGGACGGCAAAGCTCGTTCTCTCTTCAGGTAAAATTTTATTTTTGCAAAATGTTAAATTAGTTCCAAATTTAACTAAAAATTTAATTTTTATGAGTTTGCTAGATAAGTCCGGAATGTCCTTCACAACCATTAGCGGTAGAATAACACTCACTGTTAATTCACATTACTTTGGTTGCGCTTACTTAATCAATGGAATGTACAGACTTAGCCTAGAAAACGAGTGCATAAATCAAGTGAGTTCGTCTCTGTTAGATTCAAAACTACTTCACAATAGACTTGGACACGTTCACTATAAGAAGATGCGCGATCTAGCTAAGAGTCACAACATTCCGTTAGATTTCTCTACTCGATTTGATAGGTGCAAAATTTGTGCACAGACCAAAATAACTAGAAATCCTTTTAAGACCGTTTCTAGGAGCACACAACTTTTGGAATTGATTCATTCCGACCTCTGTGACTTTCGGAGTCATGCCACTAGAGGGGGAAGGAAGTATCTAATTACCTTCATTGACGATTTCTCCAGATTTTGTCATGTCTACCTATTGAAATCGAAAGACGAGACATTCGAGACCTTTAAAATCTTCAAATCTCGGGTAGAAAATCAGTTAAATCTGAAGATTAAGAGACTTAGAAGTGATCGAGGAGGAGAATACACTGCAACTGGGTTTAGGGAGTTCTGTGCCACTGAGGGCATAATCCTTGAAACTACAGCTCCTTACTCACCCCAATCAAATGGTGTCGCTGAGCGTAAGAATAGAACTTTGACAGAAATGTTAAATTTTATGCTCCTGACCGCTGGCATGCCCAATTCCTTCTGGCGGGAAGCAGTCCTTACTGCAAATCACATTCTGAATAGAGTGCCTCACTCAAAGCTTAGTTCTACTCCTTATGAGTTGTGGCACGGTCATCCTTGTAGATATGACACTCTTAAGACTTGGGGTTGTATCGCCTATGTGCGTATACAAGACCATAAAAGACCTAAGGTGGGGCCTAGAACGACAACCTGTGTCTATCTAGGTAGTGCAGAAGACAGTGCAGCTGACCGATTTCTGGATCTATCCACTAATTCAGTGATAGAGTCTAGAGATGCTATCTTCTTTGAGCATAAATTTATCAAAGATCATGGCCTGACCGTTCTTGGATCTACTGACATGATCTCAGAGTCTACGGTAGAACCCGAAGCTGGCCCCTCTAGCACTGCTCCCCAACCTCTAGAGGTCGAACCTGTTCCTCTTAGAGTATCTACAAGAGATAGAATCCCTAAGGATTTTGGTGAGAACTTCGTCACCTACCACTTAGAGGATGATCCATTTTCCTACCAGGAAGCGATGAGATCGAGAGATGCGTTAATGTGGGCAGAAGCTATCGACGATGAGATGAACTCGCTGCTACAAAACAATATCTGGCATCTAGTGGACCTACAGAAAGGAGCTAAAGTCCTGGGATGCAAGTGGGTACTGAAGAAGAAACTACATAGCGATGGGTCTATAGCCATATACAAAGCACGTCTAGTAGCTAAGGGTTATAAACAACAAGGGGGAATCGACTATTTTGATGTCTATTCACATGTGTGTCACCTATCCACCATTAGAATTCTTCTAGCCTTAGCCTCTATCGAGAATTTCATCGTCCATCAGATGGACATGAAAACGGCCTTTTTGAATGGAGAGCTAAATGAAGAGATCTACATGGCACAACCTGAAGGTTATGTCCATACAGATCTAAAGGATAAAGTGTGCAAACTCGATAAGTCCATCTATGGGCTTAAACAAGCACCTAAGATGTGGCACATGAAGTTTGACCAAGTGGTAAAGAGCTTTGGATTTCAGTCTAGTCTTTCAGATAAGTGTCTCTATTACCCCTCAATGTCGAACCAAACTGTCATCATATGCCTTTATGTGGATGACATGTTAATCCTGGGGTCAGACCTAGCTGTCGTGAGGGATATTAAGTCCGCTCTCGCCAAAGCGTTTGATATGAAGGACCTTGGTCCCGTTGATACCCTACTAGGTATGAAAGTAAGAGTAGACAAGGGATGTGTCACTTTGAGTCAAGCTCACTACATAGAGCAGATTCTTAATACCTGGGGTTATAAAGATTGTAGGCCTGTTGAAACACCCACTGATCTGAATGTCAAGCTGAGTCCGAATGAAGGAACAAGCGTTGACCAAGTCAAGTACTCAAAGATCATTGGAAGTCTCATGTACTCCACAAGCTGCACTAGACCTGACATTGCTTTCTCCGTAAGCATGCTAAGTCGCTTTACCAGTAGTCCAGGCAAAGAGCATTGGGATGCCCTAGATAGGCTGATGAAGTATCTCAAAGGTACTAAAGACCACGCTCTGTGCTACACTGGTCACCCTCCTACTTTGGAAGGGTACTCTGATGCCTCCTGGTGTTCAGAAGTTTCAAACAGCAAGTCCACAAGTGGATTCATATTCACATTAGGTGGCGCTGCAGTTACTTGGAAGTCCAAGAGACAGACATGCATAGCTTTGTCGTCCATGGAAGCCGAGTTATTTGCCTTAGCTTCAGCTGGTGAAGAGGCAGACTGGATCAGGAATTTGATCTTAGACATTCCCTTGTCTAGAGTTCAAATCAATTCTCTAAGCCTGTTCTGTGATAATCAGGCAGCAGTCCAAGTTTGTAAAGAATGTCCTCTTTAACACTAAGAGACGACATGTACGACTGAAGCACGCCCTATTGAATTATCTTAAAGAACACGGCGTTATTACTTTGGTCGACGTGCGATCGAAGGATAATCTAGCTGATCCACTGACAAAAGGAATGCCCCGAGACCGTTCAATCAAAACAGTGGGGGAAATGAGACTCAAAGCGGTTTGAAACCAGTCTAAGTCCGAATGTTTTGATTCCTTTGTCAAATTTAGCATATTGTACTCTGTTGGTATTTTGGTTGCTGAGTACGAACCTCTGGTTGGCTGTTTCATTCCACATTTGATGATAACAACCTCATCCAGAATCGTCTTCCTTAACTTGGAGGAGAGTGTTATTCCACATTTGATAACACGATCTGACTTGTTTTGGACCTTCTCCTGTTAATTGGTTCCATTCCACATTTGATGAGTTCCAATTAACCCTAGAAGAACAGTAACCAGGATATGACACATAGGAACACATATATAGCTGCGTTGTCCAGAAGTCTGAAATCGTTTCGTTTGGAAACAGTCAATAGATTCTGCAGTTATAACTGAAATACTCTACAAGATATCCTCTTAACTTAATTAAAGTACTACGTTCTTATATGTAGAACTAGATACATGTAGTTATTCCATAATTGAATTCATTCTGAATGAAATTCTCTGTTGGAAATTACAAGAGCTGTTGCTGCAGGAGGAGCACATGCAGACTGGGATCCTGAGAAGGATGACCTGCTGGATGATGACTACTAGAGTATCTGCTTGGTTTACTTTCTTTGGCCTAGAGCATTGTTTAGCTCTTTTCTTTTACTTGTTTTTGTTTGGACTATTTATGCACTTTTGTTAGTCACGAGACATTATGTCTTCTGGTACCTATTTCTCTGATTGTACTCTTGACTTTTATGTGATGCTGCCTGGTTTATGCTTTATACTTATGCGTGCATACATACTACTGTTTTCTTTTAGTCCAATACATTATAACAGGTACATACGGACACGGTTGTGTAATGAGTCGAACTGGTTGAACATTACACACACCAACCCTTTTCCAACGTCGGTATACCGCGGACATAGGAGGAGATTGTTAGTTCTATTAATAATATGTCCGCGCGTGTCAGGACCGACTCGGAACGATCCGATGGGTTACGTGTCACCTAGGGTATTGCTCTACGCTAGAGATACTATAAATACCCATTCCACACTTGATGAGGTATTGTAGAATATCTTGAGCGGAAAACAATTACACTTCTCATATATAAGTAGTGTTGTTTTGCATTGATGCTGCTTCTGGTTGCTATCCAAACAGTGGCTGGTTGAAGTAATCTTTAATATGTTTTTGGTTTCTTGTATGATATGAAGTAGTCCAAATATCTTTGATCTCTATATATATATGTTGATGAGCTAGCTTTCAGTAGGGTTGAGAATATAGGGTGGAGAAAGAAAGAAAAATGGTCGTATTCAATATAATAATTTTTCTATTCGGAACTCCTGGTGAATACTACTTAAGTTTGAATTAAATTAAGAGAAAATGATTAATGTATACATTAATTTGAGTTTTAACTTTAAATTATGGTTTATTAAAATTCAAAGTTAATATTTTGAAATGATGAGATGAAAAAAAGATGCATGTATATTCTTGTATGCATGATCATCCTTATACTTTCTATTTCATCTTTCTTTGAAAAAAGATGCATGCACTACAAGAAAACAAACTTTTAGTGACGAAATATTTTTCGTCCCTAAAAATATATTTTGAAGCACCGAGAGAGGTGGAGTGAGGAAGAGACTACTAAGTTCCTTGTATTGAAAGAATTATTATGTACAATGTTTATTTTAGAATTTTTTTATGTATTGAGTTTAATAGAGTTAAAAGTTCTATTGGTCTGTACTAAAGGGTTTGGGTCATCTCCCACATTTCTTCTATTAATAAATTTAAATAAACATTCTCTTTTCGTTCATGAGATTTTTTTAGCAAATGAATATTTTATTTATTGGTGTATTTAATGACGAAATAAAATAATTTTGGTAACCAAAAAATTGTTATTATTGCATTGTACAACTAGTGATTAAATAAATCTGGTCACTAAATATATTTAGTGAAGAAAAAAAGTTATTGCTATTAATGTATATTTAGTGACGAAAAATAATTGTCACTATAAATGTATATTTAGTGACTAAAATCAGCGGTCAATGAAAATGTACATTTAGTGACGAAAATTACATGTCACTAAATATATATATTTAGTGACGGAAATTTTTTGGTCACTAAAGACATTTTGTGCCGCCCATTTTGCAACCGCCTTATGACGGATTAAATTTAGTCACTGGATGTCTTTAGTGACCAAACCGCAATATTTAGTGACCAAAATTTTCGTCACTAATTTTCAATTTTTTTGAAGTGATGAATATTGTTGTAAGCATGTGTGTGTGTTCACTTCTAACAATTAAATTCTAATATGCAGTCGAACTTAATAAATATTAATTCTAATTCATGTGACAAAATTAGTGACTGAACAGCCGAATTGAAACTTTCTTGAATTTCAATTCGTGCAGGTATTGAAATTGGGTTAATTCCAATTACTTTCTGATCAATTCCTAAAAAACGAACCGAACCTATAAAATGTATACATCCTCCCATGCTCCACGCGGATCGGCATGTCGAACGGCAACTCTGTTTGCTACGCCGTTTGGTCCCACCTTGCATGGTCCGTAGCGGAGCTCCTCGAGAGCTAGCCGTGGAAAGGTCATCATAAGAATCGTTCTTGGCTCCAAAATTTGTTCGAGCAGTTACTCGTCACTTTCCATGTAATTGAATTCAATATCACCCCAATCATCATCATTATAAAATGAAAAATTAATGGCCATCTATAATGCTACGTAATTTGTGGACCAAATTTATCAACTTGAAATTAAAATGGCCTTCAATAGAAATAAAACTTCAGACTTATTTGTCTCAGAGTTAAAAAAAAACTTAGCCTATTTTGTTTTTATTTTTGGTCATTGTATTTTGGCATTTTCATTAATGTCACTACTTTGGAGATTCATATTCGTCTTTCTGTAACATTTATTAGATATTTTTTCTAAAAAACGAATAGTCATCCAATTATATATACATAATAATTATTTAAATATCCATTATTTACTTTTATGAACATAAAGTCCGATCGGACCGGGCCCGATCTGTTGGATCGTATGACGCCCTTAGAGGGGGGGTGAATAAGAGTGTGTTTAAATTTGTAATTTTTACTTAATAATTTTAAGACAATTTCACTTTAATAAAAGTTTCTTAAAATTAATTTTACAACAATGCAATTTTTGTATAACACCAAGCACAAATTTTTAAGATAAAAATTTAAGCAAACAAATTTGCGATTAGTGAAAAGATCATAATTTTATTTATCATGAAATTTGCATACAAATAAAAATGATCTTAACAATGCTTAAGATCAAGGCACAATGATAAAATGGAAATACAATATTTTGATTTACCAATCCTTCTCCCAAGGATCGGAAGGCTATCGCTTGTCTTTCCCAAGACCAAGCCCAAGCCTAACCTCTAGATCTTCCCAAGATCTAGACGTAGCGCACAAGGCCACGATTTCCCACCAAGCCACGCAAGGACTTGGACGCTCCGCACAAGGAAGCGATTTTCCCCTAAGCCACGCAAGGACTTAGACGCCGCTCGCAAGACGACGATTTCTTCCCCAATACAAAAAGAAATATGAGTAAATGAAATACAATATGAAAAAGTCAACTCCCTAGAAATTCAGATCTCTGAATGGATTGTTGAAGCCTTGAGATGATCGTTGATGGAGTAGCGCGCCCGATCTCGTCTTCAATCTTCAATCCTTCTTTGCACAATTAGGAGTTGAGGAGGTTCTGGAGCTCTCTGGTTCGTATGCACTCAGGTAGGGACTGGAAATCTCAAAATCTTAGAATGCACGAACCAAAGGCACCATTTTATAGACTTTCACTGTCGCCTGGGCGACAGTCACTGTCGGAAATTTCCGACAGCGCCAAACTGCCTCGGTCGTGCCGTCGAGCCGTCGTGTGGGCAGTTGCTGGAATCGTGGAGCTGTCGCTGGGGCGACATCGATGTCGAAATTCCGACAGCGCAAAACTGCCGCTGTCGTGGGTGAAGTCGTGGGCAGTTGGTGGAATCGTGGAGCTGTCGCCTGGGCGACATCGATGTCGGAATTCCGACAGCGCAAAACTGTCTTTCGTCGATCTGCCGTGGAGGGAAGTAGTTGTAACTTCTCTGCTGTCGCCTGGGCGACAGTGGCTGTCGGAATTTTCCGACAGTGAATTTTTCCCACATGCAATTTTAGCTCCAGCAGCAATGTGAATATCACATACCTGTTATCTGCACACCATTAATGAAAATAGAATCAAATACAAAAGGGACTTTGTTATTATCAAACCGGAGGAGTGCGAAACGCATGCTCCAACAATCTCCCCCTTTTGATAATAATAAATCCGTATAAAAAGAAAACATGTCTATTTAGATTATTGATTTTAGACATTTGGTGTGTGCACAAATATAACATGATATATTTCTCTTAAAATAAATAATCTCCCTTGATATATTTCTTTTAAAATAAATACTCTCCTTTTAGGTGAAGGCTCCCCCTAAATGAATGCTCCCCCTTAATATATGCTCCCCCTTAAATATATGATGTAATGTGTAGGTGGAATATTTAGGAGTGATATATTTGTGATTTTTCTTTTTATACTTTAAATTCTCCCTCTTTTGGTATTAGCAAAAGTGAATATTAAATAAAAGAGTAGCTTTTAAGGGATAGGATATAGAATTGTAGAGTAAGCGGAAGCAATTTGATGGTAACAATTGAAGTCCATGAAATAATAGGAATATGCCATAGTATGAATAAGCCTATGAAGTGACGGTATAGCCATATGAAGTATATGAAAGAAAATAACTTCAATATGAGTAAGGTCATTTGAAAGTATCATAGAAAGACACAATAGTGTATAGATATATGGAATATTTTCGGTCCAATTCTCATGAGATGAATGTTTATATAACATAATGATGTGTAAATGTGATACTTAGATCAAACATATGAAGTTATTTAATTTACATGATCATTAAAATGTATAACATAATAAAAGCATATAAAGGCAACTTTGACGTTGAAGATATAGCACAAGATGAATAGAAAACCATGTTTCTTTTGCACAAGACACTTTACAATTCTTTCCAAGGTGCTTAACCTCACAATGCTCATTAAGACTTATCAGGAGGGTAAGTAGTGCTTGGTGGAGTATCCTTGTCGTTATTTTAATTTTTTTTTGTTTTATCACAGATGTTGTGATATCGTAATTTTGATATATTGAAATTTTTTTTTAAATTGACCAAGGATCTCCGAATTCACTTGAATCGCAAAAGATGGTGTATATTTTGTTGTGCTAACAAATCAATGTTGAAAGTTGTATTTAAGAAATGCTATTATATTATGTGAAAACAAATATGATCCATGTATATTTTAAATAAAACGACATACGTATTGATCAAAAGAAGTGAACGTGATAGTTCATTATGATAGATAAACAATTTCTCATACTTAGAGGCATGCGAAAACAATTTCCAATGGTCTATACAACTAAGTAGAAGTGTCAATACGATGATAGCTTGGAAATGAAATCATATAAACATGTAAGTCATTTTTTTTTTGAATAAATAACACATGGTTTGTCATCAATTCATGAGGTGAAGCATTAATAATGACATATAACTATTGTAAATCATCAAAGGGACCCAGAATTGAAGTTTTTACAAAAATTGGAGCTGTCGGAAATTTCCGACACTCACTGTCGCCTGGGCGACAGCCAAAAGTATAAATAAGGCTGGGGACCGAGTCAAAACACATTGTGCATCATTTCCTGGAGTGAAAAACGAGAGGAAGGCTGTCGGAAGTTGGCGACAACCCTAGATCCAAGGTATGGGTTTTTTTTTTTTGATTTTGTGTTTTTAACTCCAAATTTTTAGGGCTTTTTAATTTTGATAGTAGAGAAGAAGGAAAAAATAGTTTTCATGTTGATTTTTGATTAATGGTGGAGGTTTGGAAATTTTTGATTTGAATAAAATGTAGATCTAGTTTTAAAACTATAGGATCTTGGTGGATCTTTGCTTAAATGTCTAGCTTTGTGAAATTTCTCTTGATTTTGTGATAAAGGTTTTCATTTGTGCATTAGCAAAAAAAAATTTTGTAGATCTAGGTTAGAGAATAAGATGGAAGATGTTGAATAGTGAAAGATTTGTAGAATTTGATAATTTAAAAAAAATAGATTAAATTTTTTTTTTTAAAAACTTGATGTTGAAATAACATTTAGTATGAGTAGATCTGGAAGTTTTAGGAAAAATTCTGAGATAAAATCACTTGGAGGGCTGTCGGAAATTTCCGACAGCCACTGTCGCCTGGGCGACAGTGTTCCAGTGCACAATAAAAAATCTGTTTTAAGCAAAATTTTTGTATTTTATTGCAGAATGGCTTCCAGCTCCAAAGCTCGAAAGAGTACTTCGGAAGATGCACATACTTCATATCAAGTTTATTCCGGAGTGGAGAAGGCTATTGTTGGGGTGTCCAAATACATCGAATTTGATTTGCCAAAACATGATCATATTTATGATCGTCTTGCGAAGGCAGGTATTCTCTCAATAATCTCACCAGAGGGGTTTTCATCCTTTTTAATTCGAGAATTTTATAACCATTTGGAAGACCCAAATGTTATGGAATTGGATGGAGGTGTGAGATCAAGGATCCAAGGTCAACATGTGGAAATAACACATGTTGATCTACGAGAGGAATTTGGACTAGTGATGAGTGAGAATATGCCTGATATAGTGGAGAATTATCGGAAGGATAGAGATTGGACCCTAGTAAACATGAGTTTACATGGGAATCAGAAGAAAACTCTTACCACTGAAGTTACCTCACTTACACCGGATGCTTACTTAGTCCAAGATATATTAAGGAATTCGGTGATGTTGAAGAGTGGAGACACAAGAAGCATTACTGCGCAGTTGACCCTCTTTACGTACTATATTATGGAGGATGAGCCTTTTGATATGGCAGACTTCATACTATCCCAGATTAGGTATACGTACAGATTGAAACATCCAAGATGGGTGAAGGTGCATACGCTGCCAATGGGGTTGGTAGTTCAGCGTGTACTTTATAAGAAGTATGGATGGATTGTGCAAGATTCATATCTTGATGATTGTTATCCGGAAATTTATTTTACGGGTTCAATGAAAGGGAAGAAGCCGCAGAGAAAAGCTCAACCGGGAATTGAGATTAGAGAGCCGAGCATTTCTAGGGCAGGATCACTAAGGGAATCCATTGATGATTTGCGTGATTCGTTAGAGGATCACAAAAAGGAAGTGAAAAAGGATCGTAGTCGAATGCAGAAATTTATGAAGTTTCTCGTCAAAGGTCTGAAGTTGAAGCCAACGCCGGAGGAGGAGGCAGAATGGCAAGTTCCGGACGAGGAGCCGCCACGCCAATCGGTGAGGCAGACTCGCCGTGGCAAAGCCGTGAGACGAGGACCTCCAGAAGATTGTCCAGAGAGCAGCGGGGCTGGTTATGAAGATTCAGAGTAGGTTTGTGTTGCTGCTGCTGCTGGGAGATGTCGGAAAATTCCGACATCCACTGTCGCCTGGGCGACAGTGAACTTCTTTTAAATTTCTGTTTTTGTTTAATGAACTTGATCCTTAAGTTGTTTCTACTGTTTTTATTTGAACAATATTGATGTAATATGAATGATGATGAATTTTGTTAAGATTTTTGATGTTTTGGTTTTTATAATTTTGGCATTTTTGTATTTACATTATTTATGTTTTGTGATAATAAAATTTTTTTTTTTTTTGTTATAGGCTTTAAAAAGTGATATATTCATTGTGAAATGTCTAGAATTCCCAATTCTAGCCTAAGCATAGAAAAACGGGAATCCGGTAAAGGTTTAGTGAATATATCCGCTAGTTGATTATCCGTGCCTATAAATGAAATTTTTATGTGGTTATTTTTAATATGATCTCTAATAAAATGATGTCTCACATCAATATGCTTAGACCTTGAATGATGGACCGGGTTGTGTGTTAAATCAATTGCACTTTTATTATCACACCATAATTCAATAGTTTGCTGTTTAATATTAAAGTCTTCTAAGGTTTGTTTAATCCAAAGGGCTTGTGCACAACAACTACCCAGTGCGATGTATTCGGCTTCGGTGGTTGAGAGGGCAACAGAATTCTGTTTCCTACTCGACCATGAAATGAGTGAAGGACCTAAAAAGTGACAAGTGCCACTAGTGCTTTTCCTATCTAGTGAACAACCGGCGTAATCAGAATCAGAATAACCAAAAAGTGTAAAATCATCGCTATGAGGATACCACAAACCAAGTTTAGATGTGCCAATTAAATATCTAAAAATTCTTTTTACCGCTTTTAAATGTGATTCTTTGGGATCGGCTTGAAATCTAGCACATAAACAAACTGAAAACATAATATCCGGTCTAGAAGCAGTCAAATATAAAAGTGAACCTATCATGCCTCTATATAAAGTTTGATTTATTGATATTCCAGTTTCATCTTTTCCTAATTTTAAAGATACACTCATAGGAGTATTTGCTTGTTTGAGATTTTCAAATCCAAATCGTTTTAAGACATCATGAATATATTTTGATTGGTTAATAAAAACTCCATCATGATTTTGAACAATTTGAAATCCTAAGAAATATTTTAATTCCCCTACCATACTCATCTCAAATTCACTTTCCATCATTTTTACAACATAGTTACACAACTCTTCATTAGTGGCTCCAAAAATAATATCATCAACATAAATTTGTAAAACAATTAA
The DNA here is from genome assembly GCA_033032865.1 of Dactylorhiza incarnata. Taxonomy (NCBI): domain Eukaryota; kingdom Viridiplantae; phylum Streptophyta; class Magnoliopsida; order Asparagales; family Orchidaceae; genus Dactylorhiza; species Dactylorhiza incarnata. The sequence goes on from JAWHQI010000264.1 coordinate 3,385,547, forward strand.
ATCATCATTTACTTGCTTAATGAAGAGTGTACAATCAACACCACCCATTTTAAAACCATTTTGTAATAAATATATAGTCAATCTATCATACCATGCTCGTGGTGCTTGTTTTAAACCATACAAAGCTTTTAGCAATCTATATACGCGATTAGGAAATTTTTCATTTATAAATCCTGGGGGTTGTTCAACATAAACTTCTTCTTTAATCAACCCGTTTAAGAATGCAGTTTTAATATCCATTTGCAATAATTTAAATCTTTTATGGCTAGCAAATGCAACAAAAATTTTAACTGCTTCCAATCGTGCTACGGGTGCAAAAGTTTCATCAAAGTCTACCCCTTCAATTTGATTATATCCTTTCGCTACAAGCCTAGCTTTGTTTCTAGTGACCCTAGAGTCACTATCTAATTTGTTTTTGAAAATCCATTTGACTCCTACCACTGGATGATCACTAGGTCTATCAACAAGAATCCAAACTTTATTTCTTTCAAATTGATTAAGTTCTTCATTCATAGCTAGAAACCAAGATTCATCATTTAAAGCGGTGGCAACATCTTTTGGTTCGATATTTGAGACAAAACATAAATTTGAAAAGGTTTCATTTAAACTAGAACGCGTACGTACCCCACATAATGGTTCTCCAATAACAAGTTCTTGCGGATGATCTTTTGAGAATTGTAGCTCGGTTGGAGGTACATACCCTTCTCTTTCTTCTTCTTCTCTATCTTCTTCTTCTCTTTCTTCTTCTCTTTCTTCTCCTTTTTCTTCTTCATTTTCTCCAAGTTCTTCTTCATCATTCTCCACCGTGGGAAGGAGTTCATCTTCTTTTCCTGTAATTTTCCTTTCTACACATGAAGCAAACTCATCAAACCTAACATGAATAGATTCTTCAACTATTTTTGTTCTCTTATTATATACTCTATAGGCCTTGCTAGTTGAAGAATAACCAATGAAAATTCCTTCATCACATTTTTCATCAAATTTTCCTAAGTTATCTTTTGTATTCAAAATAAAGCATTTACAACCAAAAACTTTAAAGTAAGATACATTTGGTTTTCTTTGAAAATAAATTTCATAAGGAGTTAATTGTAATGTGGGACGAATCATGACACGATTAATGATATAACATGCCGTACTAACTGCTTCGGCCCAAAAATATTTTGGCAATTTAAATTCACAAAGCATAGTACGTCCTAATTCTTGGAGTGTTCTATTTTTCCTCTCCACTACACCATTTTGCTGTGGTGTGCGTGGAGCGGAAAATTCATGTTTTATCCCAAAATCATTACAATATGAAATAAATTTTTCATTATCGAACTCTCCTCCATGATCTGATCTAATGCATTTTACCTTCAGATCAACTTCATTTTGAATACGTGAAATTAGTTTTACAAATTCATCAAAGGCATCAGATTTTGAATATAAAAACAAAGTCCAACAAAATCTAGAATAATCATCAATAATAACAAACGTATATTTTCTACCTCCTAGACTTTGTGTAGAAATTGGACCAAACAAGTCCATATGTAATAAATTCAAAGGTCTAGTGGTAGAAATGACATTTTTGCTTTTAAAAGATGATTTTGTAAATTTTCCCTTTTGGCATGGTGAACATAATGAGGATAGCTTTCCATTCAAATTTGGTAATCCTTTTATTATTTTATTTTTAGAAAGCTTTACTATGCGTTTAGCACTAGAATGTCCTAGTCTCCTATGCCATAATTCAAGTTCATCATTCTTTGAAATGAAACATTTAAGTGTAGAATGAGATAAATCATGAAAAGTGATCGTATAGACATTGTTTATTCTTGGTGCAGTAAGTACGATTTCGTTTGTTTTAGAATCAATAATTTTGCAAAGGTTTGAGCTAGAGTCAAATAAAACATTTAGATTTTTATCACATAGTTGACTAATAGAAATTAAATTATGTTTCAAACCTTTAACATATAAAACATTTGAAATTTTAAATTCTTCGTTACCTACTACTCCAATGCCTTTGACTTTACCCTTTCCATTATCTCCAAATGTCACTGTTCCACTTTTCTTCATCTCCAGGCTAAGGAACTTTGATTTATCGCCCGTCATGTGTTTTGAACATCCAGAGTCCAAATACCACACGTCTTTCTTGTTCCTAGCCTGCACGCATACCTAAAAAGATGATGAGAGTAAAGATCTGGTTACCCAAGTGGTCGATCCCATTGTATAGGTGGACGCCTTAGGTACCCAGATTTGTTTAACAGTAGCTTTTCCTTTCTTCCAACATGAGCCCGAGATGTGATCAAATCGATGACATTTGGCACACACAATGAATGGTGAGGAACCATTTTTCAATGGTTTCTCTGGACTCTTGCTGGTGGAAGCATCTTTATGTGTGGACTTAGAAAAATTTGTATTTTTAGAAATAAGATTTCTGAACCTGGAGCTGTCGCCGGTTCCGACAGTAGCTGTCGGAAATTTCCGATAGCCCCCAGAGCTTCCAGAAATGTATCCTAGTCCAAATTTTGCTGTACCATGGCATTGGTTGGCTAATAGCATATCCAGTGATTTTTTTCCAATACCAAATTTTCCAATTGCCATGATCAACTCATTTATTTTGGATTTTAGAATTGAATTTTCTTTTACTATCATGCCACATCTATTTGCAAAAAATTTCTTATAATTATCTAATTGAGAATGAGAAGTTTTAACAACTTTTTCTAAGTCCTTTTTCTCTTTTACAAGTAGATCAAATTTTTGATCGGTCTTAGAAATAGTAGTTTCAAGTTCTTTTATCCTTGTCGAAGAATGATCACACTCTTGACAAAATATTTTCTCTTTCCCAATAGATTCCAACTCATTTGATAGTTTTTTATTTGCTTTTGAAAGACCTTTATTTTCAGATTTTAGAAAATCAATTTTCTTTAAGCTTTTATTTAAAACTCTGCATGTTTTCATAAATTCAGAATATAACTCATCATAAGATGGAGGCGTTACCTCAGTGTCGCTTTGGACACTGCAGTCGTCTTCAGATGTAATGCTGTCTTTTGCCATCAAGCATAGATTAGCCTCCTCTTCCTCCTGTGTTGAGGGATCACTTTCTTCACCAGACGAAGAATCATCCCAAGTCTCTGCCTTTAACACATTCTTCTTTTTATCGTGCCTCTTTGCTTTTTGCTCTTTCAGATACTTTGGGCACTTGCTTCTGATATGACCAATCTTCTTGCAATGGTAGCACTCCGGTGGCGGACGCTCCTCTTCATTCTCCATTTTTCCTTTGCCCTTTTGGTAGGCAAAATCCTTCTTTTTGAAAAACTTTTTAAATGAGTTTCTCCTCTCCGGATTTCTCATAAACTTCTTAAAATTTCTCACAAACAATCCTTCTTCATCTTCATCACTTTCTTCAGTCTCACTCTCAAATTCCTTTTTAGATTTCAACGCCAAGCTCTTCTTTTTGGGCTGCAAATTATATTCTTGGCTTTGAATCTTCAACTCCACTTCATGGGTTTTTAGATTCCCAATGAGACTCTCCAATTTTAATGTCTTAAGATCATGTGACTCAGAAATTGCAGTCACTTTTGGATTGAACTTCGGGGGAAGTGATCTTAAGATTTTTCTAACTAAATCTCCATTTGAAAAGACCTTACCCAACACTTTTGAATCGTTCACGATTTTAGTGAATCGAGTGTACATTGTGTCAATTTCTTCATCCACTTCCATTTTGAATCTTTCGAACTCTGACTCCAATTGAAATAGTTTTGAATCCTTTACCTGCGAAGTACCTTCATAAGTAATTTCCAAAAGATTCCAAATATCAAAAGCAGTATCGCAAGCACAGACTCTATTAAACTCGGTGCGATCTAGTGCGCAAAATAAGGCATTCATGGCCTTTGCATTGTTTTTGCATTTTAATTTATCATTTTCATCCCACTTGTCTTTGGGTTTTTCCATAGTTACATCTCCTACAACAAATGTTGGAGAAGTGTAACTAGTTTCTACCATATTCCAGACTTCTATATCTAAAGCAATTAGAAAACAACGCATACGTGTTTTCCAATAATTGTAGTCTGTGCCCGTGAAAAGTGGTGGCCTACTAATTCCTTGCCCCTCAACGAACGCGTGATCGTTGTGCGCCATTACTCCCGGTGGTAAAACCGTTTTGGAGTAACCTGGCTCTGATACCACTTGTTGGATCGTATGACGCCCTTAGAGGGGGGGTGAATAAGGGTGTGTTTAAATTTGTAATTTTTACTTAATAATTTTAAGACAATTTCACTTTAATAAAAGTTTCTTAAAAATTAATTTTACAACAATGCAATTTTTGTATAACACCAAGCACAAATTTTTAAGATAAAAATTTAAGCAAACAAATTTGCGATTAGTGAAAAGATCATAATTTTATTTAGAATGAAATTTGCATACAAATAAAAATGATCTTAACAATGCTTAAGATCAAGGCACAATGATAAAATGGAAATACAATATTTTGATTTACCAATCCTTCTCCCAAGGATCGGAAGGCTATCGCTTGTCTTTCCCAAGACCAAGCCCAAGCCTAACCTCTAGATCTTCCCAAGATCTAGACGTAGCGCACAAGGCCACGATTTCCCACCAAGCCACGCAAGGACTTGGACGCTCCGCACAAGGAAGCGATTTTCCCCTAAGCCACGCAAGGACTTAGACGCCGCTCGCAAGACGACGATTTCTTCCCCAATACAAAAAGAAATATGAGTAAATGAAATACAATATGAAAAAGTCAACTCCCTAGAAATTCAGATCTCTGAATGGATTGTTGAAGCCTTGAGATGATCGTTGATGGAGTAGCGCGCCCGATCTCGTCTTCAATCTTCAATCCTTCTTTGCACAATTAGGAGTTGAGGAGGTTCTGGAGCTCTCTGGTTCGTATGCACTCAGGTAGGGACTGGAAATCTCAAAATCTTAGAATGCACGAACCAAAGGCACCATTTTATAGACTTTCACTGTCGCCTGGGCGACAGTCACTGTCGGAAATTTCCGACAGCGCCAAACTGCCTCGGTCGTGCCGTCGAGCCGTCGTGTGGGCAGTTGCTGGAATCGTGGAGCTGTCGCTGGGGCGACATCGATGTCGGAATTCCGACAGCGCAAAACTGCCGCTGTCGTGGGTGAAGTCGTGGGCAGTTGGTGGAATCGTGGAGCTGTCGCCTGGGCGACATCGATGTCGGAATTCCGACAGCGCAAAACTGTCTTTCGTCGATCTGCCGTGGAGGGAAGTAGTTGTAACTTTTCTGCTGTCGCCTGGGCGACAGTGGCTGTCGGAATTTTCCGACAGTGAATTTTTCCCACATGCAATTTTAGCTCCAGCAGCAATGTGAATATCACATACCTGTTATCTGCACACCATTAATGAAAATAGAATCAAATACAAAAGGGACTTTGTTATTATCAAACCGGAGGAGTGCGAAACGCATGCTCCAACACGATCGGGCTTTTTCCTAAATCGGGCCGGGCCGGCCCGGTCCTCCCCTAGAATCGGGCCGGGCCGGGCAGGCAGCACATAAGTGCTGCCTGCTCCGGCCCTTCAGGTCGGGCCGGGCAGGACCGGGCCGATCTCGGGCCCGATCCGGGCCGGCCTGAAAATTATCCCAGGCGGGATTAACCCGCCAATTACGCGGGATTAATCCCGCCGCCTGAAAAAATTCAGGCGGGATTAATCCCGCCTGAATTTTTTCAGGCGGGGATTTTTCAAAATCCCGCCTGGGATTAACTAGCCCGGGGTCGGGCTTTACCCGGCCCGGACCGGGCCGGGTACCGGCCGGGTAACTGCTCCAAACCGGGGCCCCGGGTAAGGGCTCGGCCCGGTTTGGGCCTGAACCGGGCCGGCCTTGACCGGGCCAGGCTCGGGCCGGCCCGTCAGGCCCGGTTTTTTTGTTCACCTATGAGTACAGTTGCATGCGGCCGAATGGTGATGCTCGGCTAGAGGGAGTGATTTTTTGGCACGAGTAACGTATCGTGCGGGATACGGCGAAAATTCGGTCGTATTGTGTAAAAACGTGTGCTTTGAGAAAATTTATGACAGTATATTTAGATTTATCATGCATGAAAATTTGTGCTGACGAAAATATACAGCGAGATTTTTTGGTATGCTTATCGTACCATACTTCTTGTGTGGAGGGCGTATTTTCAGTCGGAATTTTTCGAATCTAGTCGGAATTTTTTCGAATCCAACTGGATTAATTATTTTCCAATTCTAGTCATAATTTTCATTCAAACTTTCATAGTTCCGATCGAAAACGCGCTCTCCACACAAGAAATATGATAAGCTCAGCATACTATAAAATTAACCCTCAAATAGAGCCCAAATAAAAGCACAGTTAAAATCATATCATAGTAGTCCATATAATCTGACCATTTTACCTTATAATTATTTAAAATTTCTTTGAATTAATCATAATCTGTGTTGCAGCCCACTCAAGGCTCCTAAAATCGGTCTAGATTGGACTGCCTTAGCCCGGGAGCTGTCGAGTGCACAATCAGTCACAGAGAAACGAGACGGCTGACAAGGAACTTTTCTACTGTGGAATTTCCATTGGAAAGGAGGGAAAAACCATGTGGCCGCCCTCGCGGCGAGCGGGGGCCGGCCTCGCGTCGGGCGGCATAGGCCTCGCGGGGAACCGGCCTGAGGAGCGGCGACCGACCGCAGGCGGTTAGCGCGGTGGTTGGGATAGCGCGTGCGGTGGTTAGCACGCGGATCGCACATGAATCGGGTGCGATGATCGTGTGTGCGGTGATTTCTCGTATAACTGCTCATTAAGTTAGTGGTGGGTTATAGGAATTCTGACTATTTACGGTCTGGAATTCGTATAAATTTAGGGAGACCCCATCAATCTCATTTCAATATGTGGGATTAAAGCCTTAATTCACACATTAAACATGCTACAACCTAGGCTTCTAGTTTTTCTTTGCTTTTCCGCTTGGCTAAATCATTTATATTATTTTATTAAAATCATATTATATACGCAGTCACGTATTTACTTCTGTCTTTGCCTATTGTAGTGGTTTACACCCATTCAGCTCCCCCTCCATAAAACTTGGAAGGGTTCTGATTATTCGCAGATTTGAGCCACACTTTCACTACAACAAAAATATTAAATGGCAAGGTAGTGAATTCCTTGCTAAATGATGAAATTTGTTGCTAATTTAGATTAGGAAGGAATTTAGGAACAAAATCATTCCATGACCAATTTGAGCCTAGTTAAATTTAGTAAGGGTGAGTTTCCTTGCTAATCAACAACAAAAAATCAGCAATAAATTTGTTGCTATCTAAATTAACAAGGAATACTAACAACCAAAAAATTTGAAGCTAATCATCATCGAATAATTTCGATCATAATATTAGCTAGCAATAAAATTGTTAGAAACTTTGTTGCTAATAAATATCAATTACTAAAAATAAAATTATTTGACGGGTACGGCGAAAAGCGTTATACTACGTCGGTGTTGTGACTTTAGTTGTCTTTGTTATTCCTCATCTTTGTCGTCCTAAGTGTCTACTTCTCATGGATCCGACGCTTTCTAGTCTATCGTGGAATGCTCCGCGGTGATCAACTGAGCGAGTAGCTGATAGGAGTGCTCGAAGCATCCGAGTGAACATCAAGTTTGGAATGAACTACCCGTTGCCCCCAGCGGGGGCGTAACCCTAAATCCCCGACGACCCGTTAACGGACCCGTTAGGGTTCCGTTAAATGTACGATACAATTCTAAATATACCTTAACATTCTCCTCCTATATTGTAGCAATTGTATCACATAACGGGTTAAACAAAACATATAAGTTAGATAACGACAGAAAGAGTTTCAGATTAAAAATAACAAGAGTTTTAGATCAAACATCTAAACTCAAACAGGTTCCAAACATGCAAAAGCAAAAGCAGAAGCAAGAACAGTAATCTGATAACAAAACTCAAACAGGTGACGGGTCGGTCTACTCAAACAGCAGATCATCTCCATCCATGTCGAAATCCACTTTCTCTCCTCCAGACTCCAATTGATCTGCATTTAAACATTTGAATGTCATGAGAACAAACTCAATGAATCCATACATATGCATATCAAAAGTAAAGTGATTAGTTCTTACAATTTTGAACATAATACTCTAACTAGGAAGAAAGACTCACATGTCCGCATCTCTTATCTAATTTACACAAAATTAGAAATTTGGTTTCATAGAACCAAGCTATGTTCCTTCGATTATTAAGATTATTACCAAAAGTTTCACAGTTGTATTATATCATCAAGTTTGGAATGATACAACAAGCTGTGATCAATATATCATCAAGTTTGGAATGATATAAGTAATGATCATAATATCAGGACGCATATCAGCAACTTTAGTATTCGTTTTTGGAATGATACCCAATTCAGCCTTTGAAAAGAAATAGTTGTGTAAGTCATCAAGTTTGGAATGACTAGCAACTAAACAATCTCAGGCTTTCATCAAGTAACATCTAGAATACTTCAGTGTACTCAGTCTAGATGCGTGAATGTAGGCAGACTCGGTTCTAAAATCTTAAACAAACATAGGTATTAAGTCCCACTAAATAGACTTTAATCTCATATCCCCCGATATTTTAGATGTAAGAACCTTGCATAAGCCCTTGGTAAGGACATCTGCTACATTATCTTTTGATCTCACGTCCAAGAGGGAAATGATCCCTTGACTGGTGAGATAGGTCAACCAGGCCTGTTTCATCCGTAGTTGCCTTCGCTTACCATTGAACAGGGAATTGGCTGCAATGGTCTTTGTGGCTTGATTGTCACAAAATATCGAGATAGAGTTCATTTTCAAACTCGTCATTGGAATATCCATAACCAAATCTCTGACCCACTCTGCTTCTTCGGCAGCTGAAGCAAGAGCATAGAGTTCGGATTCCATAGAGGATAGTGATATACACGTTTGCCTCTTAGATTTCCAAGCTACTGCGGCTCCTCCTAGGGTAAACACATAACCACTAGTGGACCTACTATCACCAACGTCTGAGCACCAGGAGGCGTCAGAGTACCCTTCAAGCACAGGAGGGTGGCCACTGTAACATAAAGCATACTGCTCAGTATACTTTAAGTATCGCATTAGCCTTTCCAAGGCGTCCTAGTGGTCCTTTCCAGGGTTACTAGTGAATCTACTCAACATGCCGACCGTAAAGGCTATGTCGGGTCTAGTGCAGGTAGTAGCATACATGAGACTGCCAATGAGTTTGGAGTAATCCAACTGTCTAATAGGTGAACCGTCGTGAGGTTTCAGTCTATTATTATAGTCGTATGGAGTCTCAATCCTCCTGCACTTATCATAACCCCACTTCTCTAGTAGAGTTCTGATGTAGTGACTCTGGCTAAGGATGATACCCTTATTCGTAAAGTTCACTTCCATGCCTAGGATGGTCTTCACCACACCTAAGTCAGTCATGCTAAATTTTGACTTCAAGGTAACCTTAACGTCTTCCACCTCAGACTGATCAGTACCCAGAATTAGCATGTCATCAACATACAAGCAGATTATAGCTACGGAGCTTGGACTTGTCCGTATGTATAGACATTTATCTGAACGGCTGGATTGAAAATTCAGGCCTTTTACGCAAGTGTCAAACTTCTCGTGCCATAGCTTTGGTGCTTGCTTCAATCCGTAGAGTGACTTAATCAACTTACAGACCTTGGTGTCGAGACCTTTTACGACAAACCCTTCAGGTTGACGCATGTAGATCTCTTCAGTTAGATCTCCATTTAAAAATGCAGTCTTAACATCCATCTGATGAACGACGAAACGTTCAATAGATGCGATAGCGAGAAGAACCCTGATCGTAGCAATGTGACAAACATGTGAGTATGTATCAAAGTAGTCAACTCCACTCACTTGAGTGAAGCCTTTGGCAACTAGACGGAATTTGTACTTGTGAAGTTTTTCCGAATCTTTATGGAGCGAGCAGGAGCTAGACAACTTAGAGATAAAAGCCAAACAACCAGAAACAAATGGAGGCAAACAATTGATCTTTATTGATAACAATCTTCAACAATACAGGGCAAGGCATGCTTGACGAGACATGATTTCGTCAGCACAAAACTCCAAAGAGAAAGACAGAAAAACTGAGGATAACTGGAGACCGCTCAAACCGCGCGACCTCCCCTGCGATCTCTGCCAGTTGCTAGACCGCAACTCTCTGCCGACCACAGAACACCACCAGACCGCTGTACAGACCGCTCCCTCCTTCCGACCTCCTGATTCTCCCGAACTCCAGCACCACAACTTCAAGCCGCAGACCGCCCGAACACTTTCAGAGGAAGAGGTGATCGCTGCTGCCCACACTATCCGCAGAAGCTGCACAATAAGAGTTCAATCAGAGACCGTCCGTTCAGAAATAAACAGACCGCAAGAACAAGAGCGAACTCAGCTTACACTTGGTGTGTCAGTTTGCTGCTACAGTGGCCTCCTATTTATAGGTGCGGGACCTGATCCAGTCACCACCCTATGAGATAGGATCACCACCCCCCAGACCGTGCGACCTGACCGGTCACACTGCGCGATCAGCAACATTACTTCTGCTTCATTTTGGTGAACCCGCCAGCTTCAATGTCGCCATGAGAGACTGCCACTCTCACAGCAGACCGCGACTCCACAAGGAACTCGCCAGACCGCCCGAAGCTAATCACCACCTGTGTTCGCACGAGACTGCGAACACAGTCAGTTCGCCATCAGACCGCGAACTCCTGTTCGCATGCCGATCTCCTCCTGAGACCGCGAACAGCAACCAGCTCGCATACCAGTCTCCTCCTGAGACCGCGAACTGAGACCGCGCGACTAAGAACCTTAGTCCGCGAACACCACCAGAAAACCTGGTCAGCCACCAGACCGCATTCTGGAGAAACCTGGAGATGATCAACCCGTCACGCGGTCAGAGACAGACCGCGCGGCCTCACCTCCAGCCGACTTGGACCTATACCAGCGATCAAGCCAGGAGACCACAGCTAGGCTAAGACAAGCCAAACCGTAGAGACAGACCGCCAAGTCGCGCGATCTCGCCAGACCGCCCGACCTTCTCCCAGACCGCCCAGGTCCAAAAGCCTCCAAACTTCCACTTCAACAAATTCAACACTCCCCCTTGAAGTGGGAAGTTGAAACCAGCCCCAATAGGCTCCTTAGCCGTGTGAACGGCCCCTTTGCCGGCGCCTTTGTGAAGATGTCTGCGACATTGTCCACACTCCGCACATGCTCGACCGAAAGAGACCCCTCCAGCACCTTCTCCCGTATGAAGTGATGCTCGATCTTGATATGCTTGGTCCTCGCGTGACAAACTGGATTGGTTACCAGTTTGAGAGCACTCTCATTGTCACCGCGTAGCAGAGTCGGCTCCTGAACCTCCTTGTGGACGTCTCCCACCAACCTCCTAATCCAGATGGCTTCCTGAGCTGCCAAGGCCGAAGCCTTGTATTCCGCTTCCGTGGTGGAGACCGACACGGAATCCTGCTTCTTGCTGCACCATGATATAGTTGTAGGGCCCGCCATGAAGACGAATCCAGACGTTGACTTCCGATCATCTGAATCTCCCCCGTAGTCAGCATCCATGTACCCGTGCACTTTGAAGCCCGCATCTCTCCTATATAGGAGACCCATGTCCGAGGTCGCCTTGACATACTTCAGAATATTCTTGGCTGCTAGCAGATGAGGTACCCGTGGCTCCGCCATATACCGACTCACTCTGCCAACTGCATATGCAATATCCGGCCTCGTGATCGTCAAATAAATCAAGCTCCCAACCAGAGCTCGGAACACCAACGGATCTTGCATAATCCTCCCCTCATCTTTCCGAAGCTTCATAGCCTTCTCCAGAGGTGTGGAAGTGCACTTCCCTTCCTTCATGCCAAACCGCCCTCGGCGCTTGCTTCAACCCATACAGGGCCTTCTTCAGCTTGCAGACATGCTCCAGAAAATCTTCAGACACAAAGCCAGGTGGCTGGACCATGAAGATGTCCTTGTCAATCTCGCCGTACAAGAAGGCGTTCTTGACGTCGAGCTGCCAAATCTTCCATCCACTAAACGCCGCCAAGGCAATGATGAACCGAACTGAAGTCATTTTTGCCACCGGACTGAAAGTCTCCTCGTAGTCTTCACCGTACTGCTGCGAGAACCCCCGAGCCACAAGGCGAGCCTTGTATCGCTCGATACTGCCGTCAGCTTTCTTCTTGAGCTTGTAGACCCACTTGCATGTCACAGGAGTGATGCCCTCGGGCTTGGGCACAAGAGACCAGGTCTCATTCTTCTCGAGAGCTGCCATCTCTTCTTGCATAGCAATGTCCCACTCCTTCACGCCTCTGGCCTTTTCAAAGCTCGACGGCTCCCTCTCATCCAAGGGACCAGCGAAGAAACATGAGACGAAGCTCACTGCGTTTCCTCCTGTATAGCGATCAGGGGCAACGATCGCTCGCTTCGACCTCCTCAGCTCCTTCCCCTGAACCGCATTATCTCCAGCTGCTTCTTCCCTAGCTCCTCTTCCAGACGTGCTAGGAGCATTGCTCCCCCTGCTCCCTGAACCAGAAGCCTCCGTCTCAGAACTAGAAGGAGATGGTCCACCTGGTGACACAGGTAGCTCCACCTGAAGATCCTCCACAGCTTTTTCCGGCACCTCCACTCTGCTCTCTGGTAGCTCCACATCAGAGGACCCCTTGTAAGATGTCACCTCATCGAAAACGACGTCGCGAGATACCACAAATCTCCGCATCTCCGGGTCCATGCACTTCCATCCTTTCTTCCGCTCATCGTATCCCACGAAGACTAGCTTCCTTGCTTTCGCATCTAGCTTCGTCCGAAGAGCATCTGGAACATGCACGTAGCAGGTGGAACCAAACACCCTAAGGTGTGCCACGCTTGGCTTCTCTTTGAACATCATCTCATGCGGAGTCAACATGTTGATAGGACTCAAAGGCATCCGGTTGATGACGTAGGCAGCACAAGACATTCCTTCCGCCCAGAAGGACTTTGGGATACTCTTGGCATGCAGCCAACACTTGCAGGTCTCCGTCAGATGACGGATCTTCCGCTCTGCAACTCCGTTCTGTTGTGGAGTATGTGCACAAGTGAGCTCCCTCCGGATACCTGCCTTCCTGCAAAAACTAAAGAACTCACCAGAGGTGAACTCCCCTCCATTGTCAGTTCTCAGCTTCTTCACCCGCAGGCCAAGCCGGCCCTCCACAAGCTCCTTGAACTCCACAAATTTGGCAAACGCCTCCGCGTTCTCCTTCAGGAAATATACCCAGACATATCTGGTGTAATCATCGATCAACACCAGCATATATCTGCTCCCTCCGAGGCTTGGGGTAGCAGTAGGTCCCATCAAGTCACCGTGGATGCACTCCAACGGCACACTACTCCTCGTCTGCGACTTGTCAAACGGTAGCCGATGAGACTTGCCGAACTGACATCCCTCGCAAACATGACCTTCTCCGTAGGAGGATAGACTTGGCAGGCCCTTGACCAGACCTCTCACCGCCATTGCTTTCAGCTTGTCCATCCCAACGTGCCCCAACCTCTCATGCCATATAACGGCACCATCATTCGTCTTCATCTTGTCGACGTAAGAACTTGTTGATAAAATAAACAAGTCCTTTGCCCGTCTCCCGACATGGACGACCTCGGCCTTTACAGCCTCAAAATTGCGTAGAAACTTTACTTCTGTTGGACCGAACAGAACGTGATACCCAGCGTCTACAGCGTTGGTCACGGAGAACGGGTTTTTCCTCATACCAGGCACGTGATAGACACTCTTCAAGGTAAGCGGTCCTCTATCACTGCCTAAGGAAACAACCCCCACCTTCTCTACTGGATGCACAATATTATCAGCAGTAATGATTGCATTGTTACCTGTATAGGGCTGTGCAGAAGAAAGCTTGGTCTCGTCTCCGGTGAGGTGATGACCACACCCCGAGTCCACAATCCAGTCCTCCAGATAGTTGATAGGAGCAGAAGCTCCAACAGAAGCCGAGAAGGCTCCTCCCCAACCTCCTTGAATGTTCCTGGCCTCGGCTTCCTCCTTCTCCGCAGCATGCACAGCTTGGGTGACCACCTTGCAATCCTTCCTGATGTGGCCATACTTGCCACACTTGAAGCACTTCGGACCTTCACCCTTCTTTTTCCCGTCAGCCTTGGGAGCATACCCCCTTTCCTGCTGCCCAGAAGTTGAAGGCACATAGCCTCCTCCAGCGGTCTTCTTCTTCTTATCCCACTTCTTCTTCTTTCCCGAGAAGAGCACTTCGCCATCTCCCCCAGCCACTGACACCCCCGCCATCTGCCTTGCCAAACTTTCTTGCGATGCAAGCAAGTTCTCCAGCTCCAACAGAGACGGCTGATTTGCCCATCCCTGCACCGACGTCACAAAGGCAACATATTCCTTCCGCAGGCCGCGGATGATGTGCCTCTTCAGCTTCGCCTCAGAGATAGGCTCATCAGGGTCCAATGCTGAGATTTCAGCGCACAAGTTCTTCAGCTTCAGAAAGAAAGTGGAAATAGAAAGATCGCCCTGAACCGACCTTGCCAGCTCATTCTCCAAGAAATGCAGCCTCGCTACATTCTTCTTGTTAAACAGCCCATCCAGGGCTCTCTAGATCTCCGCAGCTGATCCACACCCCAAGATGTGATCAAATAGGTCAGGTGAGATTGCCCTCTTCAGAGTGAACTCTGCCTTCGCATTCGTCCTCCTCCAAGTTCTCACCTCAGCCCCATTATCCCCTTCCGGGACGACTTCCTGCGTCTGATCTCCTCCAACAACTTCCCAGAGGTCCTCACCTACAAGATAGCTTTGCATGCACGACTTCCACTTCTTGAAGTTAGTCGATGTAAGCACCTCAATCCCAAGACCCTTTGCAAATCCACCTTCCATTGTTCTTCCACTGGTTCCTTCTTCACAAAGGCGATGGCTACTCTAAGTTACTCACTGCTCAACCACTCCAACCTACCTCTGATACCATGTGAAGTTTTTCCGAATCTTTATGGAGCGAGCAGGAGCTAGACAACTTAGAGATAAAAGCCAAACAACCAGAAACAAATGGAGGCAAACAACTGATCTTTATTGATAACAATCTTCAACAATACAGGGCAAGGCATGCTTGACGAGACATAATTTCGTCAGCACAAAACTCCAAAGAAAAAGACAGAAAAACTGAGGATAACTGGAGACCGCTCAAACCGCGCGACCTCCCCTGCGATCTCTGCCAGTTGCTAGACCGCAACTCTCTGCCGACCACAGAACACCACCAGACCGCTGTACAGACCGCTCCCTCCTTCCGACCTCCTGATTCTCCCGAACTCCAGCACCACAACTCCAAGCCGCAGACCGCCCGAACACTTTCAGAGGAAGAGGTGATCGCTGTTGCCCACACTATCCGCAGAAGCTGCACAATAAGAGTTCAATCAGAGACCGTCCGGTCAGAAATAAACAGACCGCAAGAACAAGAGCGAACTCAGCTTACACTTGGTGTGTCAGTTTGCTGCTACAGTGGCCTCCTATTTATAGGTGCGGGACCTGATCCAGTCACCACCCTATGAGATAGGATCACCACCCCCCAGACCGCGCGACCTGACCGGTCACACTGCTCGATCAGCAACATTACTTCTGCTTCATTTTGGTGAACCCGCCAGCTTCAATGTCGCCATGAGAGACTGCCACTCTCACAGCAGACCGCGACTCCACAAGGAACTCGCCAGACCGCCCGAAGCTAATCACCACCTGTGTTCACACGAGACCGCGAACACAGTCAGTTCGCCATCAGACCGCGAACTCCTGTCCGCATGCCGATCTCCTCCTGAGACCGCGAACAGCAACCAGCTCGCATACCAGTCTCCTCCTGAGACCGCGAACTGAGACCGCGCGACTAAGAACCTTAGTCCGCGAACACCACCAGAAAACCTGGTCAGCCACCAGACCGCATTCTGGAGAAACCTGGAGATGATCAACCCGCCACGCGGTCAGAGACAGACCGCGCGGCCTCACCTCCAGCCGACTTGGACCTATACCAGCGATCAAGCCAGGAGACCGCAGCTAGGCTAAGACAAGCCAAACCACAGAGACAGACCGCCAAGTCGCGCGATCTCGCCAGACCGCCCGACCTCCTCCCAGACCGCCCAGGTCCAAAAGCCTCCAAACTTCCACTTCAACAAATTCAACAGTACTTAGCGATACTCCCATCTGGATTCAGTTTCTTCTTAAAAACCCACTTGCTCTTAATGGTTTTAGCTCCTTTGGGGAGGTCAACTAATGTCCAAGTTTGGTTCTCCATGAGAGTGTGCATCTCATCATCAATGGCTTCTTTTCATAACAGGGAATCCCTGGATCGCATCGCTTCCTGATAGGTGGATGGATCAGCTTCAACTTGGTAAGTCACAAAATCTGTACCGAAGCTTTTAGGAACACGTCCTCTATTAGATAGCCTAGTGGACTCTAGGGCACTAGTGTGAACCGGCTCAGTGTCAGGGAGTCGTAGTTCCGTCCCAACGAGGGTATCAGAACTGGTGTCTGGCAGACCTGGAAGAGTTAGGTTCTTATCTCTAAGAAACTTGTCCTCAAAGAACACAACATCTCTAGACTCAATAACCGAGTTGGTAGAGAGATCTAGAAATCGGTCTGCAGCACTATCCACCGCACATCCTAAGTAGACACAAGTGTTCGTCTTAGGTTCAAACTTAGATCTCCTTATGTCAGGTATCCTAACATAGGCGATACAACCCCAGGTTTTGAGGTGATCAAATTTGGGCGGTCTCTTAAACCAAAGCCCATGCGGGGTTTGCTTCAGTTTAGCATGAGGAACCATATTTAGGATGTGATTCGACGCGAGGGCCGCTTCTCCCCAATAAGCGGCAGGCATACCGGTAGTCAACAACATAGAATTCAACATCTCTGTTAAAGTTCTATTTTTCCGCTCGGCAATACCGTTTGACTGGGGCGAATAAGGGGCAGTGGTTTCAGGTATTATGTTATTGCTGGCAAGAAAATCCCTAAACTCACCCAAGACGTACTCACCTCCTCGATCACTCCTAAGTCGCTTAATTTTCAAATTCAATTGGTTCTCAACCCTGTTTTTGAAAAGTTGAAATTTTTCAAAAGCTTCATCTTTTGATTTTAAGAGAGAAATGTGAGTATATCTAGAGAAGTCGTCGATAAAAGTTATCAGGTACTTCCGACCACCACGTGTGACAAAACTCTTATAGTCACAAATGTCGGAGTGTATCAACTCTAGTAAACGTGTACTCCTATACACCTGACTGAATGGTGTTCTAGTTATCTTAGTTTGAGCACATATCTCACATTTGTCAAATTTGGTTTTTGTGTCTAAGGGGATGTTATGAGTTCTAGCTAGCAGGAGTAGTTTTCTATAATTGACATGTCCTAGTCTTGCGTGGAAAGTCTTAGGATCTATCAAAGTAGAACTAACCTGATTGACTACTTCGTTTGCTAGACTCAACCGATACATTCCTTTGACTACGTACGCACAACCAAAATAATATGAGTTAACCATTAAGGTCACCCTACCACCACTAATGTTAAAGGACATACCCGCATCGCTTAACAAACTAATCGAGATTAAATTAGCAGCTAATGTAGGAATGTATTTAACACCTTTCAAAAGTAAATGCGTACCTGACGAGAGTAGCAGAGCCACGGTCCCGGTCTGGAGTACCTCAGCAGTGGCTCCATTTGCCACTGTAACTGTCTCAGAGGCTGGAGTGGCATCCTTCAGCAGAGCGGAGTTGTGGCAGACGTGGCAGGTCGCCCCCGAATCCAACCACCAGTCAGTACTTGCCTGAACGTTCCCAACCTTGGCAACAAAGTGGGAGGGCGCAATCTGATTGAGCATATGAGCTCTTTTATCAGGCTTTGGTGGGTTAGCATCGGGCTTCTTGGGTTGTCTGCAGTCAGAAGCGCAGTGACCCCACTTGTGGCAGTTGTAGCACTTGCCTTTGAACTTCTTGATCTTCTTGCTGGTGTCTACTACTGCGGGTGCACTGGAGGGAGGTCGAGTCCGATCAGATCTAGGCTTCCTTTTCGGGTGTGTGATCATATTAGCAGCAGATTGCTGCTTGCTTACCACCTCCTTCACATGCCTTGTCCGATTCTCATCCTCAATGCAGATAAACCGCTTGAGTTCTTTCAGACTGACCTGAGTCTTCTTGCGATACATCTCCGTCTTGAAAGAGTACCACGCTGAGGGAAGCTTGTAGATGATGGCACCAGCAACGAACCCATCTGGCAGAGGGACACTTTCAATGTTGAGCTTGGCCACCAAATTTTCCAGGTCTGCAATCTGGGGAAGGATTTCCCTGTCCTCAGAGAATGTGAATCCCATAAACTTGTCCACCAGATGCGTCTTGGACATGTTCTCCTCCTCCTTGAACTGATCTTCCAGCGCATTCCAGATCTCTTTCGCTGTCTTCAATTTCCCAAACGTCTCGGCCAGTGAATTGGAGAGACAGTTGAGAAGATAATCGCGACAGAAGTCTTCGTCGCTGATCCACTGTGCTTCATCGGCTTCTCCTTGGAAGTCTGCGAAATCAGTCTGCAGGGTATAAAAAATATTTAAGAATTTCATACCAAACTGCGTATTCCACTTCCAGGCACTGAACTCCGAATGCGAGAACTTCTCCAGCTTTATCAGCGGCACAGGAGAGGAGAGAGAACTGTTCTTCTTAAGAGAAGCCATCGGAAGGTGGCGGCAGAAACACGGAATAGTGGACCTCCAACAGCAAAGGGGGGGACTATCGCCTGGCGATAGCGCGGCGATAGCTCTGGCGATAGCGGCAAGGAAGGCTATCGCCTGACGATACTGATAACGCGGGCGTTAGCGGGCAAAATCCCTGAATCGGCGGCAGTTACGCGGCACGTTCCGCGCGTTCGTCTCCTCTGGAGACGGGATCTGGGGAAGAGCAGGCTCCGAACTCCTCAGCGACAGTGGAGGGCGGCGGCGGCAGCGCTGAACTTCTCTGGACTGGACAGGAACGACAACAGGAGCGGCAAGAGATCGTCCTCCGACTGGACTGAAGCACTGCAGATGCGATCGGGAAGACGATCGGTCGAGGACGATCGTGAAGACTGGAGACGTGATGCACGGCGCAGAACACCAAGACGATCGGCGTCGGGATCGCGGCTGGTGAACAGGGGCTTCTTCCTTGCGAGCGTCGATCGGCAGTTATGCGAGAACGGCGTCGGCTAGGGCGCGGGCGGCGACGGGCTTCCCCCTTTTTCCTGTCTCTTCACGCAAAACGACGGGAACGACGACAATGAAGAATACGATCGGAAGAACAACTGGGCTTTGGATCTCACGATCGGCCTTCTTCTTCGATCGATCGATGGACGGTTACGGAAAAACTCCAGAGGGCAGCGACCAAGGGAGCGGTTACGGGAACGAACACGGGAGAGGGGGCTTCGGTTCACGAACGATCAAACTTCGAGAATGATAGGAGTGCTCGAAGCATCCGAGTGAACATCAAGTTTGGAATGAACTACCCGTTGCCCCCAGCGGGGTATTTATAGGCGTAATCTTAAATCCCTGACGACCCGTTAACGGACCCGTTAGGGTTCCGTTAAATGTACGATACAATTCTAAATATACCTTAACAGTAGCAACGTCGGTGGATGCCCCTTTATAGGTACACGAAGAACTAAAGAAGAGATCCGGCGACGAGGATGGGGACGATGAAGACATCACAACAACTAGAGTTTGAGTGTGTTGTTTGCATATCGACACATGGATAAAATCACATAATAATTGCCAACTATGCCGGGGATGTATTATTCCGACAACTCTGTTACAAGCATCCTCCATAAATCTAATCTTAAATAATACATCAGTACTCATACTACATGTATTCAACTATAAATTTTATGATGTCTTTTAATGATATTTAAGCATATGAACTATAAGATTTATAGTCGAGTACATGTGGTATGAGCGCCGATGTATCCTTTAAGATTAGATATACTGGGGATGCTTGTAACAGAGTTGTGGGAATAATACATTCCCGACAAAGTGGGCAACTATCATGTGATTTTATCCATGTGCGCAAGAGGCATTGAACGACGGATGCAAACAATGTACGCACTCAGACTCTAGCTGTTGTGATGTCTTCATCCTCCCCATGCATTCTCGTCTTCAAATCTCTTCTTCGTGTGCCTAGCTATACACAGGCATCCACCGACGTTGCTCCTCGCTCAGCTGATCACCGCGGGGCATTCCATGAGAAGTAGACACTTCGGAAGGCAAAGATAAGAAATAACAAAACGACAGCTAAAGTCGCAACACCGGTGTAATAGAATGCTTTCTTGCCGCACTCGCCAGCCGGTGATGATGATGATGATGTTGGAGGTACATTGAAATGCGACTGAGACGATAGGCAAGGAGGTGAAGTAGTGAAATGAGTGGTACAAGAATTACATACGCCAATTAATACAAATCAGTAGTAAAAGAAGGATTATGAATGCGTGGTTCATAGAAATAATAATCAACAATAACAAAAATAATATTCAAAAATATATTATTCTTATTTATTGAAGGGAGCCTTAGACTAACATAAATATGTAATTAAGAAGACCTGGGCCTGTCCTCGATCCAGTATATATTGTATGAACATATTTATCCATCGTTAATTAAACTCCAATATAAGACTAATAAGAGTGACACAATGCGTGCAAACTCTAATGGCCCGTTCGTTTGGACGGAATTGAGCTCCTGTAATTGAAATTGAATATCTAATTTTAATTTTGTCGTTCATTTGCGGGCATACGTTAGAATTAAAATTTTAATGAATTCCATTGAATTCATTTTGAACTAAAGCCAATTCTTTTCAATTTATATAAGAATGAGATAATTCCGGTCAAGACGTGTTTATCGCCTGGGGGCGCATTTTTTCGCCCGGACGAGTATTTTTCGCACAGAGGAGCATTTTATATTAGACGTGTGTTTTTGCACATTCGTGTTTTTTTTCCGCCCGGGCACACTTTTTTCGCCACGACGCATTTTTTCACTCAGACGCGTGTTTTTCACTGGACGCGCATTTTGTTACCCGAGCACACATTTTTTCGCTCGTACGGGCTTTTCGCCTTAACTTGCAATTTTTCGCCAGAGCGTGCATTTTTCATCCGTGGCGCGTATTTTCGCCCGGAGTATTTTTCGCACTGGCGAGTGTTTTTCGCCGCAACGGTAATTTCTCGCCCGGGCGCACGCTTTTTTGCCCATGCGTGTGTATTCTACCCGGGCGCACGTATTCCTTCTCAGCCCGCGTACATCGCCCGGGCAAGCATTTTCCGTCCGTGCGTGTTTTTTTTGCCCGGGCGCAAACTTTTTCACCCGGGCACACATTTTTTCACTCACGCGTGATTTTCAATTCGCCTTATTGTTTTTTGCCTGGACGAGTATTTTTCTCCAGGGGGAAGCGTTTTCCCCCGGGCGAGCGTTTTAACGTTAGTGCGCGTTTTTTTCGCCCGGACGTCCTTTTTTCGCCACAACGCTCATTTTCACCGGGAGCGTGTTTTCATCTTGGGTGCGTGTATTTCGTTTTAGCACTCTTAATTGTAAAATTAAATTTTATTTAACAAACGACCAAAAAATTACTTAATTTCATAATATTCTTCAATTATGTTTATTGGGCGAACACTATAATTGGAATTATACTAATTCCAATTTCTAAAAAATTGGAAGTGATTTAAATTTCAATATCCTGTTTCAATTCAATCCAAACAAGTAGTACCTAAATGTTTGTGGTGCTCACATGTCATGCTTTTTACACATGTCCAGCCTTAGTGATATTCTTAATATTAAATATCAAAATTTTAATTATTTTTTTTTATAATTAAAAATAAAATATAAAGAATGGAAATACGTAGTTATGTTGACTCAGCATGAGCAAATGACAAGGTAACATAAAACGGACTGGACCGCCGGTTCAACCGGTCGAACTGTGAAGCGGATAGGGTGTCGGTCCGGTCTAGCATCAAGAACCGTCTCCGCTAAGGATCATATTTGAATTGGACGAAACCGGTTTAAACCGACAAACCACAAAATCATGAGGTTGCGTTCGTTTCGCAGGTTTTGAGAGGAAGGAATTAGTTTTGGGTATATCAAAACCATTTTTTTGTTCGTTTGACGTTTCTTAGGAAGAAATTGACATTCACAGAAAACCTATGGGTTTTGGAGGAAGGTGTTTGACCAAAACCAATTCTAGTGTTCGTTTGCTTATTTTAAAAGAGGGGATTGATTTTGGCCCAAAACCCATGGGATTTGCTTTTTGAAAAATCTTGTTATGCTCAAAACTTACCTATTTAGATGGATTTTGGGATAGTTTTGACACTGTTCATCATCATTGTGGCCGGAGTTAATCATCATTTTGGCCGGAGTTCATCATCATTTTAACATTTTCATCACCATTCTCTCTCAAAACCTTCTCCAAACGAACACAAGAATTTGTTTTTTGCCCATTTTCAAAACCTCTGCGTCATAAGTTTTCGGCCAAAACCAATTCCTGTCTCTTAAAACCTACCAAACGAACGGAGCCTTATATTTCAATAAAAATGAGGTAGTTGTGTATCGGGTTACCGGACAGTTTTTAAAGCACCAGTGACAAAAAGCAACTAGTACTTGTTGTTTAGCTTGAAACTAATTTATATATACTTAATATTTAATAAATAATAATGGCTTACAATAATATAAAAATACACATTATAAAGTAAGATATTATTCAATATTATTATATATTAAGTAAAAATGGAATTTTAAATTTTGTAAGTTTATATAAATTTATTAAGTAAATTTAAAAAATATTCGTAATATATAGACATATATAATAATTATTGTAATAAACATGATATATATGTAATATATATTATATTATTTAGTTGCATTTAAGCTAAATTTGATATTTATATAATATGCAATATGTTATTAATTTATGATTTATGATATGTAATATGTTATTATCTAACATCACGATTCAACTTCAGTCCGATCGGTCCAACTGATCATACCTGGTTCTACCTTGAACCTTTGATTTCATCGTTTCATTCTTCTATCCGATTTTTAAAACCTTGGTGTATATCTTTAATATAAAATATATAATATACTATGAGACCGCGATAATATTGAGCATCGCTCCATGTGTCTCGTGCCATTTGCGGCAAAAATGAATATACAAGTAGACCAGATGCGCATAATTAAGTTCAAAATCTAACCTCAGAATTGAACTCGAGCATAAGTTCCACCAAAGAATAATTGTGAGGAAAATATTTTTCATTCATGAAAATATAAAAGTGAAAGTTAATAGTAACCTCAATCAATATATAGTTTCGATCAAATACCTAATTTATAGATTTTTTTTTGGGTTCAAAATCTTACCTCATTTCTTCATCTAAGATATGCTTCGTCATGCTTATTGATCGGCCGAGTTGTAGCACTCAAAATTGATGGAAGAAGAAAATCACAGTGCAAGTATAGAAAAATGTAACGAGCGAAACTTATCTTTGGCACACACATATATATAATTTCAAAGCATAAAATATTTGGGCGAGGAAGATACCTCGCAGGTCATAATTAATTAATTATATCAAATATTTACTGATTATATATATTTTTTATACGCATAATAAAAGTGTGGGTTAAATATCTTATGCTTTGAAAAAGATGGATATATTTAGAGTATAAAAATCATTTATATGTAGTATAATATATACATCACTCATAATCTTTTGCATGTATATGACTTATATAGTTAATTATTTGGAATAGTGTCATTATAAATATATTCCATAATGCATCATGGACTAGTATATGCACAATGAATGTGCAAGTGCGGCTTAATTTTATGAGGAATATTGGTTTAAATATTTAACTGAAGTGAATTATAAGAAGATTTAATTAATTGATTTAAATTTGTATGTCATATGACAAAATCTGTTTTTCGAGAAATATATGAGTTAACCTGGATTTGCTATGTCACCTAGGCTCCGTTTGAGGGGACTTATTTCCATCGGTCAAGCGGTTACGACCGCATTAACCGAACTTTAATTATGGTCCGGTTCATGCGGTCGTAACCGCTTGACCGATGAAAATAAGTCTCCCCCCAAACAAAGCCTTAAGCTCTGTTTCGAGGGTGATATATGGCGGTGGAAATAGTTGTATTCCAACCACCACTATTTTAGAGCCGTTTGATTTCAACGGTGAAAAAATTGATTGTGCAAAAAAGTATTTTCGGGTCTTCTTGAGAAGCAGTGAACTCTCTCACATGATGAGGTGTCTTTTAAGAGCAACATCGTGTAGGACAAGGCCCT
The DNA here is from genome assembly GCA_033032865.1 of Dactylorhiza incarnata. Classification (NCBI taxonomy): domain Eukaryota; kingdom Viridiplantae; phylum Streptophyta; class Magnoliopsida; order Asparagales; family Orchidaceae; genus Dactylorhiza; species Dactylorhiza incarnata. The sequence goes on from JAWHQI010000264.1 coordinate 3,409,848, forward strand.
GTGAAAAATCCTACGCCCAGGACGTGCACAACCACCAGAAGAAAAATCACCAGAAAATAACTTGCAGGAATACTTGAAATCAAAGATATGAGTTCGCTACAACCACACAACAAAATAAACGGACATACACCGCGACATACACGGTTGTATGATTCCGAATAAACTCCACAAGAAACAAATACAGGAAATCCAAAAGAAAAAAAAACAGAAAACTTCAGATCCTTCTTCAGTCTTCACGCCGCACCGTTTCAGCAAACCAACTACACCACGACGTAGATCTCGTCGACGGCTACAGAATAGAACCAAAGAACACTGAAAACGGACGTCCGAAGCGATGGCAATCCTAGAGAGAAGTTCCTCTCTCTACAAACTTGAATCTTCAACGCTGAAAACCAGATGGCCGGAGAACACTATTGAGGCGGCCGCTGCTCGCCGGGGAGGGAGGAGATCTTCTTGCGACAGTGGCGGAACACTTTGGCGGAGGAGGAGGAGAATAGAAAACTTATTTGCGGCTAGGGTTGCGGAGAAGTTATATCACCCGGAGGAGAGAGTCATAACCATACGCGGAGGAATATATTTATCTTGATTTGGACAGCCTGGCAACAGTGGCGTGGAGAGAGAGTTCTAAATAACAAAGGATATATATAAATATAGCGAAAAAAAACAGCAGCCAGAACCGAATACGCCGAATTCGGTGAAACCCAATCCGAATTGCAATGGCCGAATTCGCTGAAATGAATTTGCCGAATCCATCACTCCAATAGCCGAATTTTTTCATATAACCGAATTTTATATATAACCGAATTTTTCATATAGTCGAATTATATATAAATCCAAATCTTATTTTTTACTTCAAAAACTTTAACACTCCCCCTTGAAGTAAAAATAAGAAACAAGTCCGAGTAGCCCGCGAAGGCGCTCAAACGGCCCCTTAGACAGAGGCTTCGTGAAGATGTCGGCGACGTTGTCCTGACTCCGAACATACTCCACAGAAAGAGATCCACCGAGTACTTTCTCCCGAATAAAATGGTGCTCGATTTCAATATGCTTTGTGTAAGACCCCCCCTCCCAAATCGCCGGTCCGACCGGGGGATCTTATCGCACACCACCCTTTAGCACGACGCCGAAGCGACCCCGAAGGGTGAAGGCACTAGCTTCTCCAACCCTTTTCCTTGAGCACTCCGATGTCACGCCTAGGGGTGGTGTTAAGCGAAAGTCACTACACACCATCAGAGTAGGGAAGCTGTATTCTAGCGGAAGACATTATTAAAGAGTGTGCTTTGTTACCCTTAGCGGAAGACATTATTAAAGGGTGCGCTTTGTTACCCTTAGCGGAAGACATTATTAAAGGGTGCGCTTTGTTACCCTTAGCGGAAGACATTATTAAAGAGTGCGCTTTGTTACCCTTAGCGGAAGACATTATTTATAGCGGAAGATTAAATACCATAATTTCAAAACCTGTATGAGTAATATTGATTTCGCCGCCGCAATGAATCCTATCCATCAAGGCTTCGTTGCATTATATATGTATACCCTGAGATAGGGCACAACCAAAAAGGAGATGCGACTTAATAACGTATACCTGATGTAGCCTGCTCTGTGGCCTTATCCACACACAGGCGTTGTCACTCATCCGCACCTGTCACCTGTGCCAAAGACAAGTTATTAGAACCACGAACAGAATCCAACCCCTACTAACAAACAAACATAATATAACAATTATAAGGAAGGGGATATCTGGACTCTTATTGGGCCGAGGCGGTCTTCCCGCGACCACCGCCTACGTACTCCGTATCATCCTGCATACGGCCTCAGACCCACGTAGTTCTATTAGTTTCGCACGGGTTGCCCTCCTAGACCGTCCGTCGTGCGGGTTGCCCTAGAGTAAAACTCATAGGCCATCCGATTTTATCCCTTGTCACATTCCCGAAGGCAACATTTCATTCCCGTAGGAATTATATCTCGAAGGCAACATTTCATTCCCGTAGGAATTATTTCTCGAAGGCAACATTTCATTCCCGTAGGAATTATTTTCTCGAAGGCAACATTTGTATTCCCGTAGGAATTATTTTCTCGAAGGCAACATTTGTATTCCCGTAGGAATTATTTTCTCGAAGGCAACATTTCATTCCCGTAGGAATTATTTCTCGAAGGCAACATTTGCATTCCCGTAGGAATTATTTTCTCGAAGGCAACATTTGTATTCCCGTAGGAATTATTTTCTCGAAGGCAACTATTTCCATAAGAGAAGAAAAGAGACGCCCTTTAAGATCAGCAATATATCCACTCGCAACCTGTAGGAGGAGAGAAGACGAACTCTATATATGCTTAGCATATCTTCATCCGAGAAGGTAACACTGTTTTAACCCGGCTGGCAATTAAAATCGAGCCATCTTCATATGGCCCATAGGCTCCCGTCAATTATTTGGATGCTTGGTGTTCAAACCCAAGTCACCTATATAACATTTCCATTGGTATTGGTACCACATCAAAAGAAGAGGGAGTATTTCCACCTTTAATCAACATCAGAATTCGTGAAGGGGTAGAGAGAGAAGAAATGTTAGAGAATATGGGAAGGAGGTAGTAACAACAAAGCCCATCTACCAAAAGCATATCAACAACCCTCACTTCACAAGGTAGGCCCCAACATTAATTGATAGTGGCAACAACAGGTTTTTATGACAGTAGCCCCCAATGCCAACAGCCTCAGCTAACAAAACAGCCACAAACAAACAGCCCCCCCACAGAACACAAGATATCCCTCATTATCAGCAACCTGCAGTCCAACTTAACAAGGAGCAGCCCCCAAACCAACAAGGAAAGGAGCAGCCCCATTTCAACAACAAAAGAGGCAACTCCAAATCAACAAGGCAAGAGAGCAGCCCCACATCACCCTACCTGCAGTCCAACTAAAGAAGGAGCAGCCCCCAAACCAACAAGGAGAGGAGCAGCCCCATTTCAACAACAAAAGAGGCAACTCCAAATCAACAAGGCAAGAGCAGCTCAAAGCAAACAGCCCCAAATCAACAAGGTAAGAGCAGCTCAAAGCAAACAGCCCCAAATCAACAAGGTAAAGAGCAGCTCAAAGCAAACAGCCCCAAATCAACAAGGTAAGAAGCAGCCCAAAGCAACAAACCTGCAGTCCAAGTTAGCAAGGAGCAGCCCCAAAACAACAAGGAGCAGCCCCCAAACTAACAAGGAAAGGAGCAACCCCAACTATTAAACCTGCAGTCCAAGTTAGCAAGAAGCAGCCCCCAAACCAACAAGGAAAGGAGCAACCCAAAGCAACAAACCTGCAGCCCAATTCAACAAGGAGCAGCACCCAAACCAACAAGGAAAGGAGCAGCCCCATCAAAACAGCCCCAAATCAATAAGGTAAAGAGCAGTTCAAAGCAAACAGCCCCAAATCAACAAGGTAAGAGCAGCTCAAAGCAAACAGCCCCAAATCAACAAGGTAAAGAGCAGCTCAAAGCAAACAGCCCCAAATCAACAAGGTAAGAAGCAGCTCAAAGCAAACAGCCCCAAATCAACAAGGTAAGAGCAGCTCAAAGCAAACAGCCCCAAATCAACAAGGTAAAGAGCAGCTCAAAGCAAACAGCCCCAAATCAACAAGGTAAGAGCAGCTCAAAGCAAACAGCCCCAAATCAACAAGGTAAAGAGCAGCTCAAAGCAAACAGCCCCAAATCAACAAGGTAAAGAGCAGCTCAAAGCAAACAGCCCCAAATCAACAAGGTAAGAGCAGCCCCAGCAAAACAGCCCCAAATCAATAAGGTAAAGAGCAGTTCAAAGCAAACAGCCCCAAATCAACAAGGTAAGAGCAGCTCAAAGCAAACAGCCCCAAATCAACAAGGTAAGAGCAGCTCAAAGCAAACAGCCCCAAATCAACAAGGTAAGAGCAGCTCAAAGCAAACAGCCCCAAATCAACAAGGTAAAGAGCAGCTCAAAGCAAACAGCCCCAAATCAACAAGGTAAGAAGCAGCCCAAAGCAACAAACCTGCAGTCCAAGTTAACAAGGAGCAGCCCCAAAACAACAAGGAGCAGCCCCCAAACTAACAAGGAAAGGAGCAGCCCCAACTATTAAACCTGCAGTCCAAGTTAGCAAGAAGCAGCCCCCAAACCAACAAGGAAAGGAGCAACCCAAAGCAACAAACCTGCAGTCCAAGTTAACAAGGAGCAGCCCCAAAACAACAAGGAGCAGCCCCCAAACTAACAAGGAAAGGAGCAGCCCCAACTATTAAACCTGCAGTCCAAGTTAGCAAGAAGCAGCCCCCAAACCAACAAGGAAAGGAGCAACCCAAAGCAACAAACCTGCAGCCCAATTCAGTCTAATAAAAGTATAAGCAGCCCCCATCCTAGACAAGAAGTGTATAAACCGCCCCCATCTAATAAAGATAAGAAACAGCCCCAAAATTTGTTAACAAAAACTAGGAGAAATCTGCCAATGTACTAGGAAAAACTGCCAGCAAAAATTATCCTAAAATTTGTTAACAAAACTAGGAGGAATCTACCAACAGAACTAGGAAAACTGCTAGCAAAAGTTCTCAAAAATGGGTAGAGCAACATAATAAGATGAGGGGGGAAGGAGGAAGGAGAAGAGGAGAGCAGAGGAAATAGTAGGAGGGAGAGATGGAGGAGAGGAGACCTTCCATGCTGCCTTCCGTCGCAGCCCAATAACTCGCCAAATATCAATTAACCAAGACGAATCAACAGAGCTTGGTCAAGAGAGGAGAAGAGGTTGGAGAAGTAGGAGATCTCGAACCTTAACCTCTTGTTGTGAGGAGGAAGAACCATGAGGAAGGGGGCGGTTTCCCGCGCCGCCCGTCTTGCCGGAAACCCTCACCATGACAGAGCTTCGAGGAGGAGGAGAGGAGGGGGAGAGAGAAGTTCTTACCGTCCACCACTGCTTCTTGGAAGAGGAGAAGAAGCCTCCCTATGTAGCCGACGAGGCCCAATCCCGTGCCCCCACGAGCTCGCCCATGGTTTTGCTCCAGTGCTTGATCGCTCATCCCGGTTTCCCGTTCCCAGCCCTCTGTGTATATATATATATATGTATATATATATGTATATATATATATGTATATATATATATTTATATATGTATATATATATATGTGTATAGATATATATGCATAAACTTCTAAAATTTTTATGTACATATGCTCATGACTACCGAAATAGGAACGAGACAATTTCGCGGAGGGCGCCGTCGTGTTCGTGTCAACCATACGAAGCTAACGGAATTATCTAAAGTTGATTCCGAGTCCGTTCATTCAATATTTTAAACTGGCGTTGTTGTGGCGCTCGACGTTACTCAAAATAGTGGTTTTCTTCAAATGACCTCGGATCGGAACGAAACGAATTCCGTTGCACTCGTATTGACCATACGAGTCTAACGTAACTGACGGAAATCGATTTGGAGCATGTATGCTCCATATTCTAAAATTGCGTCGTCGCGGCGCGCTGCGATACTCAAAACGGTCACTTTCACCAAATGACCTCTGATTGAAACGAAACGAGTTCCGTTGCACTCGTGTCAACTATACGAGTCTAACGTAACTGACGGAAGTCGATTCAGAGTACGTATGTTCAATAAATAACTTTGACGTCGTGGCGAAGCACGATGCTACCCAAAACAGTCATTTCTCTAAATGACTACCCCTATGTGGTGAAGGTCGGGTCGTGATTGCCTTATGACCCGGCCTAGTTTCCTCCAAGGGTTCAACTGAACCGGCTAGACCCCTTTTCAGAGTCGGGATGTTACACTTTGTCCGCGCGTGACAAACAGGGTTTGTAACAAGCTTCAGCGCACTTTCATTGTCGCCGCGGAGCAAAGTAGGATTGCGAACCTTTTCATAAATATCCTCCACCAACCTGCGCAACCATATGCACTCCTGAGCCGCCAAGGACGACGCCTTGTACTCTGCCTCAGTGGTGGAGATAGACACCGAGTCCTGCTTCTTACTACACCACGATATCGCCGTCGAACCACACATAAAGACGTACCCCGACGTCGACTTCCGATCGTCAGTATCTCCTCCGTAGTCGGCATCCATGAACCCATGTAGATTGAAACCGGCGTCTCTTCCAAAGAACAACCCCATATCCGAGGTTGACTTGACATATTTCAAAATTCCCTTCGCCGCCTCCAGATGAGGCTTCCTAGGCTCCTGCATATAGCGACTCACTCGGCCAACCGCAAATGATATATCCGGTCGAGTGATCGTCAAGTAGATCAAACTCCCTATCAGAGCCCGGAAAGGCTTAGGATCAGACAAGATCCTTCCTTCATCCCGACGAAGTTTCACTCCAACTTCAAGTGGAATAGAGCAGCGCTTTCCATCCGCCATGCCGAATCTCTCCACGATTCGCTCCGCATATCCTTTCTGAGAAATCAGCACCCCACTCTTCTTCCTCTCCACTTCAATACCAAGGAAATGGTGAAGCTCCCCCAGATCCTTCATTTCGAACCGGATTGATAGCTCCGCCCTAAGCATTGCCACCTCTCCGTCGTCATTCCCTGTCACGATCATATCGTCGACATACAACAGCACAAGTACATGAAGTCCACCCTTCTTCTTCACAAACAGACTCGAGTCGGAGTCCGACGCATAGTACCCGCAAAACAACAAGTATTCTGCAATCTTTCCAAACCACGCTCGAGGCGCCTGCTTCAAACCATAAAGGGCCTTCTTCAACTTACAGACATACTCCGGATGTGACTTCGAAACATATCCGGGTGGTTGCTCCATAAAAATATCTTTGTCAATCTCGCCGTAAAGAAAAGCGTTCTTCACGTCGAGTTGCCACAACTTCCAACCTTGGCATGCCGCCAACGCAATCACCACCCGCACCGAAGTCATCTTCGCCACCGGGCTAAATGTCTCGTCATAATCTTCCCCGTACTGCTGTGAGAATCCCCGAGCAACAAGGCGAGCCTTGTACCGCTCTACGCTGCCGTCTGCCTTCTTCTTGACCTTATACACCCACTTGCAAGTGACAGGAGTAACACCATCAACCTTGGGCACAAGGTCCCAAGTTTCATTCTTCCTGAGGGCAAGCATCTCCTCATCCATGGCATCTTCCCACTCCTTCACTCCAGCGGCTTCCTCAAATCGTGACGGCTCCCGCTCGTCAAGAGGCCCTGCAAAGAAGCACGAACACATGCTAACAAGATTACCTTCTCGATAGCGAGCCGGTGGGACGATAGTCCTCTTCGACCTCCGCAAAGACGAACCACTCTCCACCGCTCCATCAACATCATCACCACTAGCTCCCCCGCCAGAATAATTTGGAGCGTCGCTCCCCCTGCTTCCAGAACCCGAAGCACCTGACCTGAAGCCTGATGAAATAGGAGCACCTGGGGACACAGGTAACTCCACCAAAGAGTCGTCAGTAACTCTCTCTTCTCTTCTTTCTCCTGAACTCTCCTCCAGAGCAACAGTAGAAACTCCCTGATATGAAATCAGCTCGTCAAACACCACATCACGGGAGACGATGAACCGGCGTGTCTGTGGATCCATGCACTTCCATCCTTTCTTCCGCTCGTCATAGCCAATGAATATGCACTTTCGTGCCTTCGCATCCAACTTGGTTCTGAGAGCATCAGGAACGTGCACAAAACAAGCAGCTCCAAACACCCGCAAGTGCTTCACACTTGGCTTCTCTCCAAACATCATCTCATGTGGAGACTTCAACTCAATCGGACTTAACGGCAACCTATTGATCACATACGTCGCGCAAGCCATTCCCTCCGCCCATAAGGCTTTGGGTATGCCCTTCGCATGCAACCAACACTTGCATGTTTCCGCTAAGTGCCGAATCTTCCTCTCCGCTACTCCATTCTGCTGCGGAGTATGAGCACAGGATAACTCTCGCCTGATACCGTGCTTCCTGCAAAACGTAGAGAACTCGTTAGAAGTAAACTCCCCTCCATTGTCCGTTCTCAACTTCTTAATCCGCAACTTCAGCGCGCCTTCAACTTTCTCCTTGAACTCCATGAACTTCTTGAAAACCTCCGACTTCTCCTTCACGAAGTGCACCCATGTGTATCGAGAAAAGTCATCCACAAGTACAAGCATGTACCGATTTCCTGAGTAAGTGGGCGTGGCGCACGGTCCCATCAAGTCACCATGAATGCACTCCAATGGCGCCTTGCTCCTGGAAAGAGACCTGTCAAATGGGAGATGATGTGCCTTCCCAAACTGACACCCTTCACAAACATGACCGTCACCAAAAGAAGATAGGCTAGGCAAACCTTTCACTAGGCCTCTTGCCACCATAGCCTTCAACTTGTCCATCCCCACATGACCCAACCTCTCATGCCAGATCACTGCACTATCATTGGTCTTCATCTTGTTTACATAGGAGTTTGTAGAAAGCACATACAAATCCTTCACACGCCTCCCGGTGTGAGTGATATCCGCCTTCACCGCAGAGAAATTTTTCAAGAACTTAACCTCCTTCGGCCCGAACAAAACATGGTAGCCTGCATCCACTGCATTTGTCACCGAGAAGAGGTTCTTCTTCATACCTGGCACATGATAAACACTCTTCAACTTGAGTGCACTCCCATCACTGCTCAAGGTAACCGTCCCTTCCTTCTCCACCGCATGCACTGAATCATCCGCCGTCACTATAGCATTATTCCCCTCATAAGCCTGAAGGGAGGAGAACTTTGACTCATCGCCGCTGAGGTGATGACCGCACCCTGAATCAACAATCCAATCATCCTGAAAATTTATGGAGGCCAAGGCATCCACCGACGTCGCCGTCATCTCTGCCAGGAAACAGTTCCCCCATTCTTCTTCATCCTTGGATCCTTCTCCTTTCTCTGCTACATGCCCCGGCTTCAGATTCACTTTGCAATCTCTCTTAAAGTGACCCGGCTTATTGCACCTAAAACATTTGAGTCCCTTCTGCCCTCCATCAGACCTTGGAGGAAACTTGCCTCCATCTCCCTGTGATGAGGTAGAAGGTCCTTCTCCCATGTTCTTCTTCTTCCGCCTGTCCCAATTCTTCTTCCCTGAAAATAGGACTTCACTTTCTCCCCCAGAGACAGAACACCCAGACATCTGCTTTGCTAGGCTCTCCTGCGAAGCCAACAAGTTCTCCAACTCCAACAAGGATGGTTGAGTAGCCCACCCCTGCACCGAAGTAATGAAGGGCACATACTCCTTCCGCAGACCGCGAATAATATGCCGCTTCAACTTGGCCTCCGAGATTGGCTCATCCGGATCTAACGCCGATATCTCCGCGCAAAGGTTCTTCATCTTCAAGAAAAATACTGAAACCGACAACTCCCCCTGATTGGCCTTCGCCAACTCATTCTCCAGGAATTGCAACCTTGCGACATTTTTCTTGTTGAACAAACCATCCAACGACTTCCAGATTTCCGAAGCCGACTTGCACCCGATGATATGATCAAACAAGTCCGGAGATATTGCCCGTTTGAGCGTAAACTCAACCTTCGCATTTGTCTTCTTCCAGGCCCTCACCGCCGGACCGTTGTTCGCAGCCGCAACAACTTCCTCCTGTTCAGCACCGCCAACCACCTCCCACAGATCTTCCCCCAACAGATAGCTTTCCATACAGGACTTCCATTTCTTGTAATTTGTATGCGTCAGCAACTCAATACCAAGACCCCTCGCATATCCGCCTGCACCTTCCATTCCGGTATACCGATTTTCTTCAACGAAGGAACTTAGCAATCTCCGCTAAAACCAACCTAGCTCTGATACCATGTGAAAAATCCTACGCCCAGGACGTGCACAACCACCAGAAGAAAAATCACCAGAAAATAACTTGCAGGAATACTTGAAATCAAAGATATGAGTTCGCTACAACCACACAACAAAATAAACGGACATACACCGCGACATACACGGTTGTATGATTCCGAATAAACTCCACAAGAAACAAATACAGGAAATCCAAAAGAAAAAAAAAACAGAAAACTTCAGATCCTTCTTCAGTCTTCACGCCGCACCGTTTCAGCAAACCAACTACACCACGACGTAGATCTCGTCGACGGCTACAGAATAGAACCAAAGAACACTGAAAACGGACGTCCGAAGCGATGGCAATCCTAGAGAGAAGTTCCTCTCTCTACAAACTTGAATCTTCAACGCTGAAAACCAGATGGCCGGAGAACACTATTCAGGCGGCCGCTGCTCGCCGGGGAGGGAGGAGATCTTCTTGCGACAGTGGCGGAACACTTTGGCGGAGGAGGAGGAGAATAGAAAACTTATTTGCGGCTAGGGTTGCGGAGAAGTTATATCACCCGGAGGAGAGAGTCATAACCATACGCGGAGGAATATATTTATCTTGATTTGGACAGCCTGGCAACAGTGGCGTGGAGAGAGAGTTCTAAATAACAAAGGATATATATAAATATAGCGAAAAAAAAACAGCAGCCAGAACCGAATACGCCGAATTCGGTGAAACCCAATCCGAATTGCAATGGCCGAATTCGCTGAAATGAATTTGCCGAATCCATCACTCCAATAGCCGAATTTTTTCATATAACCGAATTTTATATATAACCGAATTTTTCATATAGTCGAATTATATATAAATCCAAATCTTATTTTTTACTTCAAAAACTTTAACAGGCCCAAAGCGAACAATACCTCACTGTGCGAGACGAATCTCTATAATATTCAACTAAACCAATTGGCCCAAAGTAACTTTTGATATTCTTGATTCTCAGTTGAAGATTATGCATCACAATTATTTAGAAAGTACATAATTAAATATGAACGTATTGGACGCATAGAAGGTTGCACACATGTGCTTACGATAAGTTAAATATGAACATTTTAACAATTGCTCAATTTTTGTAATGAATTATTTTAGGGTTTGTTCGTTTCAACGATATTGGTATTTAAGAATTGACATTGGATTGAAAATCAATTCTTAAAGGGATTGACATTGAGAATAATTTCAATGTTGTTATTCGGCTACATAATGACTTTATGTCATAGAAATTGACATTCATCATTTTTGTTGTTCGTTTGTATTGGGTTTGAATGTTGTTGTTGTTTGTACGATGACTTGCCATCATAAGAATTGATATGTGCATATTTTTAATAATATTCAAATCAATTGCAGTAAGAATGACAATAATGTATACCTGGGCACATTTTTTGATCAAAGCTAATTTATAGCGCGGGCGCACCTTTATTGGTTGAGCGCCAATTTTTTTTCGCTCGGGCGCGCATTTTTTCGCCCGGGCGCGCATTTTTTCGCCCTGACGCTCGTTTTTTGCCCAGACATTAGGTTTTCGCTCAAGCGCGCGAATTTTACCTGGGCAAAAAAATGCGCGCCCGTGAGAAAAAAACAATGCTCGGGCGAAAACCGCGCTCCCGGGAGAAAAAACGCATGCTCGGGCGAAAAAATGCGGGTCCAGGAGAAAATTCGGGCGTCCAGGAGAAAGAACACGCATCCGAGAGAAAAAAACACGCGCTCGGGAGAAAACTGTGCCCCCTCGCAAAAAATCGCGTTCGGGCGAAAACCGCACTCCCGGGAGAAAAACGTGTGCTCGTGCAAAAAAATGCGCGCCCAAGCGAAAAACGCGTGCCCGGGCGAAAAACGGTCGCCCGAGCAAAAAAATGTGCGCCCAGGCGAAAAATGCGCGCCTGGGCAAAGAAACATGCACCAGTGCGAAAATCCCACACCGGGTGGAAAAACGCGCTCCCGGGCAAAAAACGGGTGTCCGAGCAAAAATACCTGCGCCTGGGCGAAAAATACGCGCCCTGACAAAAATTGCTCGCTTGGGCGAAAAATGGGCTCCCGGGCAAAAAAATGCGCGCCGGGGCGGAAAAACATGCGCCCGGGCAAAAAATGCTCGCCCAAGCAAAAAAATGCGTGCCCGAGTGAAATATTGGCACCCATGCGAAAAAAACGCATGCCCGGGCTAAAAAAAGTTCGCTCAGGTGAAAAACAAGTGTTCGGTCAAAAAATGCACGATGTTGAAACCGTCAACCGGTCTCTAGAAGAGTTCGGACTCACTGGGGTTGTAGCATGCACCTACTTCTCCCTTACTGACACACTTGACTATTGACGAAGAAAAATGAATAAACACAGCTTCAGTGAGGAGGTCCCGCCAAATCAATGCTGAACTGGGCATCTTGGAGGTCACTAAGAGTCAACCAAAACTAACAAGAGGAGGAGAAAACCCAAAGATTGTATCTCCTCCAAAGTGCCCTTAAGGGTCTATTTATAGTTTTTCTAGTCTGGTATGTAAATAGCTTCATTCCGCCTTTTGGTTTTACTAAACGCACCCTAAACTGGTCTGCCAACATCCAAACTCTGCTGTCCTGAAAGACTATTGGCAGCCCACAAAGGGTATCTAGGTAAATTCACTTTTGTACCCCACTGGGTATCTATGTAAACTCTGCTTGTTAGTTTCCTTATGATTGCTTTCGCACTGTGATCTGATGTGATGTATTGATTCGCGTGCCTGACAATGTGACCATCCAGTGCTTGAGTGGGTGGGCCGTTGCCACCCGAAAATCACTGAGTGGCCATCTTGGGCAGTAAGGAGTTGGTTTAAATTGCATTGTATTTAATAACTTTTTAGTAAATTGAGCTATTTAAAAAAACGGTTTAAAAATATTTTTACTATGCTGTTATAGAAGAACCCTCCTTTTATAAAAAATAATTATGAGTATTTTATTTTTCCATCCATTTAAGGGGACTGATTTCATATATTTACAAGAGTAGAGCGACTGAAATCTTGTGAAAAAAAGGGGACCGATTTCATATAGTAACTTAAGTTACGGGACTAATTTCATAGTTTTGCCAAAAAAAAAAAATAACCGTAAGCGAGGAATGAACGTTTCCTCCGGCCACCAATCTCCGGCGAGTGCTCAGATGACCCATGCCTCATCAGCAAGCGATTGTGGGCCGGCCGGCCGGTTCCTCCTCCCTAATCTCAAAACTTCGCTCCGCCGGCAATTCCGCAAACCATATATACCCCAACGCATGCCCCGCCACTATGGCCACCAGAATCCCAACGTTGAATGACATGACGGCGAGCATGACGACATAGGTCACCCCGACTCTGAGCACGTGAGCTGCCGCAGCCCGCGGCGACGAGCTCCCGCAGGCGCCTCGGTGGGTCAGCCACTCGATGAAACCGGCCAAGAGGAATACGATCGCGACGGCGAGCGCGTACATTGCGGCGCTTGAACCAGGCCAGCCGGTGAAGAGAATCTCAGAGTCCTTGCCCCAGTAGAATGTCATGTGGGTGTACGAGGGTCGACCGTGCTGAGGCCCATCGCCGCCGCGACTTTGTCGGCGAGGTTTTGGTCCACGGGTGTCGGATTCGACGCATTGCGGCCGTCGAAGCCGTCCATTGATTGGGAGACGGAGTTAGAGAGAGAGAGGGGATGGATGAGTGATATAAGGGGAATGATGAGCTGGATGTCGTTGTGGAGTTTAGGGGAGGAGGGATGTTGCTGTTTTGGGGAAGACGGAGGAGGAAGCTTATGCACCGGTGGTAATTTTAGAAGGGAGGGAGAGACGGTGACTTCATTTTTTTTCTTAAGAGAGTTGATATTAGCAGTCCAATTCTCGCTATTCGCACCTCAAAAATTGTAAAAATTCTAATTATATTCGCAGTTCAATTCTCGCTAATCGCATCTCATCAAATAACCTCTTCTCCATCTCTCTCCCGTTGTCTAAACCCTAGTCGTAGTTCTATCGGTCACATCATTTTCCCCCCTCTTAGATTCACCTTCAAAAAAGAAGGAAATTATCCAGCGAAAATCTCAAAAAAGTAATCAGTTTTCTGGTTAGAGGATGGTTTGAATGCCATTTAACTTGGTTTAGAGTTAATTTCTCTATGCATGACATTTAACTTGTTTTTCAGCTAGGCTTTTAAATTGTTCTAGTCTTTAAGATGTTTTTCTAGGCTTTTTGGGAGTGAGGTGCAAATATAATTTTGGACTACAAATAAAATTTATGGACTGCAAATAGCCAATTCCAGACTGCTAATATCAACTCTCTCTTTTTATTTAATCCGGGCTCCTTTTCAAAATAGCTTGGAAATGTGTCGATTTTATTTACAATTTATCATGTATTATCAGCGGCGGATTCAGAGGAGGGCCGGCGGAACACCGATATCCCTATTTTTTGTGATTTGTTATAAATAGATCAAAATTTAACTATTCGTAGATCAAATTTGCCTATTTGCAGACCAAATTTGTCTATTCACAGACCAAACTTTGTTATGTGCACCCCTAAAATTAATTTAGAATATTTTATATACTATTGTATTTAAATTTTTTTGTGCAACCTAATTTTTAATTTCCTAGATCCACCACTGATTATTACATACACATCCACACATTCAAAATCGAAAGAGTGAAATCCACTGAGGTAAAATGCATAACCAAAACTATATCCTAATCCCTCTAATATAACACAAAACAGATAACCCACAAAACCTCCACATATAGCTGTAATAGGTCAACCATAAATCTAGAAAAAAAAAACAGTCATCATAAGAAGAAAAAAGGAGAAGAAGATGCTTACAGTGAAGTGGAGAAGAGAAAGTAAAAATCTTTCTTGTTGTCTATGGTCGCGCGATCTAGCGAAAGAGGAGAACGGAGGTGGTTCAGCGCGAAGATTTGGAGTCGGAAACCGACCTGCAAGTGAAAGAGGAAGAGGATGGGAGCCGGAAACACTTTTATTATTCCGTCGAGGGAGGCGAGAGCACGGGACTTGCGAGATGGGTAAGAAATCTTACCAGCGGCGAAGAGCGGTGGAGAGAAAAGGAGCAATTTGGAGGAGGTCGTCGCTGTCGATGCGCGCATCGAAATGGAATGACGGGCTCGCCAGAGATCGGGAACGAAGATAGGAAAAATAAATAAATAAAGCACGATTTTTAGGGCGCTATACGCGGGGTCTCAGTCGCTCCCCAGAAATAGGCAAAAACGCAGCTTTAGGATCCGCGCTTTTCAAAAATCAGAACATTCAAACAGTTACAAAACAACTCCAGCGAATGAAAAATAGCTGTCCCAAACAGACTCATTCTACGTATAACTTTTCACTTGTCGTATACTTCTTCGGGATGAATTTAATTTCTTCAAGATTCTGCTGACCAAAATTTGTTAGATAAAAATTTAGGGAATTGTTATCCGCAGATCAGAAATGGCTATTCACAGACCAATTTCTATGAGTTATTACACGTCTTTTGAAAATACGTTTTGTACATGCATTTTCAGGAAAAGTGTTCAACACGAAAATTGTAGATCTCGTCGATATCTACAACTTGTGTTGAACACTTTTCCTAAAAATGCACGCACAAGACGTATTTTCAAAACTGATCGTAATAACTCATAAAAATTGGTCTACGATTGAAAATACGTCTTTACATGCATTTTTAGAAAAAAGTGTTCAACAGGAAAGTTGTAGATCTCGTCGAGATCTACAATTTTCGTGTTGAACACTTTTCCTAAAAATGCATGTACCACATTTTTAAAAGGCGTGTAATAACTCATAAAAATTGGTCTGTGAATAGCCAAAACTGATCTGCGGATAGCAATTCCCAAAATTTAACCTTGCGGATGAAATAAATGACTCAATTTTGGTTCCAAATCCATATACGCTTAGGTGAAGCTGATATAGTATTGAATATACAGGATTGCAGCTGAAGCAGTAATCAAGACTGTGTGGCTCCTGGGAGGCGAAGTCTCATTCTCAAAACCCATCCGCAAGATCGATAAACCCCTATCTCCTTCTCTTTCTCCCTCAACCTCTCACTACTGGTATCGATAAGAGCAAGAAACAGCGAAATTAAACCGAAGCCTCCCTTTCTACCCTCTCTCAGCTTGCTCGCCATGGCTTTTGCGGCCTCTCCGGCCTCCCTTTCTATCCTCCCCTCCACCTCTTCCTGCTCCAACAGCCGGCGCGCTGTACCAGCCGCTCTCGCTTCCGTTGCTCTGAGATTGCCTCTCCAGCGTCTGGGCTTCGCTAGTGCGGCAGCAGATCCTCTACTGGCAGCCCATATCGCCTCGAAGATGCGGGGGATGGCCGGACGTAGCAGGTGGGTGCCAAGAGGGGTTACGGCCATGGCGAAGAGGAGCGTCGGGGATCTCACGGCGGCGGATCTCAAGGGAAAGAGGGTCTTCGTTCGCGCAGATTTCAATGTTCCTCTCGATGATAACCAGAACATTACAGATGACACCAGGATCCGAGCAGCGGTGCCTACTATAAAGTATCTGGTGGGCAATGGGGCGAAAGTCATTCTTTCCAGTCATTTGGTGAGGATCTCTCTCCATTGATTTTGTTTTTGTTCTTCCTGATGCCATTGAGTTGTTCCTTCTCTATGTTGATTTGGCAGTTTTGGTCTCATTATGTCCCATTCGTCTTGTTAGATGACAGCTTTGTGCGGCATTTCATTTATAATTTTGCCATATGTAGTTAAAGTCACATTTTTTAACGCCCGCATATCAAGATTGAATGTGTGAATAATACTCTAGTTTTGTTATTCTCTGCATTAACAAAAAAAAAAAACTTCATCTCTCGTGTAAATTGAATGAATGCTAGGAGAACCATGGCAAGACAACTTCTATTGCAATATCCTTAAAATTCGAATTTCTGTGGATATCCTTTGAACAAAGAGTCTGTTCTGTTTCCAACCCATGGGGCCTGGACCATTGGATTAATACTGAAATATATAAGTCATGCGTCCATTTTTGATTTCATTCACTTTTCAATGCTCTGGACACAATTTTAAAAACAAAGAAGACGCACCAATGGTTTGTTGTTAAAAACTGCAAATCGTTGCTTCAGATTGTGTTGGATTCTGGGTTTTATTTCGTTCCGTTGGAATGCACTTGTTCATGTGTCTTGTGAGTGCATTGCTCATTGTTATTGAGAAGACGGTCTCGAGTTTCCATGTCGAGAAGGTGGTCTTGCACATATTTGAAATCTTAATTCGTCAAATTTGAGTTTTTTTATGTTTGTTTGTTTGTTTGTTTGTTGAGACACTGGTTTAATCATGAATTTAATTGTGTTCCGGTGGTTTTATGACAATTTTCATATGCCAATATTTGGCTTTGAGTGTTATCAAGTGCCTGTTGAATAAATACCCATTTATGTAATGTAAAGCCCATAATGTAATACCCATCATGAAGGCACGCTCCTTCTCTTTAATCCCACATCTTCTAAATGTAAATTGGTTTCTCTTCTTTACCTATTTATATCCCTTCAAGGGATGAATAAAATGCTCAATTTTTTTGCACACTATCATTCCAACATGATATCAGAGCTACGTTAGCCCATAACCCGTAGGTACTCTATGTAGCACAGGGACGGAAACGGGATACGAAACAAAATGGATACAGAAAATGTGATTTTAAAAAAAATAAGGATACGGGAAACGTTTTTAATTATTTTAATATAAGTATTAATTAATATAAAAATAAGACAACTAACAAACTAATTGTACATATCTTGAATTGTAACGAAAAAAATTTTAATAAGATTACAACATAGACCATACATATGAAAACTGAGACTTCAAACTTATATTATACATTATTGACATTTCATATAATGCTATAAAGCTTAATAAGATAACAGAATGTCTGCCTACCATCCAATCCATCCTGATATAGTGATATAATGACAAAGCTTAATAAGAGTTCAAGCTTCTGATTATTTCAAAAAAGTACAAATGACATTATGTGCAATTAAATATTTCTCAATTTACCCAAAAAATAATA
Organism: Dactylorhiza incarnata; assembly: GCA_033032865.1. Classification (NCBI taxonomy): domain Eukaryota; kingdom Viridiplantae; phylum Streptophyta; class Magnoliopsida; order Asparagales; family Orchidaceae; genus Dactylorhiza; species Dactylorhiza incarnata. The sequence goes on from JAWHQI010000264.1 coordinate 3,427,583, forward strand.
TATTTCGAAGCTAAAGGTTAAAGCATAATGTAAATAATCTGCAAGTATTTTTTGAAAAAACTTAAAACTTATTGATATCTGACTTAGTAGGTACTATATTAAAGATAATTTTAAAGGATGTCATTAGGATAAATCAGTTGATATGTGAAACTTAGTAGGTACTATATTAAATCACATATGCAAGATAATTTACCTGAACATCAGATGTAAGATCCTTAGCAACTAAACTTTTTAACATCAAATGTTGGTCTTTAGTATAAGTATTACTTGTCTGTTATAACTTTGTATCACATCATTAATAACTCTATGTATTAGGGACTCTACATGAAATTGACTTGAACACTTATGTATAAAATTAAATTCATACTTGCAAGAAGAAGAAGAGGAGGAAGACGAAGAGGAAGAAGAAGAGGAGGAAGAGGAAGAGGAAGAAGAAGAGGAAGAAGAGGAGGAGGAAGAAGAAGAAGAAGAGGAGGAAGAAGAAGAAAAAGAAGAAGAGGAAGAAGAAGAGGAGGCGGAGGAGGAGGAAGAAGAGGAGGAGGAGGAAGAAGAAGAGGAAGAAGAAGAAGAGAAGGAGGAGGAAGAGCTTACGAGTAGGGCGGGATTGAGAGCAGGGAGCGGGATCTGGAGCGGCAGTGGAGCGGTAGCAGTAATGAGGCAGTAGAAGCAAGAGAGGGGAGAGTTTCAACGGGCGTGATGTCGGAGAGCATCGATGCAGAGACCTGTCCTCTCGACGGCGGCGTGATGCGGGAGAACTTCGGGCGCACGAAGAGTAGCGTGAATGGCGTACACCAAAAGTGTGAATGGCGTACACCTAAAGCGTGAATAGATAAACTGTTAAATAAGCGGCGGGACTCTTTACCGCACGGGAATTGCGTATCCCGCTTGCGGGATACACGATTCCGAATTAAATTTTATTAGATAGGGCGCAATGGCAACAAAGGATCCATATAGCCGACCCCACTACGGTGGGATAAAGGCTTGCGTGTTGTTGTTGTATTTATTTAAAAATGCATTTCCTAGAGTTTCGGAAACGCGTTTCCAGGTGTTTCTCGTATCCGATACACATTCGAGCCGATACGCAGAGCATTTTTAAGTATCCGTGCTTCGCAGTAGGTACTCACAACCTCTATCTCGAGTACTCTCCCACTGACTGTTCTCAGCCTCCTAGCAAAATAATCAACCCTTCCCAGCCTTTTATGAGCTAACTGACTGCTGGTATACTCACAACTTCATATTCTAGTACTCGCCGCTTCTCTCTGCCTCAAGATCTGTCACTTACTCGTGTGGACTTGCCGACACCTGCTCACCTGGACTCGCTGACACCTGCTCGCGTGTACTCGCCGACACCTGCCCGCGTGTACTCGCCGACACCTGCCCGCGTGTACCCGTCGACACCTGCCCGCGTGCACTCGCCGACACCTGCCCGCGTGTACTCGCCGACACCTGCCCGCGTGTACTCGCCGACACCTGCCCGCGTGTACTCGCCGACACCTGCCCGCGTGTACTCGCCGACACCTGCCCACATGTACTCGCCGAGACCTGCCCGCGTGTACTCGTCGACACCTACCCGCGTGCACTCCCCCGAGACCTGCCCACATGTACTCGCCAACACCTGCCCGCGTGTACCCGCCGACACCTGCTCGCGTGTACTCCCCCGACACCTGCCCGTCTGTACTCCCCGACACCTGCCACACCAGGATTCTCTCTATTTGGGTTCAAATGGATAATATCCATTTGGTAGTCAAGATCCTTTTTTCAGGGGATCCAACGAGTTAACTAATCTCATTCTTTTATATTATTTTATATATACAAAAAAATTGACGCCCTTAGATAAGTAAGGAGAGGATCTTTACCACCAAATGGATACCATCCATTTGGTCCAATTGGAGGATCTCGATCCACACCTGCCCGCGTGTACTCTCCGACACCTGCCCTCGTGTACCCCCCACACCCGCCCGCGTGTACTCCCCGACACCCGCCCGCGTGTACTCCCCGACACCCGCCCGTGTGTACTCCCGACACCTACTTCACCCTGACTGATAATGTTCATGAGTTCCAACTTCTCCAAACCATTCAGGCTACTAGACAAGGAAACTTCACTATCTGACAATATCACGTTGCTATGATGGATCTTTGGAACCAACTCAGCATCATGGAGCCTACTCCTCCGCCCGGAGATACTAGTCCCTTCTACCATCAATATCTTGCTCTTCGTAATCTTCAGCGACTGCTCGACCTCATCCAAAGCCCATATCTTCTGGACCTCGTCCTAATAAACCCGGGCAACCCTTCCTTGGACAAAAGTGGTGTGCTTGACACAAACAGTATTACAACTATAGTACTCAGGAATGTCATTCTTTAGCCAGTCACAAAGCCCAAGAAGCATCTGCTAACCAATTCCCAGGGTGCTCTGCTCCTCAAGCTACTGTTGCTGACAACTCTACTCCTCATGATACTATTGCTGACAACTCTACTCTTTTTACTCCAGATCAGATTTAACAACTCATGACTATGCTGCAACTCAACAATCAACAATCTGATTCTGGATCTTCTTTTGCTAGTGTCGCAGGTATATCTTCTGCCTTCTGGATACTGGACTCTGGCGCCTCCTACCATATCACTAATGATGACACTCATTTTTTTCACATTTCTCCACTCCGTACCTCATTATCCACCCGTACTGCCGACAAAACTCTATTTCCTGTTACTAGTCGTGACAATCTCCAAGATCAGTTTCTATTTATTATTCATCATGTTTATCATGTTTCTCGTCTGACTATTAATCTCGTATTTGTATCCAAGATTATTGACGTGAACTTCTATGTTTTTTAATCCTTCCACTTGCCTGATACAGGATCCTCATACGGGGAGGGTTGTTGGTAAGGGTATCAGAGGAATGGTCTCTACTACGTTGACAGTCTTCATCTTCTACTGCCACCTATTGCCGCCACTACGACTGCCCCCTATACTTCCGTGATGACGGCAATATGTGATCTCTGGCATCGATGTCTAGCCCACATCTCGTTGCCACGACTTCAATTCCTCGCTTCATCTGAAGCTCATGGGACCACCTCTACTAAGGCTCTTAACCCATATATTAGTTGTATTAGAGGTCGTCATATTGCCACCTCTTTTTCTTCCAGCTCCTCTGTATCTTCTTCCCCTTTTGATTTAGTTCACAATTCACATAGATTTATGAGGTTCTTCTCCTCATATATCAAAAGAAGGAAATATATACTATGTTATTTTTGTTGATGAATATTCTCGCTTTACCTGGTTATACTTATTAAATGCTAAATTTGATGTCTTTTCTAAGTATATTGAGTTTACTATTATGTATGCGATTCAATTTTCTTGCAAAATCAAACCTCTACGTTCTGAATCTACGGGAATAGACCTCACACAACTTCAAGTTCTTTATATCCCAAGGAACTCTTGCTTAATACTCATGTCCCCACATTCATCAACAACATGAGGTAGCTGAACGGCGTCATCGCCATATCATGAAAGTTGCACACTCCCTCCTCCTCACCTCATCTATTCATATTCAGTTCTGGGCTGAAGCTATCCTCGTAAGTGTGTTTATAATAAGCCGAATACTTGATAGAGCTGCGTTGATTGACGGACGCACTGCTGCCACTTCTCTTGGACTAAATCTCAAGCTTCATTCTAAAAAAGGAGAAATCTTATCAGATCCTTCAGATACCGACAATTTGTGGAATGTTAGTTTATCTCACAATCCGTCACCCGGATATCTCACATGTCGTTCATATCGTCAGACGGTTTGTCTTACAACCCAAGAGCACTCACTATGTAGCTTTTCTCCTCACCCCGCTCTACCTTCGTGACAATTAGCAAATCTTTGTTTTTCTCATCCAACTCATCTCTGGATCTTCGTGTCTATACTAACGCTGATTGAATTGACAATGTATTTTACAATAAATCCACCAACGGATACTACATTTTTCTTAGATACGCTCTGATCTCTTGAAAATTCAACAAACAAGATGTGATATCTCGTTCTAGTGCTGAAGGTGAGCATTTATGGCTACCACTAATGCCGAAGTGACTTGGCTACGATGCCTTCTACACGTTATTCATATTCTAGTCTCAGATGCCACACCGTCTTCTGTGACAACACCAGTGCCATACCGACCGTTTTCAATCTTGTCTTTCATTAACGCACCAAACATATTGAGATTGACCGCCTCTATATCCGTCAACGGTTTCTGAGCAAGATCATCTCGCTTCCTCATGTCTCCTTCGCTCCTCAGATTCAGGTTTGTGACCTCCTGGGAAATCTCTGTGCTGCCCACATAACTATCGAGTTTCCCTCATCAAATGGAGGCTGTGGCCGCCAACAACCCACCTGTGGATGTAGAGGAGTTGGGTGCTTGGGCTGTAGCCTGGACACTTTTTTTTATGACGACCCAGGGCCGGCCCGCTCTGGATCACACTGGATCACTGTAGCCTCACATGACATCGTCCGGGCTGCAGCCCAAGCACCCAATTCCTCTCCATCCATAGGCGGGTTGTTAGCGGTCGCAACCTCCCTTTGATGAGGGAAACTCGATAGTTAAGCGGACAACACGGTGACTTCCCAGGAGGTCACCCATCCCAGCACTACTCCAGCCCGAGCACACTTAACTATGGAGTTTCTCCACTCCTCATCACCAAATGAGCTGCATGGGTGACCTCCTGGGAAGTCCCCATGCTGCACACTTAACTATCGAGTTTCGCTCATCAAAGAGAGGTTGTGGCCGCTAACAACCCACATGTGGATGGAGAAGGGTTGGGTGCTTGGGCTGCAACCCGGACGATGTCAGGTGAGGCCACAGTGATCTAGTGTGATCCAGAGTGGGTCGACTCTGGGTCATCACAACGTAACTGGCAACTACACTTGCAATAAAGGAACTTATAAAAGAGGTGTAACTTTCGAGCTAGATGGAGAGAGGAGGGTTAACTTCCGAGCTTCACATTTGGGTTGCGACTTCGGCTCCGGGTGATCAAAAAAAGAAATTTTCACTCAACGTTCAATACCTTCTAAACAAGCCTTCTATCCCTATTTATAGACTAAGAGTCCACCATGGATGTTCATGATTCTACGATCATGACGCCCTCAAATACATTAAAATAAAAATCAGAAAAATACAAAAAAATAAATTAAAAATCATGGATCGTCAGTCTACACAAAAATGGACGGCTCCGATTGTTGTATACGCCTATATGTGTCGTGATCCTCATCAAGATGACTCCAAGGTTTAAATTTATTCAAGGAAAGAGATCCCTAACTGAAGCATGGTAATTGATTTGAGCAACATTGGCGTGAAGGCTCTAAATTACCCAAATAATGTTTCAGGGAAAATGCAAAAAAATAGATGATTTGTTTGTATGCTTGCATCAAGGGTAAGGATTGGTAAAACTGGTTTTATATGTCAAAGTATTTTTGAAACTTTAATCTCTTAAATGATTCTTTTTTATAATAGAATTTGTACTCTATTTGCTTATATTTCAGAGTAATATAGGAATGTGAATAATGGAGATCGATCTCTTTTTTCCCCAAAGAATTTAAATACCAGGAGGGCACACGGATGCAGGAAATATTAATGCAAGATGATTGTTTTAATAGAATGTTTATAAATAGTTTTCCTCATTATTTTCAAATTATCCTGTTTTTGTGCTAGTCGTCAGTTGAGATCATGCCGCATAGTTTTCTTTTTATCGAATTCATACTTCCAACACCGATGAAGTCATTGAATATAACATTTAGTTTTTCATATACATGGACTTCAGGGTAGGCCTAAAGGTGTTACACCTAAATACAGCTTGAGTCCTATTGTTCCAAGGCTATCTGAACTCCTCGGCATAAAGGTTTGATCTTTTCCCTTTCGTGTGTGATGGTCAATGTTGTACTCTTGCTAGTTGTGAAAAAAAATCAAGATAATGTGTTCTTTTATCATCATTAATTGGCCAGGTTGCGAAGGCTGATGACTGCATTGGCCCTGAGGTTGAGAAGTTGATTGCTTCCCTTCCAGAAGGCAGTGTTGTGTTGCTTGAAAATGTAAGGTTCTACAAGGAGGAAGAGAAGAATGATCCCGAATTTGCAAAGAAGCTCGCATCCTTAGCGGATCTGTATGTGAATGATGCATTTGGAACAGCGCACAGAGCACATGCATCAACTGAAGGAGTTACTAAATTCTTGAAGCCATCTGTTGCCGGCTTTCTCTTACAAAAGGTGAGATTTCAACTAGACTTATAATTTTGTTTATTGTTTGCCGATTTACTAAAGGAGATTCTGTGTACTTTGTATAATACTAGAGTTTTTATTCTCACAAATATTTAGTAAGTTATTGACCATTCAATTTGTCATCTGGATATGTAAGTTTGGCTTTCTTTTTGCTATATTTTTCTTTGCATTTTTTTTCAAACGTGTGTAATACATATTCTGGTATGATCTCTGTATATTATCTCCAATCAACCCACCATCAATAACCTTATCCTAATTATTTGGGATCGCTCGATGAATCCTCATTTTTATGTGGTTTTTATAGAGTGTTGTTTGTGGTGTTAAGCCCAAATGTATGTCACAATCTATCATCTCAATTTTGTGTCAGCAATACATGCCAATTCAACGCACAAGAGAGTGACAACTGGAATCCAACATCGAGAATGTGACCTAGAAGGATGACCAACCGATAAAGAACCCTTCCCATAGGAGTCCTAGCTCTAGAGAAATTTTCGCATAGTCTTCTCAGAAGAGTCATAGCCCTGAAATCCTTGCGGACGAAAAGACAATACTTGGAAAATCACCCCGACAACACCTCCCTAACCAATCATAGGTGCAGTGACGGTACATGTTCTAATGCTTACCATCCAATTTCTCAGGTGATATTAGAGGCACATGTTGCACATGTGTAATTAATATGCAGTCCTCATCTGACACAACATCCTGAGCGCCATACCGCCTCACCCAACCAACTGTTAGTGTCGTCAAATTTGAGGAGATGCTCGGTACAAAGTGCCCCATTTCCCTATATATATACATGTAATAACAAAGGACGACGGATGCTGACCATGTGCATCCAATCAAGACGGAAGAGAGAGTGGGAGGGGCGCACGTGAGAGTGAGAGAGGGAGAGAGAGACTTCTCTTTGATTTCAGAGTAGTACCTTCATGATGACTTCTCTCCTGAGTTTTGGTTGGACGAGGAGGGGCGTTGATGGGTTGATCTTATTGGAGATACCATCTTGGGATGAGGATCCTCAAGAGAGGTTGTCGAGGTAGAGTTTCCTGGGGAGGGGTCTGCTAGGACTTCGCGGTCCATGAATCGTATGGATGTGTTTTCGAGGAATTATCCATGTGGCAAATGCTTCGAGAATGGCTAGAAACAGGTTCTAACCAATAAGAAAGGATACCTTTTCATAACGATCCTATAATACTTCTCTGGAGACTTTTCATATACTACTACACTAATCGAAGAAAGCGGCTATAATCTAGAGAGAAGTGATGAATAATCAAATTTGTTCATAGAAAATGTTCAACGTCAAGTGATATAGATTTAATAGTCTTAAGGAAATTTTCAAAACAAACATTGCACAAAATCGACTAACCACTCTAATAACGTAAAGCTAAATTGAAAAATTTTCTAATGATCACTAGTGAAATAAGACATAGTGAACTTAAGAGATAGAACCAAAAGAGAAGGTCCACCATAGTTGCAGAGTTGGGAGATTTGCTAGTTTCTCCTGTTTCGGCCTCCACCTTCTCCCGTCTCGCAGTCGTGCGGGCTGCTCGTTCTTCTCTTTCTTTCTTCCTCTCCTCAACACGCGGCGATCTCCATTTCTCTTCTTTCTTCTCGATCCTTTCATAATTTTCCCTCTTTCAGCTTACAACGAACTTCTTCTTTGAGCGTGGGTCCTTCTTTCTTCTCAATCTTCTCAACTCTCTCTTCCTCATCAAACTTGTTGCACACTTCATCATTCAACATTGGCCCTCCTTCTCCTTTGACTCGGGCTTATCTCTTATCTTCACAACAACTGCTATGGGTGCAGCTCTCTCCAATTCCTTGCTATCAACCTGCACATTGGGTAGCACATTAACAACACTATGTGCGGGCATAATGTCATCAACAATCAAATCAACTAAAGGAGGTTCATAGATTACGACCTTTGGAGGGAAAGAAATGCGCCCCTCTGCCAAATGCAAAGTGGCACTGTCTGCCTTCAAGAATGGGGAATCAACTACAGGTAAGGAATCATTATTTTGTGTCAGAGAGAATGAGTGACACACGCTCTTCTGCAATGGGCTCAATATGAAACTTCTCCAAATGTTAGAGAGAAATAAGGTTGCGAGAGGATTTTGTGTCACACAAAACTTGGGTGTTAGTGCTATTAATTTTACAAGGAATGATAATATTTCCCTTAAATGCATGGCTGATTCAGAAATGATATGCGCTTGCTCCTTGGGATTTGCTTCAGTGTTACTAGGGAGCGTATCCTGTTGCCGCCCGGTCAGAACATTAGCTAGCTGCCTAGTTGCGTTTCCAAGTTCTTTATGAACGCTTCCTAGTTTTACAATGTCCACTCGGCGCGCTCCATAATTTTTTCCATTAAGGCTTCCAAATTACTCTTGTCATGTTGTTGTTGAGCCTGCTGCTGGGGTGGATAATTGTTTTGACAGGATGACTTCCACTTGCTTGCTCACCTTGTCCATGTTGCCCTTGAATCCAAGAAAAGTTTCGGTGATTACGCCACCCAAGGTTGTAGGTATTGGACTACGGGTTGTTCCTTTGTTGGTTCCTTACATAGTTAACAACTTCAGTAGAATAAGAAGGGGAAGCAAAATAAACATTATCCAATTGACATTCAAAATCATGGTGCCTAGAGGTGCCACAATTTTCACACGTGATAGCCATGACCGTGGCAGGTGCGGAGGAGGAAGTGCCCACGGTACTCAAGTTGTCAAGTTTCCTCTCCATTGCACTCATCTGAGTATTGAGTGCAGCACACATCAACTTAAAAAACACCCGCGGCTTTTCTGTGTGCCGCTTTACTAGCGGTCCACTGGTGGCTATTTGAAGTGATCTCCAACAGTGCCTTATATATATTTTCACTAGACCGGCAGTGCCATAGATTCCTCAGGTGTTTTTCTCATCCTCTTGCAGCTGCATCGATTGTGGAATGAAAGTAGTGATCAAGACCATAATAAAATGTTTGTACCTGAAGCCAGAGAAGAATCTCATGGCAGGGGAACTTTCTTAGCAAATCAGAAAATCTCTCTCATGCCTCTGCAAGGGATTCTTGATTGAGCTGGCGGAAATTGGTAATCTCATTTCGCAACTGGACTGTCTTCTCCTGTGGAAAGAATTTAGCAAGAAAACACGTAGTCAGCTCCTTCCACGACGTGATAGAATCTGCAAGAAGGGAATTCAACCACGCATTGACTTTAACCCTCAAAGAGAAGGGAAAAAAACCTCAACTGGATTGCATCGTCAGAAACACCATAATAACGAAATGTATCACAAATCTCAATAAAGCTATGAGGATGCATGTTGGGGCCTTCAAGAGGAGAGCCCGCAAATTGGACTGAGTTTTGCACCATCAAGATGATGGAGGGCTTGATCTCGAAGTTCTGCGTTGTAATAGCCATCTGAAGGATGGGGAAAGCGCTCCCCGCTGATGGCACAATATAATCCATCATAGCGCGTGGCCGCAGTGTTACACCATCTTGGCCTACTTCCATATGCTGATTGGGGAGGTGATCACCCATATTCCTAACTTCTCTTCTCAATTCGTGCAAGGTGCGCTCAATCTCTGGATGAAAAGGAAGAAGATTCGTGTGGTCTCTACTCTGTATATGCTAACAACAAAAACAATAAGACAGAATAAGACACAATATGGTAACATGAAAAACAAAACAAAAAACAAGCATAAAAAAACCCTAAAATAACTAAATTACTCTCATCTTAGAATCTCCAAAAATCACCTTGCTCTTCGGCAATAGCGTAAAAAACTTGACCGCTACGCGACGCGACCGCAAATTCCGTAGGAGATGCGTCGCAGTGCACCGATCGAAGTAATAAAGTGATGAGTAAATATTTAGTATTGAATCTTAAGGAGCGCGGATCAGAGATCGCTAAGAGACGAATATCTCAACTGTGTAGGCGAATCGATTATGGAGGATTTTGATTAATCTAAAACAACAAAAGAAACCCTAAACTAAGAGAGCATTTCATGAAATCGTCCACAATCCACAACGCCACACATCAAATTAATCAAAATGGAAATCAATACTACGATGATGAAAACAAAGCATTACATAATTACAACAATGATCAATCTAATATTCCCATCAATCCATATAAATATGAGAGTAAATCTCTCGAATCACTCTAGCCTTGCGAAAGAAATGATGAAGAATACAAACGGTGCAAGAAGCTTTACCTTGGGTACCAAGAAGAATATCGGGTCGTCAATCCGTGCCTCCTTGCAATTCTTGGTTGCTTCTGGGGTCGAGGGAGCACTGTCACCAACTCACCAATGTTACACGTCTTCTCTTTGGTTCGCACCTTCCACATCCTCTTCTCCTCCTTCTAGATTGACGAACGAAAGCGATCAAAAATCTCTCCTTTGGAGCCTTGGGGTGATGGGAGAACACCTAGGGCTGAGCCCTGCCTGGAAGAGGCGAAAATGAAGAGAACGAAAAGATCCCGTCCCCGTTCATCAAAACAACATTTATATGACGACATCTTTTTTGTTCGCGGATGGTCGTGCTCCCCTATCGTGCGTGAAGGATGATTCGATGAGCGGGAAAATGAAGGCGGCGACTGATTTTTACTATACGCACCCATTGTGCGCTCATCATATGGTCATGCGAGAAGATAGCACACGATCATCCTCAGGCCGATGGATTTCTCTTAGCAGCGGAAAATGCACGACCATGCAAGGGTAAAATCGCATGACCATGCCAAAATGGTTATGTGAAGACCATCGTGTGCCTTCTGCACGGGCGTGTGAGAAGGAGGCGCACAATCATCTTCAAGCTTTGAAAATTCTTGGTTAAGAGCAGTGAAAACCGCACTACTGTGCGTTTGTGAGGCGCACGACCGTGCATTTCACGGCAAAATGCATGCTTACAGAAAAATCTGGGGTTTGGTAATCAACCACCAAGGACAATGAAAATAAGTTAGAAGTACTAAAATAATCTAAAGGCAAGAGGGATTAAGGGTGAGATTGAGGAGATTACTGGGGTGCATGTCTCGTGCTAAACCTAGCATAAGGACCTGCACCATGCTTAAAATGTATGGTTTGTCTCCCCAAGACCCTTAATTAATTGAATGAACTCCTTTTTACTCGACTGGTGTTCATGTATTTAACTTTGAAAAAACTAGAGATAAAATATGTTAATCACAATAAATAGGAGCAATAAACATGGTAAAGAGAGCAAAAAGGCTGCCAAAAATCATATATAAAAATCACTCATCGACTTTTTTTTTTGAAGTTCTGGTGAACTTAGACAAATGTGGGTATTCTGTTCACCAGGAATACAACGACCGCGAATTCAACCTACAAGTTTCCTTCCTTCAATTTGGTCGAACTCCGTGAGCACGATCACACAAGCCTCAATTTTGTCTATAACACGGGCGAAGATTACTGATGAAATCGCGCAAGCTCCAATTTCCAGCTATATCATGCACGAATACGAATTTTATATCCGCTCAGACTCCTTCGCCCTCTGTAACAACTATCTACCATATGCATCTCTATCCATGCCCGCTTCTCCTGTACCTGGACAGCTTTTTCTTTTTCAAGTCTGCCCGCTTGAGCAGTCCCCACTAGTATAAATAGGGGTGAACAATATCATGAAAGAGAACGAAAAACAATCATCGAGCCGTCTGCAAGCTTCGACGAACTCAACTCCACGTCCTTTCATAGCACTCACGAACTCCATTTACTGCAGTTGTTTTGGAGACAAATTTTGTAACCGCGAATTCATTTAATAAAATCACGCACAATTAAAAGCTCGTGTTATGCGAAACCTGGTCTCACAGCCCGCAACATCTCTTCTATACCAAACTCTTACAATCCCAAGTAATCTTCCACCCGCAGTAATTAATTCGCCCCACTATCTTCGGGTGTGGAGTTGAGGCATTTTCAATCCCAACAGGAAAGGTGGTTGGCTATGGTAGCTTGCAGGATGACTTGTTTGTGTTTGACTCCTCTAGTTGGTCCCCATCTACGCAAAATCACTCTCAAGCCACGTTAGCATGTGCCAACTCAGTGTATATGTTACGGACACGCCCGATGAGGAGCCACCGTGGAGGGTGTACACGCGCAGGAAGACAAACCCGACAGGGGAATGATCGCAGGAGTATTTTATCTTGATCGCAGGAGTATTTTATTTCGCTGTATTTTGCATTTTCTTTTAGTTCCGAACTTTGGCTATTGGCACCCCTCCTCTATATAAGGGGGTGTTTGTATGTTATTTGCTATGCTGGATTAAATCTGAATTTAGGGCTGCTCCCTATTCCTCTCTTTCTCTCCTCTTCTTCTCCCTTGCCTCCACTGGCCCTCCCCCTCGCCGGATTCCTCCCCGAGCACCGTAATATTTGGTCCGACCTGCCGCTCCGCCCGCCTTCCTCGCCGCCGGAGCGTCCCTACGACCTTACGGCGTCTGCGTTTGTTTTTCCTCCCCCGCCCATCCCGCTAAACCTAATCCGACCGCATCCCGCTACCCGGCGACTCCCGCATCCCGCTATCCCGCTACCTGCGACTCCCGCATTCCACTCCCTCCGCTCCCGCTTCCGCATCCAGGTGACTGTCACCGCTCGCGCCAGTGCCGCGTCGCCCTTTTCCCACGCCCCGCGCTGTCCCGTTTCAGCAGCCAGCCACCCTGCCCTCGCGCCGTTCCGTGCCCCCCTCTTCACAGATGGCTCCCAACACGCGTTCCTCCGATCCTCCCGCGGCGGATGTCTCCGCCGATGCCCTCTCCCGCCGCGTGGAGGCCCACGATCAACTCATCGCCACCATGCATGAATCCCTTCTCTCCCTCCACTCCAAAATCGATTCCCTCCATGCTTCCGCCGCCCCCGTCGCCCCGACTTCGTCCTCCTCCGCCGAGGGCGGGTCCCTCCTGGGTGCTGCACCGCCCATTCCCCGCGCCGCCGCTCCACCGCCGGCCCTTCCGAGCCGGTCCGCTCTCTCCCTCGACATTCCCTCCTTCACGGGCGTCGACCCCTTCGGGTGGATCGCCAAGGCCGAGCAGTACTTCGATCTCAACCTCACGCCGGAATTGGACTTCAAGCAGGAGATGATCCGCCGCTACGACCCTCGCTCCTCGGGATCCGCCATCGAGCGCCTATGCGGCGTTCGGCAGACCGCCGGACTGGATGACTACATCGACGAGTTCGTCGCTCTGGTGGCTCATGTTCCGGGCCTTCCGCCCGATCACTACCTGGGGTTCTTCATGCAGGGCCTCCTTCCCCACCTCCGCTCCCGCCTTCCCACGCACCATCCGCGCACGGTCGCGGACGCCCTCGACATGGCCCGCTTGGTCGAAGCCGACCTGGGACCTCGGGCCTCCGCTAGTACGAGCAGACTCCCTCCGCCGCGACCACCTTGGCGACCTCCGGCTGCCTCGGTCCCCTCTCGGCCGCCCCCCGGGGGTCCTCGGCCCGGCCGACCCCCTCACCAACACATCTCCAACTCCACCCTGGATGACCTTCGTCGCAAGGGCCTTTGTTTCCGCTGTCGCCAACCCTACTCCCCGACACATGTCTGCCCTGTCAAGGAGTTTCACGCCATCATCGGCGACTTCGACTCGGACATTACGGCGGCGGATTTTGAGGCCCTCGAGATCTCGGAGGACGACGAGGTCACGGACCCCACACCGGCGGCTTTTGGCCGCCTAGAGCTCCCATGTTTTTCTGTGGGGGGTATTTCGGGCCCTCAGACCATGAAGCTGATGGGGCTGCTGCAGACCCGCCCCATTGTCGTGATGGTGGACAGTGGCGCGAGTCACAACTTTCTGTCTACGCAGCTCGCTCACCAGCTCCAGCTTCCGCTCACCCCTTCCCCGGAGTTCACCGTTTGCCTCGGCGATGGCCGCCGCCGATCGACCCAGGGGTGCTGCCCCGACCTTTCCCTTTCGGTGGGATCTTGTGCGGTGACATCGGACTTCTATGCTTTTGGCCTCGGTGGGATCGACGCCATTTTGGGCGTGGCCTGGCTCCGCACACTCGGTGACGTGCGCGTCAATTGGGCGCGTATGACGATGCAGTTCCTCCAAGGGGGCCGTACCTGCAGCCTAGTGGGGGACTCAGCCTTACTCCGCACGCCGGTCTCCTTTCGGGCCCTTCAGCATATCGCTGACGTCGACTTCTCCGCCTGGCTGTGGCCGTTGTCTTCCCCGCCACCTCTTACTCCGCCACTGAGCGCGGACTTGCAGGAGCTCCTCGACGAGTTCGCCGACGTTTTCGACACCCCGACCGGCCTGCCGCCGGCTCGGCCGACGGACCACGCCATTCCCCTTCAGCCCGACACCGCGTCTGTGTCAGTTCGACCCTACCGCTATGGTCATGTGCAGAAGGATGAGATCGAGCGGCTAGTACACGAGATGCTGATGGGGGGCCTCATTCGGCCCAGTGCTAGCCCATTCTCCAGCCCCGTCCTCCTGGTCCGGAAGAAGGACGGCAGTTGGCGCTTCTGCGTGGACTATCGCGAGCTCAACAAGTCCACCGTCCCCGACAAGTACCCGATCCCAGTGATTCAGGAGCTTCTGGACGAGCTCCATGGCGCTCTCTTCTTCACCAAGCTGGACCTCCGAGCCGGGTACCATCAGATTCGGGTCCGGCCTGCCGACATTGCGAAGACAGCGTTCAGGACGCACGACGACCACTACGAGTTCCTGGTTATGCCTTTCGGCCTGACCAATGCCCTCGCCACCTTCCAGTCCACGATGAACGACATCTTCCGGGCGGTACTTCGACGACACATTCTTGTTTTTTTTTTATGACATTTTGGTCTACAGCTCTTCATGGCAGGATCACCTCCGTCACGTCCGACAGACTCTCTCCGCCATCCGCAAACACCACCTTCGGCTCCATCCGAAGAAGTGCTCCTTTGGGGTGACGGAGGTCAGCTACTTGGGCCACACGATTTCGGCCCGCGGGGTCGCCATGGACGAGGACAAGATCTCAGCGGTGCTCCACTGGCCGATTCCCCGCTCGCTCCGCGATGTCCGTGGTTTCCTCGGGCTGACCGGATACTACCGTCGCTTCATTCAGGGTTACGGGGCGTTGGCGCGACCCCTCACCCAGCTTCTGACGACGTCCGCGGAGGGCCCCTTCCAGTGGTCGGCCGCGGCCGCTGCCGCCTTCTCCGCCCTCCAGCAGGCCCTGGTCCAGGGCCCAGTGTTGGCCATGCCGGATTTCACCCGGCCCTTCCTGGTAGAGTGTGACGCCTCCGGCTCCGGGGTAGGAGCCGTCCTTATGCAGGCCAGCCGACCGGTCGCCTACTTCAGCCGTGCCTTCTCCAGCACCATCCGCAGCCGCTCCGCCTACGAGAACGAGCTCATGGGCCTCGTTCTCGCCGTTCAGCATTGGCGCTCGTACCTACTGGGGCGCCCCTTCGTGGTTCGCACCGACCACCACAGCCTGCGCTACCTCCTCCAGCAGAAGATTGCCACCCCCGCCCAGCAGGTGTGGGTCGCCAAGCTCCTCGGGTACGATTTCACCATCAAGTTCCGGCCTGGCAAGGCCAACCGTGCAGCGGATGCACTCTCCCGGCAGAGTCAGACCACAGAGTTGTCGGCCATCTCCCGACCAGTGTGGGAGGACGCGGCGACCATTCAGCAGGAGGTGGACGCCGACC
Source organism: Dactylorhiza incarnata (assembly GCA_033032865.1). Classification (NCBI taxonomy): domain Eukaryota; kingdom Viridiplantae; phylum Streptophyta; class Magnoliopsida; order Asparagales; family Orchidaceae; genus Dactylorhiza; species Dactylorhiza incarnata. Next base: position 3,443,455 of record JAWHQI010000264.1, read on the forward strand.
CCGTACTAGCCCGCATCCGTACCGCTCTCCTCGTTAACGGAGACGCTCATCCTCCGTACTCGCTCATCGCGGGCCTCCTGTTCTACAAGGGGCGCCTGGTCATTGCCCCTTCGTCACCCAGCATTTCACGACTCCTAGCTGAGTTTCATGCGTCCCCTACCGGCGGGCACGCCGGCGCCTTCCGCACTTACCGCCGCCTCGCGGCCTCCCTGTACTGGCCCCACATGTTCCGCCAGGTCAAGGCGTACGTGGCCGCCTGCCTGCCCTGTCAGAAGGCCAAGTATGAGGCTACCTATCCAGCGGGCCTCCTGCAGCCCCTTCCACTTCCGGACCGTGTTTGGGAGGACATCGCCATGGACTTCATCACGCGTCTCCCACGATCTCAGGGCTTTGATTGCATTCTGGTGGTGGCGGACCGCCTGTCCAAGTACGGGCACTTCATTCCCCTGCGCCACCCCTATACCGCCGCCTCTGTGGCCGACAACTTCATCAGCGGCATAGTCCGACTCCACGGGTTTCCGCGGTCGATCGTGAGCGATCGCGACCCCCTCTTCCTGAGTACCTTTTGGACCACGCTCTTCCGGCTGCAGGGCACTCGCCTGCACATGAGTACGACATACCATCCCCAGACAGACGGTCAGTCTGAAGTCCTCAACCGCTGTCTGGAGACCTACCTTCGCTGTTTCGTGGGGGAGCAGCCTCGGACATGGGCCAAGTGGCTGTGCTGGGCCGAGTACTCGTACAACACCGCCTACCACCTGTCGGCGGGCACCACCCCTTTTGAGGCCGTATATGGCCGACCACCGCCCTCCATCCTCCGCCACTTACCGGGCGAATGCCAGGTGGAGAGTCTGGCCCACTCCCTGCGGGACAGGGACACCATCTTGGAGCATCTGTTGCGGGCATAACAGAAAATGATGGCCTTCGCCAACCGGAAGCGGCGGGACCTCTCCTTTCAGGTGGGGGAGAGGGTCTTCATCAAGTTGCACCCTTACCGTCAGCTGACAGTAGCCCGACGCCCGTGCCCGAAGCTGGCCCCGCGGTTCTTCGGGCCCTCCGAGGTGTTAGCGCGCATCGGCGCCGTGGCCTACCGCCTCCACCTCCCCGCCGGGAGCTGCGTCCACCCGGTCTTCCATGTGTCCCAGCTACGTCGCGCGGTGGGCGACCACACCACTACGGAGCAGATTCCCCCTGACATTGACCTCGCCGGCGAGCCGTCCTTCTACCCAGCCCGGATCCTGGATCGCCGTTGCCCGATGGCCGGAGACCCCACTTTCGAGGAGATCCTCGTCCCGTGGGTCGATTACCCCGACTCAGATGCTACATGGCTACCGCGGGAGGATTTTCGCCGTCAGTTCGCGGACTACTGCCTTGAGGACAAGGCAAATTTTCCAGACGGCGGTATTGTTACGGACACGCCCGATGAGGAGCCACCGTGGAGGGTGTACACGCGCAGGAAGACAAACCCGACAGGGGAATGATCGCAGTAGTATTTTATCTTGATCGCAGGAGTATTTTATTTCGCTGTATTTTGCATTTTCTTTTAGTTCCGAACTTTGGCTATTGGCACCCCTCTATATAAGGGGGTGTTTGTGACGCAGGACGAATCTATAGGTGGCGGATAAACCGAGACCTAACCCTACATGCTATGCAAAGCCCGACGGATTAGTCACCAATTAGATAATAAATTTAAACATCCCACGCAGTTAATTCACAGCAAGATACAATAATTAATTAGGGCGAAACAAACTTAGGCGTTCCTCCGCGTGGAGGGCCAAAGCAAGAGCGCGCGGCGAATAAACCCTGTAAATCACAATAATAATCTAGAGCAATATTCTACGATGATGTTTCTCCAAACAAATATAAGATGTCCAACCCAATAAATAACTGCTGAAAATAATCGTCCAAATACAATAAGTGACTCACCAAAGTAGTGGGCTGACCAAGGCACTGAAGAATTCGAAGCCGGAGATGCGTGAGCGACGATCCGAGGTGTAACCGAAGGCGTGGAAATGATGACGGTGGCTGTCCTTGGCGGTGGAAGGTGAAAACGGGCCGGAAATGGATGGATCCGGCGACGTGGGTAGAGATCCGGACGAGGGTGGATAGATCCGGTGATTTGGGAGCGGATCCGGGCTGGTTTTGTCCAGATCTGGACTGATTTGGACAAGGAGGGGTGGAGGTGGTTCCACGTCGAGGAGAGGGCTGGGAGAAAGGGCTGTTGCGGACTGTCGGCGGGGAGGAAGGCTGCTTGGGTTGGCGGCGGGAGAGGAGGGCTGCTGTGGGCTGGCGGCAAGGAGGAGGGCTGCTTGGGAAGGGGAGAGTGGAAGGTTGGCGGTGGGCTGCTGGGCTGCTGGACAGCAGAGTGGTGGTGGCTTGGGAGAGCAAGGTGGCTGGCGGTGGGTTGGCTGGGAGGCGGAGAAGGGGGCTGAGAGAACTATATTAAGGAATAGTAAATTTCATAAAGGAATAGTGCCAAGAGGGGATTTTCTGGACAGCCAACAGTGGCTGTTTGGGGGGGCTGTTTGGGGGGCTGTTTGGGGGGCTGTTGGGGGCTGCAGGAGGGAGTTTGGGAGGGGGAAAAGAGGGCTAGGGTTAGGGGGTACCTTGGGGAGGGAGATACAAGCCTAGGAGTCGTCACCTAGGGTTCCACGGAGTCGGCACCGTGGAGGGATCGCCGGATTTCGGGATTTCTCTTCTCCAAAATCTGCAATGCCTCAAAACCAGCCACTACATGTCTATTTATAATAAAACAAAAGCTAGGGCATCCCCCATCAACGGCTATGATTGGCCGGAGGTGAGGCTACCCAAATACATCAAAATAAATGCAAACATAGTAAAATAATATATCAAATCGATTCGCAACGCGAATCCGGACACATCTGTGGAGTCCGATCGTCGATCCGGGCACGCCATATATGGTAAGTCGCCAAATCAGCCCTGAATGGGCCCAAAACTCGTCCTCGTCTCTGCTCCGCCTCAATCTCCACAGCTTGAAAGAATTCATCTCCCGATGAATTGGGATCGGAATTCTCTCGATGAATGCCGGGTACAACTCGAAGAGGTCCACCGGAGGTCGTCCAAGTGTCGTCAATGGAAGAGTGTCCACGCCGATCGACTCTCCCCAACTGAAAAGTTGTCATCTCCGGTAAATGGAGACAACCGTACCGAAGTCGAAGTCCAGGGGTGAGTCGATCACGCTCTGCTGCAAGTACCCAGGTGTCACCAACGTCTGTAGTAGGGATGCACTGGTGGAATTTGGTCTCCATGAAGCTCTCAACGCTCAACTCACGAGTGGTGGATCCCGGTGCGATCGGTGGCGCCGTAGGTAGAACCAAAGAAGACGAGTCCCCAGGTGGGTGGGTGTCAAAAGTAGGTGAGTAGTGGTGGCCATCAAACGTGGGTGGGCTATGAGGGTGGTAAGACAACGAGAGTGGAGGTGTGGGCGGCTGGAAGTCCCCACTGCTTGGGTCCACATACTCGCGAGGCTCGTAGTACGGCGTCATATTTTCAACACTAAATACCAGGTGGATACCCATACTTGCAGGGATATCAAGATCGTAGATGTTTGCTTCGATCTGCCTCATGATTATATAGGGATCCATTCGCCTAACGCTCAAGCTTTTAGCAAGCCTCGCACGGAGCCTCACAACGCAGATTCTCACCATCACCTGCTCGCCTTCATGAAGTACCTGCACTTGCCAATGAACATCCACATGTGATTTACAATATTTATTACCAATATGGATTCTTCGTCGGACCGACTCATGACACACATGCAAACGATGAACAGACAACACAACAGACTCATGCAAATGATGACGAAACGACTCAACAGACTCATGCAAATGATGTAAATGAGACACGACAGACACAATATACTCGCTACGAAAAAGGATAATAGCCACTTGAAAATCTACCAAAGGAGGTGGCCTGTCAGGAGTCTCTCTTGGGGGAGTGTAGAAAAATTCATCCAGTGTACGACGAGTGTTCAGATGATCGCGTGAGATATCTATACTCAAATACGAGCTCGTAAAGATCCAAGTGTCTCTCAGGGAACGTGACACATCAGGGGGCTCACCAGGAGGTGTGTAAGAAAAATCATCGCGAATGCGACGAACGCCTAAGTGAAAATCGTGTGCACCGACTAGAAGACGTGACTCTATAGTGTAATGATTGTCCCCGAAAAGAAAGAGCTCGTCTGGTGGGTCAGCATGTGGTGCATCCCAAAACTCAGCGAGAGTGCGATGTGTAAGCAGGTGGGGCCTTAAATATTGGATGCTCCTTACAATATCCATCCTCTGGGTCAGGGACGATAATGGAAGAGGCTTCCATAAATCGATACTCATACATGCGAGGCTCACCTGAATCTCATCCTCATCAGGATGTGGCGGATCATCCGGAGGCTCAACTGGGGGTTCATCAAATAACTCGTCACTAAGGTCATGGTCCTCCAGATGAGTATCATCGTGAGGGGTAGTGTCCCTGTGAATGGGTGACATAGCCACTACGGGATCAACACCAAGCTCTGGGCTCTCAGTCGCGATGTGACTCAGAGCAATGACAATGGGTGGTTGACATAAATCTATACTCAAGAATGGATCCGTAGGTACGGTGTCAGGAAGTGGGTCTGTGGTTGGGGTGCTAACTAACCCATGCCATGCCATAGGTGGTGGTGTGGGTGAGGGGCACGACACTATAGGCTCAAGAGGTCGCTCAAGCTCACTCTCAGTCGGGGTCACAAGAGACGGGTCAGAAACAAGAGATAAGTCACTCACTGGGCTAAGCACCTCACTGGGGTGAGAGCAATCCGTATCAGGTATCACTTCTGCCATGTCTGACGGAACAATGGTAGGCAGAGTGGTGTCCTCGGTGTGGGAGGAGCTCGTACTGCGGTGGTCAAAGTGAGGATCCAACCGACCAGCTCTTGCGGATCTCAAAGACTGTTCGTAACGAAGGGCAAGCTGATACGTCTGCTCGAGGGACCTCGAGCTATGATTAACCACCTCAGTACGAATGTCTGATCGAAGGCCAGACCGAAATCTACAAGAGGTCATGGCTGGGTCCTCTCGGATATCGCTCCTCACAACTAACTCATCAAAGCGAGCTCTGTATTCAGCGACGGACATGGATCCTTGCTGAAGGGAAAATAACTGGTCGAGCAAGCGACTCCGATACGACGAAGGCAGATACCTCTGACACAATGTACGCTTCATATCCACCCAACTAGTGATGCGATGTAGACGGTCTCGCTCGCGTGTCCTCTCAATGCTAGCCCAATATGCTCTCGCCTGATCTAAAAGTCTAAGTTTCGCAAACTTGACGCGACGCTCACCGAATACCTCAAAATGGTCAAAATAATACTCCATATCCACGAGCCAATAACTGAAGGACTCGGGACTCGATGAGCCGTCAAAAGGAGGGGCAACAGTACGAAACTGACTCTCAAGATCTCTCTCGGAACGACGATCCTCATAATAATCATTCCTAAGGTAACCGAGTCGTGTCGAAGGATCGACACGATCCGCTCGCGTGTACGGATAAGAACGATGACAACCATCATACTGATCATCTCTAGTGTAGTGGTCACGTGTCGGTGGGTCAACACGATCTCTAAAAGTGGTGTGCTGCGATCGAGAATAATCGTCGTAGTAACGTGAAGATCTCCCTGACGGGGCTCTGTGAGAGCGGGTGCTAGTGGACTCGAGACCTCTAAGGTGAGGGGAGGCATAATTTTGACACATAGACATAATAAAAAAATATCCTATAGACTCTACGACTGCGTATCGAAAAGTGTGCGCAACCTAGCTCTGATACCAATTGACGCAGGACGAATCTATAGGTGGCGGATAAACCGAGACCTAACCCTACATGCTATGCAAAGCCCGACGGATTAGTCACCAATTAGATAATAAATTTAAACATCCCACGCAGTTAATTCACAGCAAGATACAATAATTAATTAGGGCGAAACAAGCTTAGGCGTTCCTCCGCGTGGAGGCCCAAAGCAAGAGCGCGCGGCGAATAAACCCTGTAAATCACAATAATAATCTAGAGCAATATTCTACGATGATGTTTCTCCAAACAAATATAAGATGTCCAACCCAATAAATAACTGCTGAAAATAATCGTCCAAATACAATAAGTGACTCACCAAAGTAGTGGGCTGACCAAGGCACTGAAGAATTCGAAGCCGGAGATGCGTGGGCGACGATCCGAGGTGTAACCGAAGGCGTGGAAATGATGACAGTGGCTGTCCTTGGCGGTGGAAGGTGAAAACGGGCCGGAAATGGATGGATCCGGCGACGTGGGTAGAGATCCGGACGAGGGTGGATAGATCCGATGATTTGGGAGCGGATCCGGGCTGGTTTTGTCCAGATCTGGACTGATTTGGACAAGGAGGGGTGGAGGTGGTTCCACGTCGAGGAGAGGGCTGGGAGAAAGGGCTGTTGCGGACTGACGGCGGGGAGGGAGGCTGCTTGGGTTGGCGGCGGGAGAGGAGGGCTGCTATGGGCTGGCGACAAGGAGGAGGGCTGCTTGGGAAGGGGCGAGTGGAAGGTTGGCGGTGGGCTGCTGGGCTGCTGGACAACAGAGTGGCGGTGGCTTGGGAGAGCAAGGTGGCTGGCGGCGGGTTGGCTGGGAGGCGGAGAAGGGGGCTGAGAGAACTATATTAAGGAATAGTAAATTTCATAAAGGAATAGTGCCAAGAGGGGATTTTCTGGACAGCCAACAGTGGCTGTTTGGGGGGCTGTTGGGGGCTGCAGGAGGGAGTTTGGGAGGGGGAAAAGAGGGCTAGGGTTAGGGGGTACCTTGGGGAGGGAGATACAAGCCTAGGAGTCGTCACCTAGGGTTCCACGGAGTCGGCACCGTGGAGGGATCGCCGGATTTCGGGATTTCTCTTCTCCAAAATCTGCAATGCCTCAAAACCAGCCACTACATGTCTATTTATAATAAAACAAAAGCTAGGGCATCCCCCATCAACGGCTATGATTGGCCGGAGGTGAGGCTACCCAAATACATCAAAATAAATGCAAACATAGTAAAATAATATATCAAATCGATTCGCAACGCGAATCCGGACACATATGTGGAGTCCGATCGTCGATCCGGGCACGCCATATATGGTAAGTCGCCAAATCAGCCCTGAATGGGCCCAAAACTCGTCCTCGTCTCCGCTCCGCATCAGTTTGTATGTTATTTGCTATTCTGGATTAAATCTGAATTTAGGGCTGCTCCCTATTCCTCTCTTTCTCTCCTCTTCTTCTCCCTTGCCTCCACCGGCCCTCCCCCTCGCCGGATTCCTCCCCGAGCACCGTAATAGTATATGAGAGCGATACCTGACAACCAACATCGAGAAGGCGACATAGGCAGATCACCAACCAAGCTAGACCCTTTCCCATGGGATTCACAGGCGTAAAATTCACAAAAACTTCTTGGACGAATCCTAACTAGGGAATCCTCCTTGCAACTCAAGAAGGTAATCCTTGGTTGGTCATCTCGACAACGCCTCCTATCTTACCAACTAGAGGAGCGACGATATTGTCGATGCATGCTTCAAGATTCACCATCACTTCTCTCAAGGAGTGCAGTCTGCACATGCAGAGCATGCATAATTAATACGCGTTGTATAACCCGTAATTCATCGAGATCAAACCTCGCCCACCTGGAGCGAGTACAGAAGAACTCGCCCACCTGGGGCGAGTCTAGAAGAACTCGCCCACCTGGGGAGAGTACAGAAGAACTCGCCCACCTGGGGCGAGTACAGAAGACCTCGCCCACCTGAGGAGAGTACAGAAGACATCGCCCACCTGGGCGAGTACAGAAGATCTCGCCCACCTGGGGCGAGTACAAAAGAACTTGCCCACCTGGGGAGAGTACAGAAGTCCTCGCCCGCCTGGGGCGAGTACAGAAGAACTCGCCCACCTGGGGCGAGTACAGAAGACCTCGCCCACCTGGGGCGAGTACTGAAGAACTCGCCCACCTGAGGCGAGTACAGAAGAACTCGCCCACTTGGGGCAAGTACAGAAGACCTCCCCCACCTGGGGCAAGTACAGAAGTCCTCGCCCACCTGGGGCGAGTACAGAAGTCCTCGCCCACCTGGGGTGAGTACAGAAGTCCTCGCCCACCTGGGGCGAGTACAGAAGAACTCGCCCACCCGGGGCGAGTACAGAAGACCTCGCCCACCTGGGGCGAGTACAGAAGAACTCGCCCACCCTTTGTTATCAAGGCGCGCGCCTTACCAACTCCCAGACGCACCAAAAGCGCGTCTGGGCTTTTCAAGCTGTTTTCTTCAACCTGTTTTTTTTTGAGGGGGCAAAAACATAATCTCAGACGCACCCGAGGCACACCTAGGCGCACTTGGGCATCCAATTCACCGATTTTCAGTGAATTGATTGCCAAATTCACTGAAAATCAGCGAATGTAGCACCCAATTCACTGAAAATCAGCGAATTGGGCACCCTTCACTGAAAATCAGCGAATTGGATGCCCAATTCGCTAATTTTCGGTGAATTGGGCACCCAATTCATTGAAAATCAATGAATTGGATGCCAAATTAGCTGATTTTCAGTGAATTGGGTGCCCAATTCGTTGATTTTCAGTGAATTGGGCACCCAATTCATTTTTGCATCACCCGTGCCTCAGGCGCGCGCCTTGCGCCTAGGCTTCAGGACCCCTTTGCGCATCGGTGCGTCTTGCGCCTTTGATAACTTAGCGCCCACCTGGGGCGAGTACATTTCAGAAGGCGGGAGCAACTATTCGCAGTCCATTTTGGATTTGCCTATAAATAGGACCCGAGGCACAAGTAGAAGACAACCTTTACCCCCCCCCCCCCCCCCCTATGGTGGGCGAGTACACTGTCTGCCTCTCTTGTGTCGAGCTCAGTTTTGGCTTTAGGAGGGGAAGTTCCTATAGACTTCCAGGTATGTGGCGGGACCTCCTCGCTGCAGCACGCGGGTCTTGTTTATAGGCGGTTCAGAGTTGTTCTTTATGCTCTCTAGCTTCTTATCACCTTGTCTCACGTGGGTCGATCACTAAATGAGCAGCCTTTGGTCACCCCCAAGTCTCGAACAGTTGAACCGGTATCCGAGTTTCAACACGCGTGATCCTCATCTTACACAACATCTCAGGCTTCATATCTTCTCACCCAACCGACTGTTAGAGTCATTGTATTTGAGGCAATGCTCAATCTAAAGTGCCCCACTATTCTTATATATACCTGTAGTAAGTGGCGGGCCCAGAAAAAATTTTCTGGGCGGGCGTTCAATAAAATAATGACTTTTTTTTGGTAAATATATGAAAAACGAATATAAATTTACAAAAAAACGTCAAAAATTGGACAGATCTTATTGTTACTCCAGAAGGTCTTCAAATCTTCAATTTGTCAACTGCTAAGAGCACGATAATCCTAAAGCTTAATTTCTTTTAAAAAGTTATATTCACCGTTACAAACAAGAATGTTCTTACCCCGGTTCTCTGTTGGTTTAATCCGCCACTAGTTGCGATCATCAGATAACTATTCAGATAAGTAATCAAATCTACTTCTGGGGAGAAAAAAAAAAGAAATCAATATTCTCGAGTCATCAAAACTCTTGCAGGAAATTGCTTCATCAATCATACACATAACACACATTCCAGAACATGAAACTCATCAAATCAGTATTATGCATTTAAGTTGTTCCGATTTTGAGTTTCTAGAACATGTAACTCATCAAATCAGTATTATGTATTTAAGTTGTTCCGATTTTGAGTTTCTAGAACATGAAACTCACATTCAGAAATCCAGATTTATGCAAACAACAACCTCATGCATGCTAAACAATTAAACATCAAGCTTAATCATCAATCTAACTAACTCATGATAAACTCATTCATGCAAACCCAAAAGAAAATTTCCTCGGAGAAACTCATTTAGGCATTTTAACTAACAACAAGAATGCAGATTGTGTTATTGTATGTGAAATCTCTAATGCCATCTTACCGCTTACGGATACAAATGTAAGAAAAACAAAAACGAAGAGAAGAAGGGGGGAAACCGAAGATGCCAGCTTTAGCTTACAGATTCCAGTGTCGTCGTTAGAAGAAGGGCTGAAGAGGGAGGATGCTTCTCCTTCGCCGAAGGGGGTTCGCAGAGCTAGGTGATTATTCCAGTGTCGTTACTGGAGAGGAGAAGGGAGAGGATGGACAGCGAGGAGCAGAGGAGACGAGGAGTCGCGTTCGTCGAGCCTAGCGAAGATAGGAGCAGAGGAGACGAGGAGTCGCGTTCCTCGAGCCCAGCGAAGAGAGGAGCTGCGGAGGAGTCGTGTTTCGACGCCCGTCGAGCCCAGCGAAGAGCAGAGAAGACGCCTTCCGTCGTTCGTCAAGCCCAGCGTGGAGTGGAGAAGCGGGAACCCTAACTTAGAGAAAAAAATTCAGTGTGGGCGGCTGCCCACACTCGGCCTATAATAGGTCCGCACTTGCCTGCAGTAATGAAGGAAGAAAATCTGGACCCTGCACATTCTGATCTCTCTCTCCTCCGGCCTTAGTTTGTAATATTTCATTCGTAGAGGGGTTCTTTATGCTCCTTGTCAATGGAGGGCTCTCCAAGTAATAGAAGGGGAATTCTTTACAGTCCTTGCCAATGGAAGGCCCTCAAAGTAATAATTACAACTGCATGCTCTCTCTCTCTCTCTCTCTCTCTCTCTCTCTCTCTCTCTCTCTCTCTCTCTCTCTCTCTCTCTCTCTCTCTCTCTCTCTCTCTCTCTCTCTCTCTCTCTCTCTCTCTCTCTCTCTCTCTGCATACTCGCTAGTCGCTTGGCTCTATCGGCCTCAGGAGTTGAGTAATATCAGGCTAACATCCACATAATATTTTGGATCCAATACTAAACTACTCAAATTATCTTGGACCATTCTTATCCATATTAACTTCGGTTTTCCCTTCTCTTACTTAGCCCTTTGACACTAATTTTATATTTTATCAACAATTGGTGCATTTTCTAACAATGATTTCCCACAAAATCATCTTATTATTCTCATTTCCACCACGTTGAGCTTAGATATCAATGTTATTTACTCCCCAACGCTTAGATCCATATAACATGTTACCTTCCGGGGAGTTGAGGTAGAGAGAGAGAGAGAGATAGAGAGAGAGAGAGAGAGAGAGAGAGAGAGATAGAGAGGGGAGGCTAGGGTTGAAGAGCAAGAGGGAACAACCCCCTATCCAAAAGCTGCTTGATCAAAAGATCGTCCTCATACAAGATGATCCCCCCATATAAATAGGGATTCCCCAAATTAAAATGTTCCAAATAAAACAAATAAAACACATTAAACTAATGCTTAAGATAACGCCGAAGATGTCGCCTCCCGCATGGCCCGGCGATACCGCCAGCCGATAGACCCGCCGCTGTCGCCGCTGCTGACGCCAGGCGGTAGTGCCGTCCGACAGCTACTCCGTCGCCACCGCGCCACCCGGTTCGGTATGCCCCACGTCCTGTTGTCCGGTTCGCCCTTCTGCATTATGCTTCCGCCTTGAATATACTTGCCATGGTGGGTCTTCCGGGTGCATGTCGGTAACAATACCGCCGTCTGGGAAATTGGCCTTATCCTCAAGGCAGTAGTCCGGAAATTGGCGACAAAAATCATCTCGTAGAAGCCATGTCGCTGCGAAGGTTGGCCGGTTGCGCCAAGCGACCCGGATCTCCTCTATGGTGGTGTCTCCCGGTGTGTGCGGGCGTCGATCCAGGATAGCCTCTGGATAGAGAGGTTCGGCCTCGGAGTAGTCGATGGCGGCGGGTATGTGGTCGGTGACGGGGTGGTCGCCGATGACCCGTCGGAGTTGTGACACATGGAAGACCGGGTGGACGCGACTGCCATCTGGAAGGCGGAGGCGGTAAGCCACCGTGCCGATCCGACTGATGATTTCGAAAGGCCCGTAGAAACGAGGGGCCAATTTGGGGCAGGCGCGAAGAGCCACCGCGAGCTGTCGGTAGGGATGCAACTTGATGAAGACCCGCTCGCCGACTTGGAATGAGAGGTCCCGACGCTTACGGTTAGCAAACGAGATCATCTTGGCTTGTGCCCGCCGGAGGTGGTGCTTTAAACTGTCCAAAATAACGTCCCGGTCATGTAGATGATCGGCCAAGCTAGTAACGGGGACTCCCCTGGAAGGTAGCGGAGCACGGTCGGGGGTGGGCGGCCGTAGACCGTCTCGAACGGGGAGGTGTTTGCGGAGCGGTGGTACGCCGTATTATAGGAATACTCCGCCCAACATAACCACTTTGCCCAGGTGCCGGGTCGTTCGCCAATGAAACATCGCAAATATGTTTCCAAACATCGATTAAGTACCTCCGATTGCCCATCCGATTGCGGATGGTACGCCGTACTCATCCGGAGACGTGTGCCTTGAAGACGAAAAAGGTCCTTCCAGAAGCTGCTGAGGAAAAGCGGGTCACGGTCGCTCACGATGGAGCGGGGAAAACCATGCAGTCGCACGATCTCTGTGATGAAGCTGTCCGCCACGGAGGCGGCGGTGTACGGGTGTCGGAGGGCGATGAAATGGGCATACTTTGTGAGGCGGTCGACAACCACGAAAATGCAGTCGAATCCATTAGAGCGCGGTAAACGGGTGATGAAATCCATTGCAACGTCCTCCCAGACGCGCTCAGGGATCGGCAATGGCTGTAGTAACCCGCTTGGAAACATCGTCTCATATTTCGCCTTCTGACAGGCTAGACAGGCCGCCACATATGCCTTCACCTGGCGGAGCATGTGGGGCCAATATAGTGAGGCGGCCAGTCGGCGATATGTGCGGAAAGCTTCTGCGTGACCTCCGGACGGTGTGGAGTGGAATTCGGCGAGCAACTGCGGAATGCGGGAGGACGAGGCCGACAGGACCAAGCGGTTCCGGTGAAACAATCGGCCCCCTACTAAGGAATAGGGTGGTCGTGCCGCCGGGTCGGCTAGTAGAGCCGCCCGTATATCCTGTAAATGAGGGTCGTGATCCACCTCTTGCTGAAGGATGGCTGCGTCTTCCCAAATTGGTCTCGATATCGCGGTCAGCTCCGGCGCGTGCGGGTGGCGTGAGAGAGCATCAGCCGCTTTATTGGTCTTGCCCGGGCGGAACTCGATCGTGAAGTCATACCCGAGGAGTTTGGCCACCCAAATCTGTTGCGTTGGAGTGGCGATTTTCTGTTGAAGCAGGTAGCGGAGACTATGGTGGTCGGTGCGGATGATGAAGGGACGGCCCAAGAGGTATGGCCGCCAATGCTGCACCGCCAAGACGAGGGCCATGAGCTCGTTTTCATAAGCCGAACGACTGCGCACGGCCGAAGAGAACGCCCGACTGTAGTAGGCTATGGGCCGGCCGGCCTGCATCAAAACCGCCCCCACGCCGACTCCCGATGCATCACATTCCACGACGAACGGTTGCCGAAAATCCGGCATGGCCAGTACCGGGCCGTGCACCAACGCTGGCTGAAGAGCGGCGAACGCCGCCATTGCGGCCGGCGGCCACACAAAGGGCCCGTCCTCCAAAGCTTTCAGTAACTGGGTGAGAGGGCGGGCCAACCCGCCATAGTTCTTGATGAAGCGCCGGTAATACCCGGTGAGGCCGAGGAACGCCCGCACGTCCCGGATAGAGGCCGGAGTCGGCCATCGAAGGACCGCCTGGATTTTCTCCTCGTCCATGGCGACGCCGTGGGCGGAAATGGTATGTCCCAGGTAGCTCACCGTGGTGGTCCCAAAAGTGCATTTCTTCCGGTTGACGGTGAGGTGGTGGAGCCGCAGGGTTGTGAAAGTGTCCCGCACGTGGCGAACATGGTCCTGCCAAGAGGTACTAAATACGAGTATGTCATCAAAAAAAACAAGAACCTGCTTACGAAGGACCGGCCGGAAGATATCATTCATTGTTGCTTGAAAAGTGGCCGGGGCGTTGGTGAGGCCGAAAGGCATGACCAAGAATTCGAAGTGGCCGTCGTGCGTGCGGAATGCCGTCTTTGGCACGTCTTCGGGGCGGACCCGAATCTGGTGATATCCGGCGCGAAGATCCAACTTGGTAAAGAAGGCCGCCCCATGAAGTTCATCCAAGAGTTCCTGTCTCACCGGGATCGGGTATTTGTCGGGCACGGTCGCCTTGTTGAGCTCACGGTAATCCTCACAAAACCGCCAGCTACCATCCTTCTTGCGAACCAAGAGAACCGGACTGGAAAACGGGCTAGCACTCGGTCGGATGAGTCCCCCCAATAACATCTCCCGAACGAGTCGCTCTATCTCATCTTTCTGTGCATGGCCATACCGGTAAGGCCGAACGGATACCGCCGCAACTCCTGGTTTGAGGACGATAGCATGGTCCGTGGGCCGAGTCGGGGGAAGGCTTGGCGGGGCGACAAAAACATCGAAGAAAGCCGTGAGCACCTCTTCAAGATCGGCGGGGATAGGAGCGGTTGTGGTCGGGTAGGTGGATTCGAGCGGCCATAACCATGCTGAGAAGTCGACGTCCGTGACACGTGTCATAGCCCGGAAGGAAATTGGAGAGCGGAGGAGAGTGGAATCGCCTACTAGGCGACACGGCTGCCCTTGGTGCTGGAAGGACATAGTCATGGTAGCCCAATTTACGCGAACATCCCCCAACGTTTGTAGCCAAGCCACGCCCAGAATGGCGTCGAGGCCGCCTAGTTCAAACAAGTAGAAGTCCGCTGTGACCGTGACCGGCCCTAAAGATAGTGTAACATCCCCACACTGCCCCAAGGTGGGGCGGCGGCGCCCATCACCGAGGCAGACGGAGAAATCCGGGGAGGGGGATCGAGGAAGCTCCAGGTCGCGGGCTAGGTGAGCCGACATAAAGTTGTGACTAGCGCCGCTATCGATCATCACGATAGCCGGCCGGTTGTTGATCAGAGCCGCCAACTTCATGGTACGAGGGCCGGTTAAACCGCCCACCGAGTAGAAGGGTAACTCCAGCACATTAAGGGGGGCCTCCTCGGGGTCCGGGGTGGGTGGTTCCGGCAGCTCCGGCACCGAATCAGTAGAGAATCCGTCGCCCTCACTGTCACCAATAATTGCGTGAAATTCCTTGATCGGACAGACATGTTGCGGTGAGTATGGTTGACGGCACCGGAAACACAACCCGCGGCGACGAAGTTCGTTGTATTCCGTGTTGGAGACGCGATGAGGATTGTCCGGACGAGGGGGGCGGCCGGCTGCCGGGGGTGGTTGCCGAGGAGAGGCCTCCCGGTGCTGTGATGGTCGGAAATTGGGGCCGGCGGTGCGGGGTCCGATGTCGGCTTCCACCGCCCGAGCGAGTTCCAGTGCTTCCGAGACGGTCCGGGGGTGGTGGGTGCGGATGCGGGAGCGGATATTGGGGAGAAGGCCCTGCAGAAAGAACCCCAAATAATGGTCGGGCGGAAGGCCTGGAACTTGCGTGACGAGTGCCACAAATTCGTCAATATATGCATCCACCGAAGTTGTCTGGCGGGCGGAGCATAGCCGCTCAATGGCGGAGCCGGTGTAGCGTGAGTCGTAGCGGCTAATCATCTCCTGCTTGAACTCGTGCCAGGGAATGAGCGGTTGAACTTGGCGGAGCCAGCGAGCCCAATGAAGGGCCGAACCATCCATGCCGACCATGGCCGTGCCGACCCGGTCCACCGGCGGGGTGCCATTAAGATCGAAGTATTGTTCCGCTCGAGCGATCCATCCCATGGGATCCGTCCCGGAAAAAGAAGGCATGTCGAGGGCGAGGGGGGCCGAAAGGGTGCGGGCGGCGGAAACGTCGGCCCCAACGGAAACTGGGCCTGTGCGCGGAAGGCCGGCAGTAGCGGGGTGGGAGGCGTGCCGAGCACCGAGGCGGTATCGGCTGGCGCTGTCGCAGCAGGCGGTACCGTGGGCGAGGGCGGCAGCGGCTGGAGGGCGGCGAGTTGGGCGAGGATGGCGTGCTGGGTCGCGGCGACGTCGTCGAGACTGGATTGGAGGCTCGCGAGTTGGGAGTCGTGGCCGGCGAGGCGGGCGGTGATGGCGTCGTCGGAGGCGGACGCATCGGCGGCAGTATTCAGGCGGGTAGAGACCGGCATGATGGAGTTCCGGCGGCGCGAAGGGCGGGCGGAGCGGCAGGTCGGACCAAATGTTACCTTCCGGGGAGTTGAGGTAGAGAGAGAGAGAGAGAGAGAGAGAGAGAGAGAGAGAGAGAGAGAGAGATAGATAGATAGAGAGAGAGAGAGATAGAGAGGGGCGGCTAGGGTTGAAGAGCAAGAGGGAACAACCCCCTATCCAAAAGCTGCTTGATCAAAAGATCGTCCTCATACAAGATGATCCCCTCATATAAATAGGGATTCCCCAAATTAAAATGTTCCAAATAAAACAAATAAAACATATTAAACTAATGCTTAAGATAACGCCGAAGATGTCGCCTCCCGCATGGCCCGGCGATACCGCCAGCCGATAGACCCGCCGCTGTCGCCGCTGCTGACGCCAGGCGGTAGTGCCGTCCGACAGCTACTCCGTCGCCAACGCGCCACCCGGTTCGGTATGCCCCACGTCCTGTTGTCCGGTTCGCCCTTCTGCATTATGCTTCCGCCTTGAATATACTTGCCATGGTGGGTCTTCCGGGTGCATGTCGGTAACATAACATCGTCGGCATAATTGCAGTGTTATAAAGTTTACATAAGTCTCCATGATATCTTCTTATTGCATATTACTCACAAGACACTTCTCCCTTTTAACACTCAACCTTAACTCGATAGGTTATATTGTCGTTTTTTCACATTCTTCTGAATAAACATGTAATGTTCTTGAACATATCACACTTAAGTAGTTCTGTATCTTTAATACAATATATTGAGAATACCAAAATCACCCTATTAAAATTACATATTCATGCGCCCGGTCTTTGTTCAACTCGACATATTATAACTTTGACATTTACAAAAAGCGTACACTAAGATATTTGTTTTGGAAATCTTTTGTAAGCATCTAATAACATTTCTAGAAATATATGAATTCAATGATGATCCTTGATGTAAACGTACTATATTTGAGAGTTCTTTGGTCACTCAATACCTAACTTCTAATATTAGTTAGTATTTTATCATACATATATTTAATAACTTTGATATATCTTTATCCCACACATTTCTTCTTTAATACACATCAAATCAACTATGTGATACTCGATCACATCTTTTCAAGGTAAATTAAAAATTAATACTCTGATTCCTCTGATATTTTTATGTCTTAACACAAATTCACTTTTATGATAGATCTTCTTGGCTCGAAGCCAAATTTATTTTAAAATTTTGATATAATTTTTCTGAACCTAATGCTCAATGATTCTATCATATATTTCATTTTCAGTTTATGAATTTCAATTCATATATAATTAACACAATCTTGAACATCTTTTTTGCCTTTAAATATTAACATCGAAATATTTCTTCTTCGGTCATCTCATATCATTTAGGATTTCAAAATTTTACGTCCAAATTACTATAATATCTCTCGTAACTTTTACAAATCTCATTAATTTTCTTCAATCAACGCCGCACCTTTTTTCCAGGAACTAGACTACCTTGTTGGAGCCGTATCAACCCCCAAAAGGCCATTTGCTGCTATTGTGGGTGGTTCAAAGGTCTCATCTAAAATCGGCGTTATCGATTCTTTGTTGGAGAACGTCGACGCCCTTCTCCTTGGCGGGGGTATGATATTCACCTTCTATAAGGCACAAGGACTTCCTGTAGGTTCTTCTCTGGTGGAGAATGACAAGCTGGACCTCGCAACATCGCTTCTCAAGAAAGCCAAAGAAAAAGGAGTTTCACTTTTATTGCCCACAGATGTTGTGATTGCTGATAAGTTCGCTGCTGATGCAAACAATAAGGTATGCCCTCCTTTCAATTCTTTCTCAAGTTGTTATTTGGTTCAGTGTTATCTAGATGTGAGCATCATTAAGATGCAAATGTTATGTGCGATTGATATTATTGTTACTTTAAGATGTCTAAGATATCACAA
This sequence comes from Dactylorhiza incarnata, assembly GCA_033032865.1. Lineage (NCBI taxonomy): Eukaryota > Viridiplantae > Streptophyta > Magnoliopsida > Asparagales > Orchidaceae > Dactylorhiza > Dactylorhiza incarnata. The sequence continues at coordinate 3,461,425 of JAWHQI010000264.1, forward strand.
TGTAATTATTTATAAGATGCCACGAGAACTTATGTTGGATGATTCTTACATCTAATACATGATGCATGGTAGGTTGTGAATGATGGATGCCCTAAATTACAACCTTAGTTGGAATGCAGTGCGCTTACTGACAACTCCTAATGTGGATGCAAATGCAATAGAGAGTCCGATTAACTTAGCAATAAACAATTAATTAAAATAAAACTTGGGCAGGAGTCTACTCGTTCACCGAGAATGGAATTAGAAAAACAAATGCTAATTCACAAGAACTAGAGACGCAAGTAATGTAAGCATGCGAAGAATAAGTCATGCAAGTCAGACAATCTCACAGAAGAACAAACATATCACATTCACTAAATATAGTCAAAGTAAACAAAATAAAGAAGCACAAACACCAACTAAGACTTACACATGCAGATGGCAACATGATGTGGCGCTGTAGATATCCGAGGCTTGTTGACCCCTCCTAGGAGCGAGTGTCGTTGAGTAGAAACCAGGGGGCTCGGGTAGGGAGGAAAAATGTGATAAGGAATGAAAATTGAGGGGAAGGTGGCAGGTGTTTAGGAAGAATGAAGCGGGTGACCTAATGACGGCTAAGGGGGCTGCAACAAGCGCAATCGACAATGGGAATGGAGAGAATCAAGGCTGGTAGCGTCAGTGGTGGCGGGATCTTGGTACCTCGGCTGGAGTGTGGGTGTCGAGTGATTGGGAGGTCTTGGCGGCGTCGGATAAGGGCGGAGGTGGGTTGGGCAGCGTCGGGGTGAGATTGGGGAAGAAGGGCTGGCGTCGGACTGGGAAGGAGGAGCGAGGATCGTGGCTGCTGGAGGAGACGAATAGCGGTTTGCGGGAAATACTGAGCGTCGGTTGAAGAGGAGGGAGTGGACGGGGTTTGCAGGTGTAGGTGAGGGTTGCAAATAGAAGGTTGGCTGTGAATAGGAGGTCGGCGGGAATGGAGGCTGAGGAAGACGATGCTTTAGAGTCTCACCAAGCAAGCACCTCTCGACGCCTCACCGAGAGAGGGGGGGTTGATGGTTCCAAAATAGGAATCAAAACCACGATATCCCCTCAGAAACGATGCCTGCATGCTATGTTATTAAAGGCGCTCCCGAAGCATATCTCAGATGCAAGGCGCACCTCAGGCGTTGTTCACACCGCAGGCGCTAGGCGCACTAGGTGCACGACACTACACCTCGCTAAGCAGAGACGGGTAAGGTGGCTCAGTGCGCGCCTCTTGGGCGCACCTCATGTACCGAGTGGGGTTTAAGTAGAAATTAGGCTTTTTTTTCTCCATACCTTCATTGTTGCTCGTCCGCCTCTCTCCAACTCTCCTGTGTTCCGGTTTGCATTGTTTTGGTCCAAAACTACTGTCCGGGTCTAAAACAAACACCTGAAATTACATTCAAACAGCAGTTTTAAGCTTCAAATTTGTTGACCGAAAGTAATTACAGCAGTTTTGACAATCAGGGCAGCCATTTTAGACCCCGAACAACAGTTTTAAACCCTAAAATTATTTTCCAGGCATGGGGATAGGGTCTGACCTATAGGGATGTCTAATTGATCGACTGTAGTGTTAACCCTAGCAATGACATCCCTAATGAGGTCAAACTGGGCTCCTATCTGCTCAAATTGATCAAGTACAAATCTTTGGAATTCGGCGGGCAATATGTTCGAATTCGAACTGGCAGCCGGATCGTTAGTGAGGTTCTAGTTAGACGTAGGATCAGAATAACCTACCATTACATAGCATATAATTTGGCCTAGCCTAGGGCTCTGATACCCATTGGATGCAGGGTAAGTTGTGAATGATGGATGCCCTAAAGTGTAACTCTAGGTGGAGTGCAGTGCTTTTACTGGCAACTCCTAATGTGTGTGCAAATGCAATAAACAGTCCGATTAAATTATCAATAATCAATTAATTAAAATAAAACTTGGTCAGAAGCACATCCGTTCACAAATAATGGAATTAAAAAACAAACTCTAATTCACAAACAATAAAAGCGCAAGTAATGTAAGTTTGCGAAGAATAAGTCCTGCAAGTCAGACAATCTCACAGAAGAACAAATATATGCTATCACACCCACTAAATATAGTCTAAGTAAGCAAAATTAAGAAGCACAAACACCAATTACGACTTACGCATGCAGATTACAACGAGATGTGACACTGTGGATATCCGAGGGCGGCTGATCTCTTATAGGAATGGGTGTCGTTGAGTAGAAACCAAGGGTGGAGAGAGGGGGGGGGGGGGGGGGGGGGGGGGGGGGGGGGGGAGCTCGGGTAGGGAGGAAAACTGTTATAGGGAATGAAGATTGTGGGGAAGATGGCGGGTGGTTAGGAAGAATGAAGGGGGTGACTCGATAAAGGCTAAGGGGCTGCAGTGTGTGCAATCGGCAACGAGAATGGAGAGAATCAAGGATGGTAGCATCAGTGGTGTCGAGATAGTGGTCCCTCAGCTGGAGCGTGGGTGTCAAGTGATGGGGAGGTCTTGGTCGGCGTCATATAAGGGCAGAGGTGGGTTGGGCAGCGTCAGAGTGAGATCAGCGAAGAAGGGATGGTGTCGGACTGGGAAGGAGGAGTGAGGATCACGACTGCTTGAGGAGACGAATATCGGTTTGCGGGAAATGTTGGGCGTCGGGTGTAGAGGAGGGAACAGACGGGGCTTGCGGGTGAAGCCGAGGGCTGCAAATAGGAGGTCGATGGGAATGGGGGTTGGGGAAGACGATGTATAACTGCCAGGGCACTCAGATCGGACGGCTCAGAATGTCAGAATCGATCAGGTGTGAAATACAACTCAAAAAATAAAATAAGTAATGAAATTGACTCGGAACGACCATCCGGACGCATCTGTGGACTCAGATCAACCGAACGAGTAGCGGATCACCGCCTTATGTGGGAATAGACGTACGTATGACGGCAATCTCCATCAATACATTTCAAGGAATAGTTATGAGAAGCTACCCTATGGTTTTGTATAGTTACAAGGACATCCCTTTTTGTTTTAAAATTACCAAGACTTCACGTCTAAGTTTACATTGTTAACATACATATACAAGGGCGTATGTTAACAGTGTAAACTTAGAGGATCTCTGTAATTATGCAAAGTTGGAGGGGTACGTCCTAGTAAATGGCCCGACATTTCAAATAAAACAAACCGGTCATTTATAAACATGCCATTAAAAGATTTCAGCGAATCAAACACCTGACATCTGTAAATTATATTAGATATCATTACAAATGTCTCTGAACCAAACGTGGGGCATGTATTAATTACATATTTCTTCATGGGATTTTGAACAAACATGTTGAGGCATGTGTTAATTATGGATTTATCGCCATAACAAATAGTTAAAAGGCATGTTGCTGTTGGTGTAGTAATAAGAAATGGTTGACCCTCATTCGAAGGCTTTAGTTTTAGAGTTAAATATATGTTTTGACCATTTCTTCCTGTAGGTTGTGCCATCGTCTGCAATTCCCGATGGTTGGATGGGTTTGGACATCGGTCCCGACTCGATTAAAACATTCAGCGATGCTTTGGATACGTCCAAGACGGTCATTTGGAACGGTCCTATGGGAGTGTTTGAATTTGACAAATTTGCGGTTGGAACTGAGGTATGCATTCATCTCATTCATTCGCCATCGCTTATGTAAAAAAAAAACATCTTTCTTAATTCAGAAGATTCACCTCTCACGAGTCGCAGGCAATTGCCAAAAAGCTCGCGGAGCTCAGCGGTAAAGGTGTAACGACCATCATCGGAGGCGGAGATTCTGTGGCCGCCGTTGAGAAAGTCGGGGTTGCGGAGAAGATGAGCCACATCTCGACCGGCGGGGGAGCCAGCTTAGAGCTGTTAGAAGGCAAGGAGCTTCCTGGAGTTATTGCTCTCGACGAAGCTATTCCTGTAGCCGCATGATTGCGCAGGTTCCACTTGATTGCTTCTCAAGTATCCTTGAATGAGTTCTTTCTTGTTAATTTTTTTTAAAGATTGTTGGTATTTAAGCCATAAAATTACTAAGAGCCTCTCGTTGTATAGCTTCTGGAGTTTATTGGAATGAGAAGATCATTTTTTACTCCATCCATATATGACTTGGAAAACTCGGAAACCTGGGCTAATGGATTGTTGAACCCGGAAAGATGGGCCAACGGAGTTCGGACCGACTGGGTGTAGCTTGCGCTTATTCTGAGTGCGGACACAGTGCCGGGCACTCAGAGCAAAAAACCTCACTCCAAATGAAAAACAAACATGCCCCGTGAGCTGCAGCGAGGAGGTCCCGCCACAAATCCGAAAAATCAAAGAGAACTTCCGGATATTAGCACTACGCCAAGAAAATAAAACTAGTTTTGAATATAAAAGTGGATGAAGTTTCTTAGGTGAGGTTGGGCGTTCACAAACGGCAAGTTCATAACCACCGCGTTCAAGACCGCCACTACCGCGGCAAGCGGAGCCTAAGACCATATTATATTGTGTTATGGGAGAAAGTTCTCATAAGATAAAATTAATTTTGTTAAATTTTTTTAAACTACATATATTTTTTAGAATGCATGAATATGATAACAAATATTCTACATAAATTCTTTTTCAATTTGGAACATTTCTTTCAGCATATAAGGAGTGAAAAGAAGTGCTCCAAATGAAAGTTTAATGGAAAATAATCATAATCCAATATTCTCTCCATGAGAATTATGAGACAACAGAACATAATTCAGAGAAGCAACCCTGTTCACTTTTTCTGCAGGAATCAGTAGTTATGCCAGCATCTGCAACATGATCGATTATGAAAGCCATCAAAAAAGAAAACTAGTTTTGAAAGCAAAAGTTGATGAAATTCCTTAGGAGTGGTATCACCCATCGCGCGAACGACGGTTCATAATGACCGCCACGCCAAATGGAGCCCAAGTCTATGTAGGGGTGGCATCACCCAGACGCTATTTTGAAGCTGGGAGGTGCAGTAAACTAGTAATGCCTGCGGTGTGTTATTTACAGCTATAAAGAATATTCTAAAAAAAAAAAATTCAGATGCACTTTGAACATTTGCACCCAGAAAATTTTTAATGTTTAAACTGCAATATTAATATTAAATATTTACGGTACAATATGCAAAAATCTCTTAAATGCCAAACTCCCTAAAATTGTTGATCCAAAATCTGGCTGTCAATGCACTCTTGGGAAAAATAAAAACAATTGAGTAGAACTGTAGAAGAGTAATAACAGACCGCAAGAGGAGAAAATTTTTCGTGTGTGTAACACATCAAGAATCACCGTGCGTTATACACTATCACACAGTTGCTTTCTGCAAACATGACTTTTGCGCGTGATTAATTGAAAATATGGCCATATTTCAATACGACTATATTTAACACAATCTTCATTGTTGAATCGCGCATCTTAAGACTGTATTGTACCCCGTATGATAATATTTGATGATCAACGTGCGTTACCCGTACCTCAATATCTCTCCCTCTCGGAAACGGATCCCCTGGAATTCGTGCGGGAATTTCAGGGGTGGAGTTCGCGCGATCTAGCCTGTTGGATTTCAATCCAACGGGCGAGAGCCCCCTTATTTTTTATATAATTTTTTGTTTTTTTTACTTTTCCTCTTTTGTCTTCTAGCGATAAAATGATCTTGCCCGTTGGATTAATAGAGTTGAGGGATCTCGCGCCGTTGGATTGAACTCCACCCTGAAGTTCCCGCACGAACTCCAGGGGAAGAAAAAATATCATGACTATGAATGTGATGTGGAGATATTTGTGAGGTGGAGAGAGGGTCGTGACTTCAGGCTTCGGATAAGAAACATAGTTAGTGGGAAAGCTAGAGAAGAATCAGAAGATGGACGCCGGCCAAATAGCTCTTCCCATCATCGGAATAGTGACTGCGGCCGCCGTCACCTTCTACGCCGTCAGCTTTTCCGAGCTTCGTGAGGTTTCGTAAACATCCATCTATTTTTCATTACTTTCACACTTCTCCATCCTCTCTCATCACTGATTCATAGTTTGGATTCCTCTGCTCAACAACAGAAATCTTTCAAAAACTTGGATGAATCAGAGACAGAAGATGGCGGCGGTGGCGGCGGCTTCGTTTCATCAGCAAGTTCAAAGCAAGTTAGGGCCAGGAGGAAAGCTGAGAAAGAAGCTAAGAAGAGAGGAATTTATTAGTTGAATTTTTCATATTTTATTTCTTATTTGATGTAATCTACACATATTTTGCTACTGAAGAGCAAGCTATTAGACTCTGTTTTATATTTTCTCTGCTGCATAATAGTGCAATTGCATGATTAATATTAGACCAAATTTATTTATGGGAATTCAGAGCAAACCAACCAGAATCCAATGGAAGAAGATGAAACACAGTGACTGGAATGAAGGAGACGATGATGATGAAAGCCAAAGGCTTACAAATTACATCGAAATTAAATTAATTATGCAGAATATAAGCATCAACCTCCAGCACAGCGTCTCCCGTTTTGACATTGAAGTGGTGCGTCTTCATGAAGGCGAAGCCGCGCGCGAGCCGGAAATGGCCCGTTCCGGCGACGATCGGCAGTTCGCGCACGGCCTCGAGGATGGGATCCCTGGCGAGCACGGCTAGGGAGCTTCCTTTGTAGATCCCGCTGGTGAAGATTGCGTGGATGGAGAAGTAGAGGTCGGAGCCGGTGAGGGAAGAGACGGAGTAGAGCCCGCGGGCCCGTCCCAGGACCTTGGAGGCCGGATCGGGGCCGACGGTGATGAGGTCGTCGACGACGAAGACGCTGGCGAAGTTGAGGCCGGAGGCGGATGGGATGGGGTGCGGGGTGGAGGTCACCTTGACGGCTGTGGCATTGGGGCCGCTGATCTTGTCGTGGATGAAGAAGTGGAGGTGCGAACGCTGCTCGGGGCCGGTGGGAAAGAGGTGAGAGGAGGTGGTGGTGGTGAGGGTTAGGGTTAGGGCTATGAGGGCGAGGAAGAAGGTGGATTGAAGCGACATTGGAGAGATGGGAAGGTGTAGTACTACACTCGGTGATGAGAGATCTGGGAAATAATAAAGCAACGAGAATCTTCTGTGCCGACATACAAAAGTGGTCCCACAAAATAATTTACTCCCTAGAGACTGAAACTACACTTTTGGCTATTCACGCTCTTGTTGTACGAGTTATTACGTGTTTTTTTAAAATACGTTTTGTACATGCATTTTTAGGAAAATCGTTCAACACGAAGAGATCTATAACTTTCGTGTTGAACACTTTTACTAAAAATGCACGTGCAAGGCGTATTTTCAAAAATTCGTTATAATTACGCATATGTTTCAATCAGAGCGGCATACGTCTTGTGCGTGCATTTTTAGGAAAAGTATTAAACACGAAAGTTGTAGATCTCGTGTAGATGATCTACAACTTTCGTGTTGATCACTTTTCTTAAAAATATATGTACAAGACGTAATTCTAAAAGACGCGTAATAATTCATACAAAAAAAATACAGATAGCCAAAACTGTAGAGTGGATAACAATCGCCAATTTTAAATTTACTTTCTAAGTTTCTAGTAATAGATTTCTATTATTCTATTATATTTGTGATCAATCTATTAACAATTAAATTAAATTGATTTAATTACCTATTTTCCACCCCATTTACTCATATAGAATTTATATTATTTTTTACCATTAGTCTTGAAATTTAAAAAAAAAGGGTCCTGCTATTACCATCGCAGTTTTGGCTAGGCGCACCGTATTTTCTCCTAATTTTTCGTGCCTTTTGAAAAATGGATGGAATTCCTAATCACTGCTGTGCCAAATGGAGTCTAAATCATCTAATTTCTAACTAACAGGCCAAAGTTCAAATATTTACAAGTGATTTATAGAAAATTAAGAAACTTCGAATGATATAATTTTTATGTAAATTTTGTAGCTTGTGACCTTTGTCCAATTATTCTACACGTATTGGTTAGTAAATAAATATAAAATAAAAATCTAATTTTTTTACTAAATTATTTTAAAATTATAAGTGAAATATGACGTGAAGCTATATGCTTAAAGTGAATGTCTTTATTGATATTGAAACACAAATCATTGATCGACTACTGTTCTGGAGGTAATCTCATTTTATATAATATAATAATATGTTGCTATTAAATCAAGAAAAGTCTAGAAAGTAGAAACCATGTGCATGGGAAAACGTTAGGAAACACGCGGTGGAGGCGAGGAGAAGTACAAATTCATAATCACAAGCTGCGGATCCGATCTTCACGTGTGGGGAAGAAGTACGCAGTTATTAAAGGAACTATGAAAAATATTTAATGAGAAATTACATTTTAAAATATAAGGGCGCTCCACTAACAACCAACCACAAACTATATTTTTATGATTGGCTATCCGCACACAAGCAAGTTTTTCTATTTGCACACAAGCAAGTTTTGAATTTTTTTTTTTGATAATTGGTTATCCCACAAAGTCCTCATGTGTTTCCATGCATGAATTTCTCCTTTCCAAAAGCAGGGCTTTGAGAGAGTGAACTGAACTGTTTAGGGTTTAAGGTTCAGGGTTTAAAGTAAACCCTAAACTGTTCGGGAAGAATGGAATAGTGGAAGAAACCATCGATGAGTCTTGGATTTCCTTCTTCAAGAAAGCAGGGAAGCGCAATTGGAATTTCTTTTTCGGGGTCCCTGATTTTCAGATGGAGGATCTGTAGAAGCATCAATGCAGGATTTGCCGTAGAAGTTTCTCTAGCGGTAGATTAACTCAATTTGCAGTCCGAAAACCGTACATTTTATGGAGCACAATTGTAAGATTTAACTCTGTTTAGTTGGGCTGTTGCTGATAGAGATTTGCTGATAAAAAAATGCTGGTTCTAGAAAACGTTGTTTTGTTAAAAAAACTCTTTGGATGAAATGGAGTTTGTAAAACGTAGTTTTGAAAAAATTGTTTGGAAACATATCAAAATTTTGAGCGAATTTTTTCCCCATTGAGATTCCCTGAGATATCATCCAAGATATGTGGGTAACTTGATGAAATTTCAGCAACCCCCTTTTGTTTTAGATCCATCCCAACTACAAATAAGAAAGGGTTTAGCCTTAAAATTTCAAGTAGGTTACTAATCTTTACCAATCTTTTGATCCTGAGTTCAATTTCTACATTAGGAACTCAACTCATTCCACATGCATCCATCCCTAATATATAAGATTTGCCGCAAATTCCCCCTTTCATTGAAGAAGTTAATCGTTCCGAATCAAATTGAAGAACTAATTCCCCCTTTCAGATCTAATGGAGGACATAAAAAAAATTGACAAAATTAAAATATATGGTACAGTATAGCGCTCAATAATTAGGTGAAGCCCTAAGCAAGAAAATGAAACCAAAAAAACTCAACACCCACCCATGAATCAAATGGAAATAGTAGACATGAGAACAAAAGGAGGTGATAGAAACTCATATAGCTGAGATGAGGCAAAATGCACTGTCGCCGCTTTTTTTTTTGTTATTAGTCGGGAAGAAGAACGCTGGACTCTCGCCGGAAGAAGAAGAAAGAACTTGCAGTCGCATTCAGAGAGGTTGGATGCTCGTAGGAGAGGAGAGGCTAGAAGTCGCCGGATAGAAGAGGCTGGACGCTCGTCGAAGAGGAGAAGGAAACTCGCAGTTGGGAATCGGGAACTCCCAAAAGAGGCTGGACGCTCGCGCGGCTTCTGCGGTTCACCACAGAAAAAAGTTGCGGACCAGAATACAATGAAAACAACGGATCCTAATAAACGGCGGTTTGAAAAAAAGTGGAACCAAACGCCGCTTATTATCAAAATGGCGGTGCTTCACAGCCACACAGCAACTGAAAAGCTTAACCAAACGCACCTTAATAATATCTTGGAAAAGTCATTGGAGCATTTAGGCAAACAGATAGTGGGCAGTCAACATGAAAATATTTTGCTTCTTAGTAGTTGTATGGAAGCTAGGTCAGCTATGGTACTTCGATGTGCAGCGAGAGAAGCAGTTCAGCGGCTAGAATTGATGGCGTTCGCTGGAATGGCAGTTCAACGAGAGAAGCTTGTGGAGATGAAGGAAGATGGCTTAGAGAGGATAGATCAAATTGAAGGAGCCTTCCAAAATAGTGTTTTTAGCAGAAGCATGCTCAACCATAAATCGAAGGAGACGTGAGATCCAATTTCCCAAATCCCAACTTTCTTCCCCCATCGAGAAGTCCCCGGGACCAAATCCCTCTCTAAACCCTCCCTCTCTCACCCCAAGATGGAGCAACACCGTCTTCCAGAAACGAAATCCTCTGTGCTTGCAGATAGCCAATCCTCAAAATGGAGCTTGCGGATAGACAATCATCAAAATGATGCTTGCAGTTAGCCGTTAGTGCGGATAGCCAAAAATGTGCTGCTAATATCAGCACCCTTAATGTACCACAAATAAGATTTAGACTTTTGGAAATATGTAAAGCACGCATCTAATTTCTTTTGATAATGATAGAGATTATCAAAATCGGACTGATGAAACATCACCATAAGCGGCCTCAGATCGATGAGAAGTTTCTTTGCAATTTTTAGCATGATCCAACAACTTCCATGTTTTGCAATTTTTAGTATGATCCAACAACTTCCATGTTTTGCAATTTTTATTATGATCCAACAACTTCAATGTTTTGCAATTTTTAGTATGATCCAACAACTTCCATGTTTTACGATAACAGTGACTAGTTCAAAATGAAATCAAAGCAATTCATTATGAATTCCATTTCCGTCATTCAATGACGCAATCAAAAAACACAATTAGAATTGGTCCTCTAATTCTAATCCAAAATCCTAATTCCATCCAATATGCAAAATATGGCAAAGCAAAGAACATGCCAAAGAAGAAGAATAAAAACGCATCACAATGCCTAACACAATAATTCCCAGAAAATGGAGCAAAGATACTGGAAAGAGGATAGATTGCAGTTTTCGCAAGGAAAAACTGAGAGAGGTAGATATGGAGACAGTAAGCCGGAAACTAGAAAACCCAAGGTTGGAATCATTTCCACACAAGCCACAGAAAAGGTGAAAGCGAGAGAAGGAACTCTCTGGAACCGTTTGAGGCGGAGGGGCGGTCATGAACGCGGTGGTTATAAACCATCGTTCGTGAACGCCCGACCTCACCTAAGGAACTTTATCCACTTTTATGTTCAAACCTAGTGATCTTTTTTTGGTGGCGATCATAACCGCTGTCATGCCAAATATTTATTCCAAACTCACCAGAGCAAAAGCGCCGTGCCAAACGAAGCCCTCATCTTCCAGCATCCCTCCAACATTAATGATATTGCACGGGTTGCCTGGGAAGTCTCACCCCAAACCATCCTCAATGTGATAAACATAGTGAGGAAAAATATGTATAATCAATTCATCTCCGTTCAATGTTTCCTCTAGTGTTTCATCTTCTTTAAGGAAACATTTGTATATACCCTTGCAACACCCTTGCAAACGGACTTGCACGACTGGTCTTATTTGCGAACGGACTCTGCATGTCCGTGGAAGTTTTTGGTGCGCAAAGGAGAACCGAAAGTAGTAATCCACGGGCTCCACGAGTGCGTGCTACCAAGCTCCACCCGTGCAACTAATTTGAAAGGGAAGCAAAAGAAAAACGTTGAAACATTATTTTAGATATAAGAAATGAAGAGTAGAAACTTTTGAAAATAAGAAAATAGAAGACGCTATCTCACACAGTCCCCCATATCTCTCATATGCTCTAGCTATTTCAATGCATATAAGAGGTATGCCAAAGAGAATTCTTGTCCCATCCTCTCATCCCCTCTTGCTTATGTAAAGATCGGATGATCCAAATTCTTTTGGTGGTCTTATAAGAACTCTTTTAAAAAACCTCCTTGGAACCCTAATATGAATACACAGGTTGCCCAAAAAAACCTTAAAGAAGATATCAAGGCAATGGAAATCAATAAGTTATCAAAACATTCAAGGAAAAACAAGAAAGCAACAACGAACCAGAAGAAGAAAGATGAACAAGGCATGCCAAAAATTAGAGCACACACATGTCTAAATTCTAAGGCGAGGATGGTCGCAAGAGATTAAACAGGATAACTCATCTCAAAAGATAAAATTGATTTGTCATTCTAGGGCATAGCCCACCCATCAAAACTCTACTTGTGGTTTTCATAACCGTATTCACAACCATCATCATTCTTCCACCGCAATCTCAAAACAGGACATAAGGCTCTATTTGGGAGATCGGTGTTGGTGGCTCCGACACAAAATAGATTTCCCCCTATTCTGTGAAAAATGCAGTCCAAAATGAAACTTTTGGCCTTTCACTCCATCGGAGGTTCAAAATGGAGGTTCACAAAATATGCTAATTTATCAGATAGTGTTTTGATCCCACCGAAATTGAGTTAAAATGCTCCAAAAAAGAGCCTAAATCTAGAACTAAGAGAAGACATTGCCGACTCTCAAACCGTTTATTAGGCCAGAAAATAGAGAAACACAGCATATTGAGCATATTTCTTTCCACGTCATTGACTACAAAGAATTCCTAATATTTCTAGAAGAGTGAGGGAAGTAGATGAAGGGAGAAAGAGGTTAGTAGAAAATCTAAGGTCGAATGATTTCAACTAGCAAAGAAAAGGTGAAAGAGAGATCTAGGACGGTGGTGGCGGTGGGAAAAGTTCTATTTCCATCATTACCATTGTTTTGCGCCAAAAAGATGTTTTCGAGACTTTTCTTTGTAAAACAGTGAACCCCTCAAGAGCTTTCCGCTTTTTGATGTTTCTCTTCCCATTGATCAACAACCCCCCTTCTACTACTTTTTTATCACTGCTCCTACCGTTCTAATCCCAAAATTGGTTTACAATCATTGTTTTTCCTGCAGCCACAACTGTCACAAACAGAGCTTAAACCGTTATCTTCCAACTTCTTTATAAGATAGTTGCAGCGGTTGCATGAGAGCCTCGCCCAAGTCATCCTAAATTAGTTCATGTCAAATCGATGATTCGTTATCTCCTTTAATTGAAGGGAAATAACAACAGGGAAGCATATTAAAGTTTCTTTTCCAAAGAAACACCCACATCAAGCACGTAAAGAATAGCATAGTGAAGCTTTACCAAAAGAGACCTGCAGTTGAACTCATCTTCCTTTAAATATCTAGCTACTTAGATCCCCTTTTCTCTCTCCTCAAAGCCTTATTCGTTGATCTCCCTTTCACCGCTACACAAGTTGTTTGTGAAGATTCTCCGGGCATTCCTCGGTGCATCCGCCCTTTCAAGGAAGAATTCCATTCAAGAAAGATCAACAAGAAAAAAGAAACAAGAAAGCAAAGAGCATGATCGAAGAAGAAATGCCTCGGATATTTGAAAGAGGATGGATTGCAGTTTTCCTACAAGAAAATAATATCTAAGTCCATCTTGTCAGAATTCCTAATCATATCCTTCGATCTAAGATCATTGGTCAAACAATAGACTGATCATTGCCCGAAATGTGAGTAAGCTCCAGTAGCCCACTGTCCAGCTTCTCTTTTATGAAGAACCTATCGATCTCGATATGCTTGGTTCTATCATGTTGAACTGGATTGTTTGCAATACTGATGTCTGTCTGGCTGTCACATCAGAGCTTCATCCTATCTCCTCGATCCAATTTCAGCTCCATTAGCATTCCCTTTAGCCACAGAAGTTCAGCAACCCCTAATGTCATAGCTATATATTCTGCCTCTGTTGTCGATATGGCCACCACCGGCTGCTTCTTGCTCCTCCAGGAGACCAAGTTGCTTCTGTATCGAAGGATCTGGTACACAATATCCATGTGACCCTTCCTATGGTCATGCATATTGCGGCTCACCACACGCACGACAAAGGAAATGTCCGGACGCGTGTGGCTCAAGTAAATCAGCTTCTCAACTAGTTTCGGATACATCTCTCGATCGACTGGTTCACCTGCCTCAGCATCCAGTTTCCACTTCTGATCGATCGGTGTTGCAGTAGGCCTGCACCCCAACATCCATGTCTCTATGAGGAGATCCAAGGCATGCCTCCTTTGGGACAGAACAATTCCCTTTGCACTATAGACAATCTCAATCCTAAGAAAATACCTAAGCAAACCCAAATCCTTTACCTCAAACTCCTTGCCCAACGCCTTCTTAAGGCGGACAATCTCCTGCTCATCGTCTCCTGTGATGATCATGTCATCCACATACACCGCAAGTATGATGATGTGGTGGCCTTCATTTTCACTGGAGAACACCGTGTGATCAGCATTGATCTGTTGGTATCCTATCCCAATCATGGTCTTCCTGAATCGATTAAACCACGCACGGGGAGTGCTTCAAGCCATAGAGAGACTTCTTCAGTCTGCAGACTTTGACTTCGGTCTCAGCTGTGCCAAACCCCGATGGTATCTTCATGTACACCTCCTCAGCTAGATCTCCATTGAGAAACACATTCTTCACATCTAGTTGATGCAACTTCCATCCACCATTCGCTGCCAAGCTTATCAGAGTTAGGACAATGCTCCTCTTAGCCATGGGTGCAAATGCCTCGTCGTAATCGATGTCATAGGTCTGATTATACCCTTTTGCGACCAATCGAGCCTTATATCGCTCGACTTGTCCATCCGGGTTCTGCTTCACGGTGAAAATCCACTTGCACCCGACAACCCTCTTGTCCTTTGGCAGGTGTGCCATCTCCCAGGTCTTGTTCTTCTCAAGAGCTCTCATCTCCTCCTACATTGCTGCTTTCCACTTTGGATCAGTTTTGACAACTTGCCAATTGTTAGGTACAATAATACTATCCAAAGAGGCGATGAATACTCCATGAGAAGAAGAGATATTATCATAGGAGACAAAAGAAGCAAGGTCCCAACCATATCTATCCGGAGGGTTGCCCGCATTGCAGCGAGTGGTCTGCTAGACCGTGGTGGTGGAGTTGGAGGAGTAGAAGGAATGATCTCACAAGAAAATGATTATGGTGGTGAAGGTGCTCTAGGAGTAGAGACTGACGTAGACAAGGGACTAGGCACTGACACTATAGGCACGGGTACTGGTTCTGCATTCTGATTCCCTTTCCTATGATATGTAAGCAGCTCCCCCTGAGCCGTAGGCCTCACGCCTCTCACTTCCTCCTCATGCTCCTCTGCTCCTCCACTGATCCTTCATGTCATAATTTTACAACTGTTACCAAACTCTCCCTCTCACGCCTCATACTTTCAGTCTTTGACAATTCTGGTATGAGTTGGGGCTTCTCCTGTCGGTAGTACTGCTCCAGCTCTCTGAAGTGGACATTCAGGCTCACGAAACTTCTCTTCTCCACTGGTCTACAACACACGTACCCCTTCTGAGTACCAGAGTAGCCCACAAAGATACACTTGAGTGCCTTCGCATCAAGTATTTCAACATTCGATCTGTTGTCCTTCACGAAGCATACACAACCGAATACTTTTAATGGAAGCATCCCCCATTATGTCCCTGCAACTTCTGACACATGGATTTCCACCCTAAAATATGTGATGGTATTAAGTTGATCAATTGTGCTGCTGTTAGCACTGCATACCCCCACAGAATGACTGCTCCTCGCTTTGATACCATGTAGAATACGAATTAAGGCTTCTATCTTTCTATTACACCATATTCACATTATATATAACTCTACAAGACTCTAAATGCACACCACGCATCTAACACACACTAACAGAAAACATGGAAAGGTAAAACTTGGACTGTGCATACTGGCATCCCTTTTTTGCCAGGAGGAGAAATCTTTTACTAGCCTTGTTGTTTGGTGAGTAGAAATCGAGAATTCACAGCATATGTTATTTTAAAAGTTTTCTATAATATAATAGGTAAATTATCATTTTGAAATAATATAACCAAACTACCAAAGTGATGGCACCATCTATTTCCTACTACTATTAATTAAAACTCAAATAAAATAAGATTTAAAAAATTCAAAAAGATTAAAGATAATGCGTGTCATCATTATGTCGTGCAACAACCGGAGTGCAAACAGCAAGCACTATTAAGAGCGCGAGTCCTCAATACCCTGCTAAAATATGAGATAAAATCGGGAGTCATCATGTTATGTGCCCCATCACCCATGGGATATTGCCATTTTATACAGTAATCAATAATAGCAGACAATGCCATGAAATTCACAAATAAAAAATTCCCTCCATTTACATTTAACAAAAGACCTATTTATGGGGGCTGCAATCATTGGAAAATTCATTTACTACCATTTTATAACTATTAATTTCATCAGATACACAACATAAGCACATTGATGCAAATAAGTAAGCTCAAATCATCAAATTCTTACCTAGCAGAAAAGCGGGAAAAAAAGCGGCCATATCCAACCAAAAAATCCTAGTAAAGCCAAGGGAAAGAAACCTCTTGATGGATCCATCATGGAAATAGTGAGAAATCAGAATACCCTAGCCTTATAGATTTCAAAAGAGTCTGAAAATAGTCCCGCAGATTACGCTCCGGGAGGAATTTGGGCTCGAAAACAAGAGCAGGAGAACATTTGGTTGATTGCCCGTGCTGCTCAAGGATTTGAATGAAAAAGAAAAGAAAATGGGGATAATAATTAAATTAAACTAGCATGCATATCTTTAAATAAACAATAAAAACTAAGAGAAACTTTGCAAAATAAATAGACGCAAATGCCTACTTTAAGAAGTTAGCACGCCTTTACCAAACCAAGACCAAACTCAATGAACACCGAAAATGGACCCTTTTCTTTATCCTTGGAACTCATATAAGCCTGCACCTGGGAAGACATATCACACAATAAAAAAAAATACAACATTACGCTAAAAAATACAAAAGCTATTAGATTTAATCATATGAAATAATGCATAATTGGGGATAAATGGCATATAATAAGAAACATGAAATAATGCATTTGATGAACAAGAGAATTCTAAATTTTTCACAATGAGATTCAGTCTTCAACAAGTTCTGATAGGATCTTGAATTGCAACTCTGTGTGGAGACAACCTTGATCTAATCTCTGAATGTTCTTTGCAAGGAGAAGCAGAAAGAACAAGAAGAGAATTCTTCTTTTGATCTGAAGCAAGCAGAAACAATCCTTCAGATGAGATGAGAGAGAGAGAGAATAGTCGAGAGACAGAAGAATTCTTGAGAGAAGATAGAAGATGAGGAGAAAAGTAGTCTTTTCTTTCCTCATAGCCTTATATATTGATCCTTGCTCATATTAAGCCGAATCAAAATCAATTGCAAATGATTCTCAATTTGAGTCGATTTCATTTGACTTGAATCACATGTTGAGTCGATTTCAAGCCTACCTCGAATCGCTCAAAATATGATTTGAATTAGTTCAAATTGATTAAAATATAATATATTTATTAACATACATTATTTTAAATTTAAAACTCTAAAGTCTAAACCTAAACTAAAGGAGTAAAGTCATAAAGAGCTTCATTTACTCAATTTAATTTCGAGTCAAAAAAGGAAAAAATGCTCAATTTCGAGCCAACTCGACATAAAGAGAGAATTTGTTTAATTTCGAGCCGACTCGATTCGACTTCGAGCCGACTCAGAATCAAAACATTTCATGCCGAGCCAGCTCGACTAAAAAACCGATTTCAATTTCGAGCCGAGTTCGACTCGAAAATTTAGATTTCGAGCGAAGCCTAAATCGCTCGAACTCGACCAAAAATCAACCCTATGTACATATACACACCCAAATACACATGCAAGAAAATGCAAGCTATAACACAAACTCATGCACATTCATAAAGCATCTGGAAGAATAGTAATGAATTTTTAGTGCTAAAACAATAAATACGATCGGAAGAAATAAGAGGAAAAGCATTAAGCTTAGTTATAAACTAGTCAAAGAAAAGGTCAAATGGAGATAGAGAATAAACTCTCATCTTCCTACCAACTTCAAGTACTAATGATAGTTGCACAGGTTGCCTGAGAAGCCTTCTCCCCAGGCCACCCTCCATGCCCTAAACATTGCAAGAAAAAACTCAGATCATTAGTACAAAAAACTCCTCATAGTTAGATCCTTGTATTAAAGGTTTTTTTAACAAATTCTCATCAAGCACATCAACAATTGCCAAGTATTGCCAAGTGAAATCCTAACAAAATAGGCCTGCAGTTGAACCCAGCTTCTTTAAAGATCTAGCACGCTCTCTCTCCCCCCCCCCCCCCCCCCCTGTCTCAAAATCTTATCATTTGATCATCCTTGCGCCCCCACTATGGATGCACGGGTTGCTTGAGATGACTCTCCAGGCCATCATGCACGCATTATAGAGTAGCTTTTTTGATCTGGAACTGCGAATGTTAAATGAGAACACATAATCTTAGGGTCTACATATATCAAATGGTTGTGAATAGCAAAAGATAGTGTGCTAGTAACAACACCCTAATTCTAAAAGAGTGAGGAAGTTAGATGGAGAGCGAAAGAGAGAAGTAGAAAATCTGAGGCTCACGAAGGAAAAACACAATCATTAGTTCAAGTCCATGATTCGTTATCCCCTCAGATTGAACGAAAATAACAAAAGAGGCCCACTAATATCATTAGTTCAAGTCCATGATTCTTTTCCCAAAAAACACTCTCATCAAGCATACAAACAATAGCATAGTTAAACCTGAGCAAAAATAAGCCGGCAGTTGAACTAATCATTTGATCTTCCTTGCACCCCCGCTATGGATGTGGATGGAGATTTTTCCATTTAGAATCAAATGGAGGGGATACAGATCAGTCCTTATATTGTCTGTATGAAAAATAAAAAGGATAAGATTACTTAACTCGTCATGAAGAAAAAGCATGCATGACCCGTGAAATGGTTAGTATCTATATGCCTCCAACTAGAGAGGATCCTATTTCTATGGATGCACAGGTTGCCTGAGAAGACCCTCTCCGGGCCATCCTGCAGGAATTGGCCCTTTCAAGGAAGAAATCCATTTAGGGAAGATCAATAACGAGTCAAAAACACTTGGGGAAAAACAAAAAGGCAAAGAACAAGAGCGAAGAAGAAGAAGAAAAATGCATTGGAATGCCTAATAGAATAGTTTCTCAAAAAATGGAGGAAAAGATAACTGAGAGGATAGATTGCAGTTTTCTCAAAGAAAAACTGAGAGGTAGATGGGGAGAAAGTGAAAGAAAAAGTATAATAATTGCTTATAGTCATATATGATTGCAGTTTTCTCACTGAAAGAGTTAGAGATGATGTAGAAGAGGGAGAAATAAACTGAGACAATAGAAAACCGAAGCTTGGATCACTTTCAAACTAGTCAACGAAAAGGAGAAACTGAAGGGAGAAGAAAGGTACATCTTCCAACCTCCATCCAACCATAATAATATTGCCCAGGTCAGACCAGGCCATTGTTGATGTGATGAACATAATGAGAAAAAGAAAACAACCTTTAATCTTCGGCTCACGACTTTCATTTTTTTGACAATGATGATTTGATGGAGATTGTCAGATATCCAGCCATTGGATCGATGAACCATCACTATCAATGGTCATGGGATGAAGAGAATAAGCTTCCTATAAATTTTTAGGATGACCCGAACCTTTAATGTTTTCCGGCGGATAGTGATTCAACAACGATTTCGAGCGATCCGACGAATGGCTCGAAATGTCACCATTAGCAATCTCTGGATGATGAGAAGAAGCTTCCTTGATATTTTGACTCAGACGACTTCAATTTTATCGGTGAGGCTTAGACAACAAATGAGTGAAATTCATGTAGTTATTTTGGCACACCTTTAGCTCCATTTTACCTATGTTTTGCCCCCAAATATTTGTTTTCTCTGTGATATTACTTGTTATTTGTCAAATTCTGATACAATGGCCAATTGGGAGTTGAAGGGTGTAAATTTTTATGCACTCCATGTTTGCCCGGAAGTCCGCGACTTCTCGATGTCAGTCAGAAGAGTCAGTTCCAGCGCTCTCAGTATTGGGAGATCGCCCAGACCGCCCGTCCGCTCTTCAGCAATTCCCCTAAGGAACAGGCGACCAGACTCCAGTCAGACCGCCAGATCGAGCGGTCTGGTGTTTTTTCTCCTTTTTGTTATTAGCACTCCATATCTCTGCCCCGGATCTCCTGTACCCCGGGCAGCCCGTAATTTTTGGATCTGCCTGTTTGGGCAGCCTCCGCGTCTATAAATAGAGGGGTAGGGTACCAGAAAAGGGACTTTTGCTTGGAGCCTCCAGCTTACAACCTGTGTAAGCGGTCTCAAATTCTGTCACTTTTCTACCTCTCACTCTGGCCTGTTCTAGTTTCTTCCTGTGTTTTCTTTTTGAGATCAATCACAAATAGTTTTTTCTTCTGGAGATCTCTCTTCTGACATCCTTTGTCCAAGTGACCGACACTCCACAGTTCCCCCGTCTCTTTCTACTGTGAGTCTTGGAGGTACATTTTTTGTACCAACAGAGCAAACACGCGACGTTCAGATTGGAGTGTTTAGGTGAAGTCAACGGACATCCAAGATGTCAGACCACATGAATCGTTCTCGTCGGTCTCCCAGCGGCCGCCCTTCAAGCAATCCGACCTCTCTAGAATCCCTGGAGCATCGCTTTGAACTTCGCATCGAGCAAGCTCTTCGAAAGGCCGCTCGGGCACGCCGAGAGACCGCTCAGGCTCAGCAAGAGTCCGCCAGGCAGTTCGAAGCTATGAACCAGGTTTTGGCTGTGATCTCTCAGAGGATTCTTCCTCAGCCCGGTCAGGCCGCTACCCCTGACCGCTTGACTGGCGGTCACCCCCTTGACCGCGCGACCTTTCTGCCCGCAGCTCCTGTGTAACCTCAGGGAGGGGAATTCGCAGCTCGTCAGGATTTCTTCAGAGCAGCAGCTCAAGGACCTCCAGCTCAGGCCCTGAACTTTCAGGAGGATTATGCTTATCCTCCAGCCCCTGAAACTGCCTTTCCTGCTCCTTCTGACGCTGTTGAAGCGGAGGAGCCTTCCCCTTTTACTGATAAAGTTCGTTGGGAGCCAATTCCCAACGGCTTTAGAGAGCCCCATCTACCTATGTTTATTGGGGAAAGTGATCCAATCTCCCATCTCCAAGCCTTTGAGTTCGTTGTCGCTCTGAGGACTCTTTCGGATGCTGTGAAGTGTAAGCTGCTAATCACTTCTTTCGATGGACAAGCCAGGGAATGGTTTTACAAGTTACCTTCCCAGTCCATCTCAAGCTTTGCCGTCCTGAGGTATGAGTTTCTTCTGAGGTTTGCAACCTCCAAGAGGAGGAAGAGTGGTCATGCAACCCTCTTCAAAATCAAGTAGGAAGGAAACGAGACTTTGGCTCATTTTATTGATTGTTTCCAGAAGAAATTCTTGGGATTCGGGATGTAGATCCCTCTCTCTATATGGTGGTCCTGATAAATGGCCTGCAGGAGGGACCTCTCAAGTTTGAGGTCACCACCAAGGAGCTCAGCTCATATCAAGAGCTGATTAGCATCGCCAACCGTTACATAGAAGGGGAGATGAACAACCCCACATATGTCTCTAACCTGACAAACACAGCCGTCCAAAAAGGCTCTGCAGGTTTTTATCCAGCCCAGCCATCGTCAAAGCCGCCGCGCCAAGAGTTCCAGCCTCCAGCCCAAAGGGGAAGGAACTTCCTCCATAACCGTTCCTATCCGGTAAATCAGCAATTCCAACCCAAAAGGTCTTTGCTACCAACCCCGACTGCCCCAGCTCCGCAATCCACACTAGTTCACCAGATCCAGTACATCCAGCCACCTCTTCTAACCTCCTCTCAACCGCTCTTCAATGATTCGCAAGAGTCTGTTACTGATCTCGGTATCTCTATGAGCGAGGTAGTTCAATTACTCCAGAAGCAACCCTTTTATAAAAGGCCTGCCCCGCTCAACTCAGATCCGAAGACCAGAAATCCAGCCCTCTGCTGTGAGCATCACAGGAAAAGGGGTCATACAACTGAAAATTGCAGAGCTCTCCATTTGCAGGTGGAGAAGCTTCTAAAGGAAGGAAAATTTCAAGATCTGTTCCAAAAGTGAAAATCTTCCAAGGCTTCGACCTCCAAGAACAAGGAGGTGGTAGAAGTAGGGGTGTTCACGAACCGAATCGAATCGAATAGCTCTTCAATCGAATCCAAATTTGCAATAGAATGCAGAGATTCAGATTCGTTCGAATATTCGAATTCGAATTTGGGTTCGAATTAAGATTTGAATTCGGATTCGAACATGGATTCGAATTTGAATTTGAATTTTTCTTTCAAATACTACCTTTATAATGAAAAGCAGTAACATTGGGTATATCATGGTAATTGGTCACTTTGAGATACTGATAGCTACCTATTACTTCTATTTGATAATTGGCCATACTTTTTTAAATTATTCTCTTTGTACTTAGTGCATATCAGAAAACCTTGTTATGTTGCTAATTCTATTGCTGATGGTTAATTGTTCATTGCATTACTACAAACAAATCGTTGTTTGAGATAAATAAACATGCAATATTTTCCTTCATTTTAAAAAAGAGAGGTATCATTAGGCCTAGGTATCATTAATGTGATGCCGAAAAACAATTGTACAGACAACATACTAACTTATAACATGTTCTAAAGTACAAGTATTTAAAACATGTTACAGACTACATACTAACTTATAAGTTATAACATGCTCAAAACTTATATAATGTAGAGATTCATGACAAGTACAGGGACTGGAAAACAAATATAAATAACTGTTCGCATTTACTTTCGTCAAGATTATCTTCCACATGGTTTTCATCAGTGACTGTTGAAAAACCAATATTACCCAACCACAGCATTGCTGGAAGCATGGAGAATACATTGTTGGTCTTCCTTAGTGGTGTGAAAATTGCCTAAAGCTTACTGAACCAAAAAAAACTACAATGAGTAAAATAGAAATCAAGAATCATAGTTTGCTTATGAAAACAAGTACATTCTTTCATCTACAGATCTTATGAAAACAAGTAAAATAGAAAACAAGTACATTCTTGATCTTCCTTAGTGTTGTAAAAAAACAAGTACAATGTGTAAAATAGAAAACAATTATACCTTATTTGCATAGTCTGCTTATGAAGAATATGGAATCTGGACAACCAGTAAAAAACTGTGGATATTGAAGTGACCAGCACATAATGGATAGAAGACATGGTATGATCTTTCCTCTACAGATCTTTGGACAACTCTTGACTGTTCATGAAGACAGTTTCCTTTTTTTTTGTATGAACACATGGCATATATATATCAAAAGGAACATGTCATTCATTTACTTTATCAACAAAAGGATAGTTTAGTACAAAAAAATTTAAATATGGCTTTCATATACAAAATGATAGATTGCCCCAAAAAATTATCAATATGACATATTGACATCCATATACAAAAAGATATATTACTACAAAAAAGTATAAATATGGCTTCCATGAATTTGATCACAAAATATTATATCATCCATGATCCATCTAGTATCCATGCATAATCTGCATTGCAAATTTTCTAGGTTAGGCCAATTAAAATTTCATGTAGATGAATGAAATGTTATTTGGACATCATTCTTACCCAAAATATTCATAACTCGAAATAATTTTTTGTTCTCTATGCACCAACACTTCATTCATTTTCTTTTAGAACTAAAAAATTCACTTTAATTAAATAGCAGTCATCATAGATCTTTTATACAAGTCAAGCTCTGACTTGGGAGGTTGAATTGATGTTTTTCTTTTCCATCAGTAGTGACTGTTTTAAAATCCTTCCAAACGGAGGATTTAAGTTGTCTTTTATTACGACCTTGCGAAGGTTTCTCAGTCTCATCACAGGCTTCTGAAATAGGTTCATTGCTCGCTTGATTTACATCCATTTGAACATCAATTGTATTATCAATACCTTGATTAGAATGCATCTACACATACCAAAAAGAATAACAAGTGACAAGAATGCGACACTATAAAATTCATTGCTCGCTTGACTTTGGACATCCATGATATCAAGGTTTAGATAAGCATTGGAGAATGCAAAAGTACGTCAATGCCCTAATTAAATTAACTGGCCATTCAAATAAGCATATTAGAATAAACATGTATCATAATGCAAAACATAATAAACGATGCAATCTATAAACAATTTTTATGGTCCAAAGCTCAGAACTATAAAGGATGTCCAACCTAAGTCTTATGTAAATACTACATATATTTTGTCATGATATTAACATGTAGCATAATAATTCCAAGGCAACAGGCCATTTCAAGCAGTGACCTTTAACTCTAAAAGTTGTATCATTCTACGAAACACCTTAGAAAAGAAATAATAAAACATGTATGAACAATCTCATGCTGGATGGAAAAATTTGCAAGAGGGGTAAGAAATCACCAGGTACTTACACAGGCAAGTCATGGAAAACTGCGGCGATGTCGGCGAGTTGCAGAAGCCCTCGATGGAAAACCTAGATAGGAGCCCTCAATGGAAACCCTCGATTGCAGAGGTGATCACAGCCTCGCACAGTCCAGTCGGGGCAAGCAGCGTCGACGCCGACGAGTTGTGGAAGCCCTCGATGGAAGCCCTCGACAGAAGCCCTCGACGAAAGCCCTCGATTTCAGAGGTTCTTGCACAGTCCATTCACGGGCTCACGACAAGCAGGGGCGACGCCGACGAGTTGCGACAAGAACGATGGAAGCTGAAGGGGTAGTCGGGTAGGGCATGAGTGACTGCACGTGAAATGAAATTGGGGTTCGCGAAGGGGAAGAAATGAACCGTGCAATTAATATAATTTGTATATAAATATATAATTAATTAATTAATTATAATAACATAATTATATGTTATGTATAATTACATATATCTAATTTCATTTTGACTATTTAATTTTACTGTTCGCGAACTATTCGCGAATCATTCGACTAGAAATACAAATATTCGGATTCGGATTCGAAAACTATTCGAATCCGGATTTGGATTTGAATTCGGATTCGAATTCGAAAAAAACGAATTTTAATCAAATTTTCACGAATCGAATCCCGAATTATTCACGAATTATACTATTTGTAAACAGGCCTAGGTAGAAGTCCACTGGGAGTGTGAAGAAGTAGATGACGTTGGCCATCTTGGCAACGTCGGATATCCAGATAAATGTGTGGATGCAAACGATGAAGGTACTTTGGGTCACCTCTTCTGCATCCATGGAGGTGCAGGACTTGAGTCTTCCAGGAAAGCTAGCCTCGCAAGAGTCTACCAATCCGAAGTCGTTGCTGCCTCCTCTTCAGCTCCAATTCGAGGAATAATCAGCTTTGGACAAGAAGACCTTTCTCAGACCGCCAATCCTTTCAACGACGCAGTCGTTATCAAAGCGGCAATCGAGAACTATACCGTAGAAAAAATCCTAGTAGACACCAGGAGCACAGTGAATGTGCTCTTCAAGCCAGCCTTCGAAGCATTGAAGACTGGAAAGGCTCTTTTCTCTACCGAAGGGCCGCTCTACGGTTTCTCAGGGGAGAAGAAGGAAGTGGAAGGAGTCGTCACTCTCTCGGTGACACTGGGAGGTATTGTGAAGCTGGTAAATTCATAGTCGTTGAAGCTCCGAGCAGCTATAACGCGATCTTTGGGAGGCCAGTGCCAAATGAATATCAAGCGGTAGTTTCAACCTACCATCAGGATGTAAAGTCCGCTTTAAACGACAAGCAGTACCGGATCAGGAGCGATCCGAGGAAAGCCAGAGAATGCTATGTCAGATCGGTCAAGGTGATCGAGTTATATCCTCTTCAGGTAGCTGAGATCTCTTCAGCACCTCAAGTTTCTGACCTAGACAAAGCAGTAGAAGAAATTGAAGAGGAAGATGCAAGAGATGAAGTTCACTTGGAACCTGCCCAAACAACTCAAGCTGTATCCATCAGCAAGGAAGATGCGAGCAAGAAGCTCTCAATCAATGTTGAATTGCCTGAAGCTGACAAGAGTCAGCTCATCTCCTGCCTTCTGAAGAACCTGGATGTCTTCGCTTGGTCAGCGGATGACATGTCGGGAGTTGATCCAGATGTTGCTTGTCATCACCTCAACATCTATCCCAACTTCATCCCAATCAAGCAAAAGAAAAGAGCAGTGGCGGATACCCTTGCTCAGCAGATTCGGGAGGAGGTGGAGAAGCTGCTGAAGGCCAAATTCATTCAAGAAATTCAATACCCAGATTGGGTATCAAATGTTGTAATGGTTAAAAAGGCTGGTGGGAAGTGACGCATGTGTGCAGATTTTACCAAGCTCAATAAAGCGCGTCTCAAAGATTGTTACCCCTTGCCTCGGATAAATTCTTTAGTTGACTCCGCGTTTGGGAATTCTTGTATGAGTTTTTTGGATGCATTCTCGGGATATCACCAAATACGAATACACAAGCCCGACATTCCTCACACCTCATTCATCATGAATGACAGTTGTTTTTTTTATCTAGTAATATCCTTTGGGCTAAAGAATGCAGGTGCAACTTATCAAAAAATGATGGACACCGTCTTTAAAAATAAAAAAGGAAGAAATTTAGAGGTCTTTGTCGATGACCTCCTCATAAAAAACAAGTCATATTCAGCTCATCTTAACGATCTCACAGAGACGTTTGCAACCCTCCGGACCTTTAACATGAGTCTGAATCCGTTAAAGTGTGTTTTTGGAGCTAGTAAAGGGAAGTTTCTCGGCCATCTCCTCACTCCGGAGGGGTTGGAACCGAATCCCGATAAGATAAAGGCCATCCTAGAGATGTCACCTCCTAAATCTCCCAAAGAAGTTCAGCAGTTAGGAGGAAGGATGACAGGCCTGAGCCGTTTTATCTCTCGCTCAGGAGATAAAAGTGCTCCTTTCTTTAAGATTCTCCGTGAAGGAGCTAAATTTGAGTGGACAAAGGAGTGTGATGATGCTTTCAACCAGCTCAAGAAGCTGTTGACATCAACTTCCTTGCTCCAGAGCCCGAGAGAGGGAGAAGACTTTTTTCCTATATCTTGGAGTTGGCTCCGATGCCATCAGTTCAGTGCTGGTCAGGGAAGAGAAAAAGAGGCAGTTTCCAGTCTATTATGTGAGCAAGATTTTGAAGGATGCGGAAACTCGGTATCCGATTCTTGGAAGCTGGCCCTAATGCTCGTAACTACAGCACGAAGGCTAAAAGCTTATTTCCAAGCTCACTCAATCCACGTTGTCACTGATCTCCCACTAAATAATGTTTTAGAGATGACAGAACACTCCGGAAGATTGGCAAAATGGGCAATAGAGCTCAGCGAATTCGATCTCTCTTATATTCCCAGAGTAGCAATCAAAGCTCAGGTGCTAGCGGATTTCATGATCGATGCGAGGGAAGCTAGCTCAGAAAAGGAAGTTGGAACGTCTCTCGCCTGGACAATTTTCGTTGATGGAGCTTCGGAAAGAAATTCTTCCAGGGCAAGAGTTGTTCTAATTAACCCAAATGGGGTTAGATTAGATCAAGCGTTGAAGTTCTATTTTCCGACAACAAACAACCAAGCATAATATGAAGCTTTACTCGCCGGCCTCAGATTTGCAAGAGAGCTGGGAATTGAAGATATTCAAGTCAAAACCGATTCTCTGGTAATGACATCTCAGGTAAATGGAACATTTGAGACCAGAGATCGCATTTTGAAATAATATCAAGCTCTGGTAAAAATTGAGATAAGCAAGTTCAAGAACTTCACTATTCAGCATATCCCAGGGGGAGAAAACACAGAAGCTGATGAATTGGCTAAGTTTGGCCTTCTTTCCGGAGGAACTACCTCAGAATTATTTCATCCGGCTATCGAAGAGGGAGAAGTCATGCAAATAGATCAACATCCATCTTGGTGGATCCCTTCATCCTCTACCTCTCAACCGGAGAGTTCCACTCAACGGTAAAGGATAAGAAGAGGTTTAAACTTAAAGAAGCCTATTATTATCTTGTTGCAGGAAAACTCTACAGAAAAACTTTTCTTTCACCATTGGCACTGTGCGTTCCTGAAGAAGAAATCACAATCGTCCTTCAAGAGGTTCATTCGAGAGAGTGCGACAGTCACTCAGGAGCTAGAACCCTAGAGAAGAGGATTCTAAGACGGGGTTATTTCTGGCCTCAAATGAGGAAGGATGCAGAGAAGTTCGCAAAGAAGTGTGTTCAATGTCAGAAGTTTGCTCATCTTCAGCATCAACCAGCTCAACAACTTAAGTCAATAGCAACTCCATGGCCGTTTGCGGTTTGGGGGATGGATTTAGTTGGACCTTTTCCCTTGGCTAGTGGTCAGCGCAGGTTTATTCTATTAATGATCGATTACTTCAGCAAATGGATCGAGGCAAAGGCGTTGGCTAAAACTACTACTCAAGTGGTGAGGAATTTTATCTGGGGGGAGATAGTATGTAGACATGGAATTCCCATGACGATTATCATAGATAATGATCCACAATTCAACAACTCAAGTCTTATAAATTTCTGTTATCAAATCGACACTGAGTTGCGATTTGCCTCTGTACATCATCCTCAGAGTAATGGTCAGGTAGAGGCTGCCAATAAATTAATAATCAACCTTTTGAAGAAGAAAGTGAAAAATCTCAGAGGTAATTGGGCAGAGCAGTTACCTTCGGTGTTATGGGCTCTGAGGACAACTCCAACCTCAACTACCGGAGAGACCCATAATGGTCAGGTAGAGGCTGCCAATAAATTAATAATCAACCTTTTGAAGAAGAAAGTGAAAAATCTCAGAGGTAATTGGGCAGAGCAGTTACCTTCGGTGTTATGGGCCACAGGTAACGGGGAGATTTCGCATCTGTGTAGCAGTAGCTCGCCAAGCTCGTGCGGAGGAACTTTAGGATGTCAGGTCCTTGCTAACATCTGACACACATCTGCATCAAGGGAAGTCTAGGTGAATGTTCAACTCTGTCATGCATTGTAGGAGGACATCGTTACAGTCATGATGATCTTTCGGGGAAAGCAATGTCAGTGTAATCCCTGCGGCATGACCACACCTGCCCTATGAATCATCTTGTTCTGTGACCCTCGAATGCTCACTGATGCATGGATAGCAAAGGGATGGTTGGAAATATCTATAACCATCGCCTACGCCTCGAAGTGACAAGTGTGTAACAAGCTCAATGATCTTCTTTCTTCTTCTTCCCTCATCCTAAGTTTTTTGTAGCTGGATTATCCCGTGAGATTCCGCTACTGGGCTCTCATAGCCGGTGGGCAGGTTGATCTCACGGTGAGGTTTTCAAGGAAGTTTTCTGTAGCTGGATTATCCCGTGAGATTCCGCTACCGGGCTCTCATAGTCGGTGGGGTAGGTTGATCTCACGATGAGGTTTTTAAGGAAGTTTAATGTAGCTGGATTATCCCATGAGATTCCGCTACCGGGCTCTCATAGCCGATGGAGCGGGTTGATCTCACAGTGAGGTTTTCAAGGAAGTTTTCTGTAGCTGAATTATCCCGTGAGATTGCGCTATAGGCTTAGTTGTTAAAGGCGCGCCTCGGGCGCGCCTAAGGCTCCAGGCTCAACAGGCTCAGAGGCTTGCGCCTTCGTGCGCATTTTTTGCGCCTTTGGAGTATAAAAGGCGCGTCTGAGAGCGATTTTTGTTGCAAACCTTTTTTTCCCAAAAGAAAGAAAGAAATAATGTAAGAACTCAATAATTTTTGCATGATTTAGTGTTTGTGAAACATAATTGAGTGTTAAGACTTAGATATGATGCAAACAACCACATTAATTCTATTTTTTATGAGTTATACATGATAGTAATGAATGATTAATGAGTAGAATAGATGAAAATCTGATCAAGAAGATGAACTAATGTTTGATGCTTATTTTTTAAAATGAATATGGTTGCGCCTTGTCTTCGTCAGGCGCGCGCCTGCGCCTTGAGCCTTGCGCCTAGGCTCCAAGACCCCTTTGCGCCTTGGTGCGCCTTGCGCCTTTAATAACTAAGGCTATAGGGCTCTCATAGCCGATGGGGCAGGTTGATCTCACTGTGAGGTTTTCAAGGAAGTTTTCTGTAGCTGGATTATCCTGTGAGAATCCTCTACCGGGTTCTCATAGTCGGTGGGGCAGGTTGATCTCACGGTGAGACTTTCAAAGAAAAAGTTATACTATTTCTTCAGGAATGGGCGGTCTGAAATATTGGTGACCGCCAGTTTTGGGTTCAGGATTTCTTAAAGGTTATATTATTTCTTCAGGAATGGGCGGTCTGAAATATCGGTGACCGCCAGTTTTGGGTTTATGATTTTTTCAAGGAAATACTATTTCATCAAGAGTTGGCGGTCTGAAATATTGGAGATCGCCAGTTTTGGATTTTCCTGATAAGTCGGTCTGTAACATCTAGATCGTAACTCATGCTTATATCGTTATATTACAAAAAATGGTCTCTATCATTTAAGAATGCCGGCCATGATTACTTTATCAAAGAGCGGTTAGGGAGATTTGAGGCCGACGTCTGGGTTCCTCTGTG
This sequence comes from Dactylorhiza incarnata, assembly GCA_033032865.1. Lineage (NCBI taxonomy): Eukaryota > Viridiplantae > Streptophyta > Magnoliopsida > Asparagales > Orchidaceae > Dactylorhiza > Dactylorhiza incarnata. Next base: position 3,491,752 of record JAWHQI010000264.1, read on the forward strand.
TTCAAATTAAGGATTGACTTGAAAAATCTGAGATCATTTACAACTTTTCTAATATCTATTCTCATAACGATTGATCTGGAAATATAAAGACCGCGGATCCGATATATCTCATCTCTTCCTGAAAAGCATGAGACCGCTGATAATAATCTCATTCACTCCATACTCATTGGCATTTGAATAACAACCTTGCAAATGCCCTCGTATAGCGATCTGAAAAATATGAGACTGCTGGTTAACTGCCTTGAAAGACTCATATTTCTCCGATCTAAGTATCGTCCGAGGAAGGAGTGGTCTAAATTATTGAAGATCGCACCTTCTACTCTTACTTAAGGTCGTTCGGGAATCATCATTTAAAAGAATTATGATTTTTTATCTCTGCGGATCTTAAAAGCTAGAGATCGTGATATAACAAGTGATTGACACAATTGTATTACAATGAAATCATCGCACATCCCTCATGATGTTATAGGCGGTCTGGCAAGTACGAGCCCGTCATTATTGGTTATCACGTTCTCTAACTGTTGTACAACATTTACTTTTATATAGCTGCCTATTCGAGCTCAGTAATATCTAAGACATTGAGATCGAATGTCGTTCCTATCTCGCAAAAATAAGATCGCAAATAATAAAAATTACTTATTCGGAAGAAGACCAAGGTATGACAAAAAATTTATATATTCACTTGTCCAATTACATTAGCTCGCACGGCCTCATAGCCAGCGGTCTCAATTCAAAAAACAAAAAATTATAATATAGATCGGTTTTCAATCATTCTTGGACTTCTTCGGAGACCGCTCCTCAGATGACGAAGAGCTGGTCCCTTCAGAAGATTCCTCTGAACTTTCTGGAATTCTAGATCCTAAGCTTGAGGCCGCGACAGAGCTGAGATCATCACCTTCAACATAACGGCTCCCACTCTCTTCATCCGTGTCCCCGTTGATCTTAACATCTTCTTCGCCCCGACCTCATTTTCGGTGATCGACTGTTCGTCTATCAATGTGGTCGCGTCGGGAAAGAGATCGGCGAATGTTATTTCTTTTGATTCTTCAGTAAGACAGTCGCGATCACGAAGTTCAGTGATCGTCAATTCAGATGTTTCTTTCACATGCTGCATCATGACATTTTGAAAATCTATATGGTCCGCATGATAAGCTTCTTTCTTTAAGCGCTGCAGAGAAGAAATTTAATTAGGCCGTGCGGTCAAAAGAGAAGGAAGATCGCAGGTAAGGAGAACTTACATGCAATTTCTCTTGTAGCTGTTCATTTTCTTTCAGGGTTCTTCGAAGAGATCGCCCCATGTGATGATTCAAGACCGTGCTCCTGGCGGTAACCTGCGCGCAAATGTCAGGGAGCATGTCGGTCGCCAAATCATATGCCTCCCGAGCATTGACTTTTCCGTAAAGAGCGGAGGTGATCGCAAAGGCGTGACGTGTCAGCTTTCCACCCCACAAAGGGAGGTTGGTAGACACCTTCACATTCTTTCCTTTTGCACTCCACTTGAGGAGGGGCTTGCCCTTCGTGTCCTTCAGCTTCTGCCCAAAACCGGCCAAAGGAAAGAGAATGTTGGCGGTCTCCGACCCAGGCTCTGCGGTCTCCATCTCGCGGGCTCTTTTCTTCCTCCTTTCTCTTTGAGTAAACATCTCCTCAGCTGGTACCACTGGATCGATCTCCGGGAGGCAAAGGTCGCTGAAAAAGGAAAGTATTAGAACAACAAGATAAGTAAAGAGACCGCGTGAAACCGACAGAAATAACTTACTTTCTCTAGGAGTAACCTCCGCAACCTCTGGCCAGATCGCCAGGTAGTGGATAAGGTCGAACCGTTTGTCCGCCAGGAAAGCCAGAATTTTAACCTCCTCCTCTAGAAGGTTTTTTGTGGGCTACGGAAGACCCATTCAAATCGGCGGGATGGCGTAGGCTTGAGACCGCCAAGATCGCCCTCGAACACCAAGAACCATTCCGTCCAGAAAGGAATCTTGTTCGGCAAATTGAGGACCTTTATCCCATTACAAGAAAAATAAAGAAGGCCCTTGGATTCCTCCTTCTTCTTCCCCTCCTTCAACGACTTCGCAGAGAAGGTCGCGCGGAACAGATCGATGGTGAATATAACTCTCACTGATCTCAGAGTTGTTGATAAAAACGGACATGAGACCGATGGAGTTCGACGGCAGCGGAGCGAGCACCAAACCATAGTACTTCATCACTTCGAAGAGCTCCCAGGGGGGAGGTACCGTCAGGCCCCAATCGAAGTGATCGATTGGGATGATAAACTTATTATCCTCTCCAAAATTTAAACCCTCTTCTTCCGTCGGCGGTCTCACAACGATTTGATTCTGAACCATACGCTTCCCCAGAAAAGACAAGTATTCATCTTTTGAAAGACGGTTGGGCTTGTGATCGGCATCAAGGAAGATCTCAACAGCTAGAGCACGAGCGGTCACCATTTTATGAGATCGGTGTTTTGGTCGCAGTCAAGAAACCATAGAATGAAGACTCTAAGGTTAGCTATTTATTTTAGTCCGGAAATGATTTCATAATGATTATTTTTCTAGGGAGACCGCCCAGTAATCCACGAAGATCGCTGAACCTGCATAAGAAGAGAAATAACAAGCAATCTGGTCGGTCCCAACAAAGAGAGATCGCAACATCTATCCAAGCAACAACACAGAAATATGCTAAAAGAATAGAGATCGGCATCACAACATTCACAGAGATCGCATAGAATGAAAATCAAATTGTCACAATATATTACAAATTCGGATTGTTCAGAGATCCTACTTGTTGCCCCGTCTCTAAGCTCTTCTCTCCTTCCTCCACCCTCTAGGGTTTCTTCCTCTCTCATCCCCTCCTTCACCATTCTAGGGCTTGCCCTTTGTATCTCCAACAACAACAACAACAACAACAACAACAACAACAGAACCCATATAGTCCCCAATCATTGGGGGTATGGGCGGGGGAAGATTGGAAACAGACCTAACCTTTGGCCCAATGCCCAAAGTGGCTTCTCTCAGAGGAGAAAGACCGAACCTTTGACAATAGATGCACAAAGTGGCTGCTCACAGATTACCACTGAAATAGTGGCCCCCTATACCGTCACGTTTGCTGCGGAATCATGCCCTCAAATCAAAGCCAAAGACATCAGAGAGGGCAGACTCAAGAATCCATTTTGATTTATGTGCACATAACCATGCTTGCCCTTTGTATCTCCACCTCCAACAAATCCGGCAACGAACCAAGCCCATAACAACTTAGAGAGAGGGAGAGAGGAATTTAGAGAGATGAAGGAAAACTCATAATTCATTTCATAATCCCAAATACAAAAGAAGGGTCTATTTATAGAACCCCGGGTGGCGTACCCGTAAATACATAAAATGCAAACAATATTAAAATACTAAAACATTACTACGAGTCTCATAACTATGACTCAATACACACGACGAGGTAAATAAGATAACTGACGGAGGACCATAACACATAACACATTTTTTCATGATTTGTGCTAGATGTGTTTCTGCCTCTAATTTCACAAAAATTTCTTAAACTTTCTGTAAAACAATGGATTTTTGAAGATGGTGGTGTTCTCTTTTTGATGCAACAGCCCATTCAAACATCTTATCTTCAAGAACTTCAGATGCCCGTTTTGCATATGTATTCAGGAGTAGGCCAGCAGTAACAGGGACAAGCACAACCTGAATATTCAGTACATAGTAGCTTAGTAATCCAAATTTGAAGTTCATGTCTCAGTCTTAGTGGTAATATAAAGAATAGATAGTAATAAATCAACTAAGGCACGTCTAATTTATTTAAGAAAACCCCCAATGAAGATAAAATATATAATTACAACATAGCATTTACAGAAAATAAATAAGAACATTATGCTTATGCAGGAAAGAGAAATATTAAACATCTATGGCTCAACAAAGAAAATAAGAAAGGGAAATTTGTTTAAAAAACCCATTGTTATACTCGGGCTTATCTAACATCAGGACACCACATTACTGAAAAGATGAAATTTTGTTACTATCAGCATGTTTGGAAAAGCTGTGGTGTTTGAGCAGTGATAATGTGAAACCGTGGTAGTAAATTCAGTGGTGCAGTTTACCTGATTTGGAACTCACCTGACAACTTTTGACCCAAATTCCACTTTCTGGGGTTTTAGTGTTCAAGACCGCTAAAACTTTGACCACACATGCAGACCATTCTTAAAGCAATGGACATTAGGAGAAAAATAATTATAGGAATTCCGCAAGATGCCAAAATCCTGATAAGAAAATAAAGGTGTGCAAACAGTGAACATGATAATTGAAGTAACTTTATCATCATTTCATAAGCTACAGAACTTTTCTAACTAAATTGTATGCGATATCTCGTGATTAGCCTTTTCCATAATAATGGTTTTATTTTCAACCCTTACACAATAAATACATCAAATTAATAGTTCAAACTGATATCATAAATCATCTTATGCGTATTAAGAAGTTGCCATGGAAAAAAGGTTTTTGTATAAAGAATAGAAATATCAGATATAAAATGTACCATTGATACTTCATAGAGTACTCTTAAAAGAAGGATATATACAAAAGACAGGATACTGTAAATAAGTGAAATGCATTAAAAATAAATTAATACGATTTTAATTAAATATAAACACAACAAAGAAAACAAAAAAAAGTGGTGTCCATAGAAGTTATTGAGGCTCAGATGACTCCCAAACTAGTAGAAGGAGAAAGGCAGAGAAAAGAAACTCTCATCTTCCAACCTTCTAATAATAATGAGAGTGGCACATCAACATCCAAGTGAAACCGTAACAAAATAAGCCACAATTGAACTAGCTGCTTGTAAGATGTTAAAAGGGGGAGGGGTAAGCAAAAAAAGACTTGGACTGAAACTATAAGGAAAGACATGATGTATTATGACTAAAGACAGGGCACAATGGCAACAAAGGATCCATATAGCTGACCCCACTAAGGTGGGATAAAGGCTTGAGTGCTGTTGTATATATATATATGCCATTAATTACCCAAACCTCCTTGGGAGTTAGCATAATTATAGGTTGCACCCCTCTTTTTTTTTTAAACCTCCCATGTAAGTATACATATACACACACACACACATTATATATATAAACATAGAAAGAAATTTGAGAGGAGGAAATATTGAAGCCATCACCAACGCATTAGCTCTTTCAAGGAAGAAATTCATTCATTAGGGATCAATAGGTTCGCCAGCACTTCAGTAAAAACTAAAAAGAAAAAAAAGGAAAGAAAGGAGGAAGAATAAAGAGAGAAATTGAATAAAAGATATTAAGGCTTAGATGGCTCCCAAACTAGAAGAAAAGAAGAAAGGCAGAGAGAAGAAACTCGAGTCTTTCAACCTTCTTCAAATAAAAATGATAGTGGCACAAAAATGGCAATACACACACACAAACATAGAAAGAAAAATTGAGTGAGTAAAAGATATTGAGGCTCAGATGACTCCCAAACTAGTAGAAGGAGAAGGCGGAGAGAAGAAACTCTCATCTTCCAACCTCCTAATAATAATGACAGTGGCATGGGTTGCCTGAGAAGCCTCTCCCCAGGCCGTCCTCAATGCTCTAAACATAGTAGAGAAAAACATTATCTTCATTTCATTTCAAGCTATCAATCTTCATCGCCTGACATTGAAGGAAAACAATAACAATGTTTTTTATATGAAGGCCACATAATTCAATCCATGTAAGGAAATATTGAAGCCATCCTCAAAGCATTAGCTCTTTCAAGGAAGAAATTCATTCAGCGGGGATAAATAGGTTCACCAGCACTTCAGTAAAAACAAAAAACAAAAGAAGGAAAGAAAAGAGGAGGAAGGAGATAAATTGAGTAAAAGATATTGAGGCTTAGATGACTCCCAAACTAGAAGAAAAGGAGAAAGGCCAGGAGAAGAAACTCAAGCCTTCCAACCTCCTTCAAATAAAAATGATAGTGGCACAAAATTGGCCATATATTTACACACAAACATAGAAAGAGAGAAATTGAGTGAGTAAAAGATATTGAGGCTCAAATGACTCCCAAACAAGTAGAAGGAAAAAGGCAGAGAGAAGAAACTCTCTTCCAATGTCCTAATAATAATGATAGTGGCATGGGTTGCCTGAGAACCCTCTCCCCAGGCCGTCCCCAATGCTTTAGAATGTAGTAGGTGTTGCGGAAACGAGAGTAAAAAGATCAAAACAAACAACACAAAAGACACAGTTTTACGTGGTTCACCCCAAAATGGGCTACGGCCATGGACAGCAACAGTCCATTTTTCACTAGATCAAGAACTGAGGTGGTTACAGAGAGTGGGCAGTTTTCAGATTTCCGAATTACTCAAACCCTAGAACGACAAGGAGTTTACATAACACTCTGTACATTTACAAAATACCCCTGATAGCAATAGTCGTCTTTGGGTTAGGATTCAAGACATATAATTAACAGTAGGGAAAGATACTATCATCATTTCATTTCCGGATGCCAATCTTCATTGCCTCATATCGAAGGAAAACAATAACAAGCTTCTTTATATAAAGCTCACATAATTCAATCCCTGCTTGTAAGTTTTTTTATCAAAAAACTCTCATCAAACCCATCAACATCCAAGTTAAACCCTACAAAAATAAGAAAGCAAGGAACAAGAACGGTCATAACTTTTGAAGGTATTACAAAAACCTCCCATATAAGTTTATATTTCATAACACCCAGGGGCGGATCCAGAGGGGGGCCCGAGGGATTCCTCTCATCGAGACAATGAATTTTGACTACTTATATGTCAAAAACGGTGGCCAGATGAGGGAGAAACAACTCCGATAAGATGGAAGCGTTCTCACGTCACGTAACTAGTTTGTTTTGGGACAACAATTGGCTATTCGCGGACCAAAGTTGGCTATTCGCAGATCAAATTTGGCTATTCACAGACCAAGTTCAGCTATGTGCACCCCCAAAATTAATTTACAACATGTGACCCACGACCCTCCCACTCACCCCGCTAGCATTTGTGTTTAAAAAATTTTTGTGCACCCTCATTTATAATTTTCTGGATCCGCCACTGATAACACCCATGCAGAAAAAACGGCCATATATATATATATATATATATACAAAAGTAGAAAGAGAAATTTGAGAGAAGAGGAAATATTCAGCCATCCTCCACACATTAGCTCTTTCAAGGAAGAAAGTCATTCATAGGCGATCAATAAGTTCACCAACCCTTCAGGAAAAAGAAAAACTAGAAGGAAAGAAAGGAAGGAGGAAGAGGAACAAAAATGCTTCAGGGCAACTAAGGCAATAATTCTCAAAAATTGAGGTGAAGATACTTGCAAGAAGATTGACTTCCTAAAATTATGCGGTGGCTGCTCCTGATGCTGCTTTGTTCACATTTCTTAGTTGCATGCCATTGTCGTTTGAACAAAAATGTCACCATCATAAAATATGTGTTTGACATGACAACGGTCATGAACGCCACCAAGAAAAAAACTAATTTTGAACATAAAAGTGTATGGAGTTCCATAGGTGAGGTTGGGCATTCACGAGCAATGGTTCATAATCACGGTGTTTAAAACGGTCACCACCATGCCAAACGGACCCTAAGAGAATAGCATGTCAGCTGCACCAGTTGCCGAAGAAACAAGGCAATCCCCGACTGCCATATTATAGGGCAAAACTGTTGGACGGTCCAACATGAACCAAAAAAAAGGCATGTAAAGATTAGTCCCACACCGTCTACCCAGACGGTTCACTCGTGCTTATAATAGGTCCCGCCTCTCCTATCTTTTACCCGGGTTTTGGAATGGAAAATTGGTGCGGTGGTTTAACATGTTATCAGTGGTAAGTTCAGACTGAAGGGGCGTGTTGGACGGTCCAGCATGAACCAAAAAAAGGCATGTCAAGATTAGTCTCACGCCGCCTACCCAGACGGTTCACTCGTGCTTATAATAATAGGCTCCGCCTCTCCTACCTTTGAACCGGGTTTTGGAATGGAAAATGGGTGCGGTGGTTTAACAGAAAAACCTACCTCTGATACCTTAGGCTCACCAATCAAGGACCACATAATTTGACCATTAGGCTCACCAATCAAGGACCAAACAGAAAAACCCATTTCAGTTCTCTATGCACACAAATACATTCCTGCTGCATAAGTTCATATGCATATGCATATATATGTACGTATATTGTCATTTCTTGGGACTTCTCCTCCAACTTCATATAATAACAGTGAGATCACATCTATCTTTCAAAATTACAATATTAACAAAAAACGAACGCTGAGAGATGAAACTCTACCTCCTCCCAACAATAATGATATTGGCACGAGTTGCTTGAGAAGCCTCTCCCAAAACCATCCTCGATCCCAAAAACATGGTACGGAAAAATGCTACTTCATTTCATTTCAGGCTGCCATTCTTCATCAACACATATTGAAGAAAAGCACTAACAAGGTTCTCCCAAGAGCAAGAGAAGGTGTGATAAAGAGAGGAAGAGAGAGGAGAGAGAGATTGTGAGAGAGAGAAACTGGTGTTAACTTCTGATCTGTTCGTTCAACCCAATTATGGCCCCATGAAACATACATCATATTTAAATAGAGAAAAAATCGCTTATCAATGCACAAAATGATTTACATAAGTTCTTGAGTTCAGATCGTGGACGCTTCTCTAAATGTTATATAGATGAGAAAGAATAAGGTATAGTTCAAAATGAATTCATTATGTATTTCATTTCCAGAGGCAAAAGCAATTGAAAGAGGATAAATTGAAGTTTTGACAAAGAAAAGGTGAGGGAGGTAGATGGGGAGAAAGATATTTTAAAAGCATAACAAAGAAAATTAAAAAAAAATTATATGTTGATCTAAAAATATGAACAAAAATTGAGTGAGAGTAGAAGATACTGAGGCTCAGATGACTCCCAAACTAGTGGAAGAAAAGGAGAAAGGCAGCGAGAAGCTCTCATCGTCCAATAATAATGATAGTGGCACGGGTTGCCTGAGAAGCCTCTCCAAAGGCCTTCCTCAATGCTCTAAACACAGTAGGGAAAACACTATTCTTTATATAAAGCCCACAGAAAATAAACCGCAATTGAACTAACTAGCTTCACACACACACACACGGGGATCCTCCCTAGTGAGGCACGGGGCTCTGACCCTATCAATTAATTAATGCAGCTTAAAATAAACAACAATATCACTTAATTAATGCGGAAGATAGTTATACATAACTTTTTTATTTTTGTTAAAATAATCCTCATCTTGATGCATATATCATCGTGCATGCCTAATCAACTTTAATAAAGTTGATGAGTGTAATGGTCGCTCCTCGAAAACACCACTGACATGCCTAATGACAGTCTTTCTCAAAAATACCGCTGACATGCCTAATGACAGCCTACCATAATAGGTATAGAAACTCTACTAAAACCTTTTTCAATTTTATAGATTTTCATCATTACTTTTAATTTGAGGATAGTGTAATTATTTGAATAGGCATTGTATTCTAAATTTTTTTAAATAAATTATAATATATGTTAAGTCATTAGATTAAAAGAATAAGGCTATATTGACAATTTGAATGTTTCACCAAAGGCAATTTTTCCCTTTTAATATTGTAAAGATATATATACATATATTACACTATTATATATATATAAACATAGAAAGAGAGAAATTGAATGAGTAAAAGATATTGAGGCAAAGATGAATCTCAAACTAGTAGGAGAAAAGCGGAGAGAAGAAACTCTCTTCTTCCAACCTCCTAATAATAATGATAGTGCAAGGGTTAGCTGAGTGAGAAGCCTCTCCCCAGGCCATCCTCAAGGTTCTAAACATAGTAGGGAAAAGCACTATCAACATTTCATTTCAAGCTGCCAATCTTCATCGCCTCATAGAAGGAAAACAATAACAAGGTTTTTTCTATAAAGCCCACATAATTCAATCCATGTATGGAAGTTTCTCTTTTGAAGAAACTCCCATCAAGCACACATCAGCATCCAAGTGAAACCCTAACAAAATAAACCCACAATTGAACTAGCTTCTTGTACATGCATATATATATATATATATATATATATATATATATCTTTAACTATATATACAAGAAGTTGCCTTTGGTGCAACATTCAAAATTGCCAAATATAACCTCATTCTTTTTGCACAACCCTCATTCTCCGAGGGTGGGCACGCTCAAAGCCACATAGGCAGAAGTCAAGGTCAAAAGGTCAACACAGAGGTCAGCAGTCCAAGACACAAGATAGCTCAGCCAGCAGGAGTGGAAGAAGGCCTGGGCGAGTATGGGTGGACTCGCGCGAGTAGCCCTGATACTCGCCAAAAGGTGGGCGACCATAGGTGATACTCGCCCCTTTTCAGGCGAGGTCGCCTCAATGTCAAATTCTCGGACCCGTCCTCCTTAGCAGTCACTCCCGGTACTAGCCAAGTCGGTGCTTTCCTCGACCCTGCTCGGCCATTCTTGGTCTTGGAGGGGAAGTCTCTTCTGAGCTTCTGGGTACGTGGTGGGACTTCCCTACCGCAGCGCTTGGGGTCCTGTTGTTCTTTATCCGAGCCCTCTTCGTCGTCGCCAGTCAAACCTTTTAGCCGGACTGCTGGACGAGTAGCCTCCGGCTGCATTGATCTGAATTTTGGAGTCGGGATTTTCCTGGCTTCAACACTTTGGTGCGGTGAGCGTGGATCGTAGCTAGAGGAGGAAAGTTTGGTGAAAAGGCAAGATGGTTGTAGTTGGCGACCATGCAGAGGTAGTCGGGAACTCGGCCGGCGGTGGCGAGTTTGTGACTTTGGCGATCTTTGAGGAATTCGCGCGGCGAATAGAGGGGTCCATGCGAGCAGCTTTCCAACCTCGCGCAGAAGGAACGGCGACCTCGCCCCATCGTCCGATTCTGACCGAAGAAGGTGCTCACCCTCGGCGAGCAGGGAAGGAGCATGAGGAGCTGGAGCGACCAAGGAGGTCGCAGTTCTACCCACAGGTCTCGCAGGGAGCAGGCGGAATCCGATTCCGCGAGCAGGAGGAGCAGGCGAGATACTTTGGTACTCGCCAATTCAGAGAGTATGTGGGTGATACTCGCCAAGCAGAGGATCGTCGCCAGTTGGTGGGAGGAGCCCGTTCTGTGAGGAGATCATTGTCGCGCCAGTTCCGGGGGGTCAGAGATCCCGCGATGAATTACTACTCGGGGAGGGATGACCCTATCCGACACATCCAGTGGTTCGAGGATGTAGTCTCCATCTGAACCATGTCTGATGCCTTCAAGTGTAGGATGTTCGCGATCACGTTCCGATGGAAGGTCAGGGACTGGTTCCACCAGTTGCCAGCAGGTTCTATCTACTGCTTCGAGGACTTATGTCGGGGGCTGACGATGCGGTTCGCCACGGCCAAGAAGATGAAGAAGGAGGCTACGACCCTCTTCCATCTGGTGCAAGGAGCGAAGGAAATGTTGGGGCATTATATCGATCGTTTCCAGGAGGAGGTGCTGGACATCCAGGAGGTGGATGGTCCCACCTTGCAGCTGGCTCTAACGTTCGGCCTTCGCGAAGGTCTCTTCAAGCTGGAGCTCGGCAGGAATCCTCCCTATTCCTATGACAACCTCATCGAGAGAGCCAATAAGTTCGTCCAGGGTGAGGCTTCCAACTGCGGCTTCCTAGCCAGGCTCACCCGAGTGACCAAGGAGGATGAGGAGGAGGAAGAGGAGAGGACCCCCGAGAGGAAGAAGAAAGAAGAGCTCGGGAGGGCAGAGAAGCGGAAGCCGGAAGGAAGGAGCAGAGAAGAAAGGAGAGAGTGAGTCCAGGAAGGAAGGGCCAAGGAGAAACGATGAGAGGAGGCTCATCGTGGCCCCGGAGCGTCGGGAAGAGGAGATGCGCTATCAGGTTCTCGTCAACCGGCCACCTTGGAGGCCGGCAAGAGGACCTCAGCGTCGGGATCGGGGAAGGAGATCCCCGGAAAGAGGACGTCGCGATCGGCCAGAAAGGCGTCAGGAAAGAAGAAGGGAGGAAGCAATGGCGGTTGCCCGGCGCGGCAATCGACAAGGTCGGAAGAACCGACAGCAGAGAAGGCCGCAGGCAGAGGAGATCCCCCTCTATTGTGACCTCCATCAGGTGGAGGGGCATGGGGCGATGGCTTGTCCGGATTTTTGGGAAGCTCGTAGAAGGTTGGCAGCAGGGGAAGCAGGAGAGCCTCGGAGGATTGAAGCCCCTGTCGAGCCGCCGACAGTCCAAGTCGTCGGTCGAAGGAGGAACGAAGACCGCGTCGACCACGGAGGTCGGGGAGACCTCGTCCAGGGAGGCAGAGGAGTTGGAGTGATCCACGGGGGAGCAGGGCTGGGAGCTTCCCGCAAGGGGAGTCTCCATCAAATTTATCGAAGGAGTGTCGCTTCGACTTCGCAGGCACCGTCCCCGTTGGAGGAGATCACCTTCTCAGAGGAGGACATGCTAGGGAATGAGAATCCCTTCCATGATGCCCTCGTGATCCAAGCTGTAATGGAGGATTTCACCGTTGATCGGATTCTGATCGATAACGGTAGTTCCGGGAACGTCGTCTTCAAGGAGACGTTCGACGGGCTGGGCGTCGGAGCAGCAGGAGTCTGGGCGCCGGATGGTCCCCTCTTTGGCTTCTCCGGAGAGAAGAAAGAGGTGGAAGGAGGAGTAGATCTCCTTGTAACTCTCGGTGGCACCCCTCTCCAGTGTCGTTTCGTCATCGTCGACGCCCCGAATTGCTACAAGGCCATCTTTGGAAGGCCGCTTCTCAATACCTTCAAGGTCGTTCCATCCTCCTACCATCAGTGCCTCAAGTACTGCCAGGGGGATGTTCAGGTGAGGATCAGGAGTGATCCAAGAGCGGCCCGCGAGTGCTACCTTAGCTCGGTCAGCACTATCAACTGGATGGCTGACGCAAAGAAGTTCGAGAGGGTGACAGGAGGCACGGCCTGGCTGGAAGCGTCCGAGGAGGTTGAAGAAATCGAGGTACTCTCCGCAGCAGGAGTACCTGGGTTGCTGAAGATTGGAGGAGCGCTGAAGGTCAGCGAGAAGATAGAGATGGCGACGTGCCTACAAGAGAACGTCATCTTTGCTTGGAATGTCGTCGAGATGCCCGGGATTGATCCTGAGGTGGCCTGCCACATCTCAATCTTGACCCCGCAAGTCAAGCCCGTCCGCCAGAAGAAAAGATCAAGTGTCATCATGTTAGTTGTTCCTATCCGCGAGGAGGTAAAGAAGTTGTTGGATGCAGGCTTTGTGTCAGAGATCCAGTATCCAGGCTGGGTCTCGAATGTTGTAATGGTGAAAAAAGTTGGGGGCAGCTGGAGGATGTGTGTAGACTTTTCGTTATTGAATAAAAACTACCCGAACGATTGTTATCCCTTGCCTCGAATCGACGCGCTGGTTGATTTAGCCGTCGGTTTTCTGTAATGAGCTTTCTTGATGTGTTTTCAGGATACCATCAGATCCGAATGTATCCCCCCGATTGTCGTGATGTTTCCTTCATCACTGGCGATGGCTGTTACAGCTACAAGATGATGCCCTTCGGGCTAAAGAATGCAGGGGCAACCTACCAGCGGATGATGGACCGCGTTTTCGAAGAACAGAAGGGGAGGAATCTGGAGGTATACGTGGACAACCTCTTGGTCAAAAGCAAGAGCGTCCGGGAGCATGTGGCTGATCTGGTGGAGACCTTCGCGACGCTGAGGAAGTTCAAGATGAGGCTCAATCCGACAAAGTGCGTGTTCGGAGCTGGAAGGGGAAAGTTTCTAGGGCATCTCATCGCCCCGGTAGGAGTGGAGCCGAACCCTGACAAGGTTAAGGCGATCCTGGAGATGACCTCGCCGAAGACAGTGAAAGAAGTCCAAAGGCTGACAGGAAGGTTGGCGGATCATAGCCTCTTCCTGTCCAAGGCAGGAGAGAAGTGCTCTCCATTTTTTAAGACGCTCCGGAAGAGCGAGGACTTCGCATGGTCCAACGAATGCGAGAAGGCGTTCGGTAGGCTGAAGAAGCAGTTGACTCAGACACCTCTCCTGCAGAGCCCGAAAGAAGGCGAAGACCTACTCATCTACTTGGGAGTGGGAGTGGAAGCAGTGAGTTCAGTGCTTGTCCGAGAAGAAGGAAAGAAGCAGCTCCCCATTTACTATGTTAGTCAGGTGCTCAAGAAGGCAGAGCTAAAGTATCTAATCTTAGAGAAGCTTGCCTTCGCCTTAGTGGTGTCGGCGTGGAAGCTCCGGCCTTACTTCCAAGCTCACTCCATCCGGGTCGTGACTGATCATCCCCTCCGAAGTATTCTCGAATGGGTGGAGCATTCTGGAAGGCTGGCGAAATGGTTGGTAGAACTCAGTGAGTTCGACATTTCCTTCTCGCCCCGGGTGGCGATCAAAGCGCAGGCGGTAGCAGACTTCTTAGCCAACTTCTCGGTAAAGGCGGAGCCGAGAGAGGAGGCTTCTACTCCCATCCCTTAGAAGATGTTCGTGGACGGAGCCTCGGGCAAGAGCTCTGTGGGAGTGGGCATCGTTCTTGTCAGCCCACAGGGAACTAGGATCGAACAAGCAGTCGAGATTTTCTTCCCCGTCACAAATAATCAGGTTGAGTACGAGGCCATAATAGCAGGCTTGCGTCTCGCAAAGGAGTCGGGCATCCAAGATATCAGAGCCTTTACTGATTCAATGGTGGTCGCGTCGCAGATTCGGGGAGAGTTCGAAGCGCGCGACACCATTCTGCAAAAGTATCTTGTCAAGATGAAAGGATTGATTGGAGACTTTCAATCCTTCTTCGTCGAGCACGTACCGAGAGAGGAGAACTCGGCAGCAGATCGTCTGGCCAAGTATGGGCCAAGGACTGGAGGGACCGTCACCGAGTTGTTCCGACCGTCCATCGAGGAAGGAGAAATGATGGAGATCGAGCAACGCCCCTCCTGGGTGGATCCGTTCGTGGCATTCCTGAGTGCCGGACAGCTTCCTGCGAATGATGGGATCAAAGGATGTTTTGATACAAGGCAGCGTATTATTTATTGCAGGACGGGGAGCTATATCGCAAGACCATCTCGGGCTCCCTGGCTACATGTATCTTTGAAGACGAAGTACCTCGAGTGTTGGAAGAGATCCACTCGGGAGAGTGCGGAAGTCATTTCGGGACTCGCACTTTAGAACAGAGAATCCCGATGCATGGTTACTTCTGGCCTACTATCCGGAAGGACGCGGAGGTCTTCTCAAAGAAGTGTCAGAAATGCCAGCTATTTGCCCCCCTTCAGTTGCAGTCGTCCCAGCAACTTCGCTCGATCACCGCTCTGTGGTCGTTCGCTATCTGGGGAATGGATCTGATAGGTCCCTTTCCCGCAGCTAGTGGCCAGAGGAAGTTCGTTTCGTCATGATCAACTATTTCTCCAAGTGGATCGAGGCCAAAGCTCTGGCCAAGACCACCTCTCAAGTCGTGAAGAACTTCATCTGGGGAGAGATTGTCTGCAGATTCGGAATCCACCTCGCCATCGTCACCAACAACGGTCCTCAGTTCGCCAGCTTGGAGCTGGAAGATTTTTGCAGACAGCTCGGAACTGATCTTCGGTTTGCGTCAGTACATCATCCAAGGAGCAACGGACAAGTGGAGGCTGCCAACAAGCTGATCATCAACCTGCTGAAGAAGAAAGTCGAGAACCTAAGAGGTAATTGGGCAGAACAGCTCCCCTCGGTGTTGTGGGCTTTGAGAACCACTCCTAGCTCAGCCACAGGGGAAACCCCGTTCAAGCTCTCTCACGGGTCCGAAGCTCTCATTTCAGTAGAGTTCGAGGTCAGAAGTCCGAGGGTAATCGCAGCTAGAGACAGAGACGAGGAATGGCGTCTAGAGAATGAGGAAGCTCAGAAGTTATCCCTCGACTACATCGAAGAACTTCGAGACTTAGCCTCAACTCGGCATGAGAAGATCAAGCGTTGAATGGCGAAGCACTTCGACAAACACGTTCGCCTTAAGCACTTTCAAGCAGGTGATCTAGTCCTAAAGAAAGTGGGCGCGGCAGGAATATCAGCAGCCGTCGGAAAACTCAACCCAAATTGGGAGGGACCTTTCATCGTTCATGAATCTCTTACAACAGGAGGATATTGCCTGCAAAATCACGAAGGGGGGCTATTGGGGAATACCTGGAGCGGCGATAACCTGAAAAGGTTTTATCCCTAAGCAGGGACGTGTACATCCCTCTCCTGTAAATTAATTATTTATAAATAAATTCCTCACCGCCCTGAAACATGGGATGGCGAGAGATTCTCACTCCATTCATAGCAACAAAATATTTTTAAAAAAATAGAGAAGGAAAGCATGTGAAGCCAACCTCGGCGTCAGGTTGGGAAACGGACCTCCGACTTGATTCTCGTAAGATCCAGAACGGATGATGGGACGGTGCCTCGGTAGTGCATTCCCCTAAGACCAAGCCTCTGCATTGACGGCCGAGATCAGCTCTCCCCTTGCACGTTGGCCGCGGTTCCCTCCGACCGCATCTCTCATCCGACTGGAGAGATTATCAGGAAGAAGTCGTGACGCCGACCTCCCAACTCGACGATAGGATGATTGTTTCCGATGACCTTGTCCAATCATTCGAGTTGGTGTGTTTAACCCCTCTGATTGTTGAGTTTGTCAGGAGGAAGTTCGTCGAAACAACATCAACATCACAGTAGGATGGAGACCTCGGGATGGTGTGTCTTTGGACCTCCCCGACTGTCAGTCCCTACTTGTCGATCTCTTCACCAACATCAACGTTATAGTAAGATGGAGACCTCAGGATGTTGAGTCTCCTAGGACCAGCCCGATGGTCATTCTCTACTTTTCTCATCCTGAAGTCCATTATTATTACAAGCGTCCTGACAGTCTTTCATCAGGGACAAAAGAGAGCTTTATGAGCATTTGTCCCTCAGGACCCTCTCCGAAGACCCTCCACAGATTGACTCCAACAAGGTTTACCTTGAAAATGGCGAGTATACGTATGCGACTATACATGTGTGAGTATGTGATGCGAGTATGCGGGTGCGAGTAAGGTATGATCGTCGACCGCAGCACTCAATCTCGCCCGTGCCTAGGAGCCTAGCGAGCACTCAACCTCGTCGCAAGCCTAAAGGACTACTCGGCATGCAAACAAGAAAGCGAGAATAATAAACATCAGGCGAGGACAAAAATCTGCATTTCATTACTTTGATAATTACATCTTCAAAAATGATATACAGCTATCAACAAAAGACAAGCGACTAGGCAGCATCATCGCCCCATCCTCGCCATCTACGTCGACATCCTCGTCGCCGTCATCCTCATCCTCTGAATCATCATCTTCGGAATCGCTGGAAGACGAGGGCAGATCTCGCCTCGGGGAAGTGGACTCCTCGGCGAGTAGCGTCGGGATGAGGTCCACCACGGTCGGGTCCATCGCCTTCGACTTCAAGAAACCTTCAGCTTTCAACCTGCTCAGGACGACCTTCCCGGTCGCTCGCGCGATCTCTTGGCGGATGTGCGGCATCTCGTCGCCATGTATCCTAATTTGCTTGCCGACCCTGGAGGGGCCCGCCTCCGAAGGCTGTTGCTCGGCAAGCCGAGTTTCCAGCTCGGCAATACGGACTTGGGCAGCCTCCAAGGCCTGCCGAGTATCCTCCAGCTCCTTCTCGAGCTGAGATACCTTCTTCGCCACCTCGATCTCGGCAGCCTGAAAAGACATGAAGACAACGATTAGCGAATTGTTCGGCGCAAAAGGCGAGTATCCCAGAAGCCGGAAAGGGGACGAGCGAGTACCTCATGCTCTTTCCACTTGGCGGCCTCTTGCCCCATGGCGATGAGCTTCTGGGCTTGCACCTTGATCATCTGCTCATATTCCAACAACCGCCTCGACGTTGCATGGCCGAGCTCGGCAGCTCGCAGGTAAGCTCGCGAGCTCTGGTTCGCCAGATACTCGGCCGACACATCTTGCAGGGCCTCGGCATCTGCGCGACCATACAAGGCGAACATGACGTCGAACGCCTCGCCGCTATCTTCTCAATCTTCCGACCAGGCAGGAAGGTTGGTGCTCAAGGTCACCTCGTGGGCGCGCTCGGCCCAGGACACCAGAAGGCGACCATATGCATCCTCGCTGCGGCAACCTTCGTTGTAGAGCGGGTGATTGTAAGGCTCGCCGGGCTCCGAAGGGTTCGCCTTTGCCTTTAGGTCCCTCTTGGCGACCTCTTTCTCGTCGCAGGCTCCCTGGACTTAGCCTTGCCCTTCCGCTTCTTAGAAGGATCATCATCGTCGGCGACCTCCTGTTCATCGCCACCAGGCGACAAGTCGATCAGGATAGAAGCCCCCGCCTTCGTCGCCATCGGAAGGGGCTCGCTCGGCAAAAGGCGAGTAGCTGCAAAACAAGACAGGACACAGGAAGGTTAGTCGCTAGTAAAAGATAAAGAGGCGAGTATAACCAAATACTCGCTCAGAAGATCACCTTCTCCCGGGAACACCTCGGTAAGTTCGTCTACTCGCTTCCTCCAGAAGACCACATCCAAGCGGCGATTCCGAAAGCAGTCGAGTAGCTTCTCCCTACTCTCCTCCAGGTAAGGAACGGCGAAGGCGCTTTCTGCCGGCTGGAAGGACGAGGTCGGGATGATCTGGAAGTCGCCTTTCATGACCACTAGTCGCTCGCCCCAGCGATGATTCTTGTTCGCCGTGCCAGCCAACGTGCAGACGTGGCTGCACAAAAAGACAACGCCCTCTCCCGTGGCGTTGAAGTGAAATACTCGCCGGAAGACGGAGAGATCGAAAACGATCCTCTCTTCTCGCAGGAAGCAAAGGAACCCGACGATCATCGTCACTCCGTTCGGGTTGATCTGCGCAGGGACTATCCCGAAGTAGCGCAGAATCTGGCAGAATTCTGTCCACAACAGTAGTCGCAAGCCGACCTTGAAGTGGCGAATAGGGAACACTATCTCGTTGGGCGAGAAAGTGTTAAGGCGCTCATCCTCGCGAGGAAGCCTGGCGACGTAGCCTGGCGACAGGTACTTGGCCGAGAACTCCTTCAAATCCTGCGGCCGAGTAATCGGCTTCTTGAAAGAGGTCGCCTCGAAATTCTTGGCATGGCTCGCACGCCGAATAGCCGCCTCATCAGCCATTCAGACAGAAGAGAAGAAAAGAAGCGAGTATCAAAGAGGCGAGAAAGGGAGCAAATCGAAAGATACTCGCTAGGACTACAAGAAGATCGCCAGAAAGCGTAATAAATACGTACCCACCCCCTATTTATAGTAGTCGGAGATACTTGGCTTGTCGCGTACGCCGCCGCGAGTACGAGTAAGAGGTAGCGAGCAGAAAGGAAAATCGCTAAAAGCAACGGTGCACTTCGAATCGTCAATACTCAGCGCACGAGTACCTGCATCAGAATACAAGGGAGCTCGCCAAACAGATGCGACATTCAGCTACTACTCGCAAGAAGACCGCAAAAAAGAAGATAGAAGAATCCAGACATCACAACAAGCAAACCAACAAACAAGCAAAGAATAAAAGGCGAGATCTGAATACTCGCCCAATAAAATTACTTATATAAAATTGTTCAAATTAAAAACATTCGCCAAAATGACGACCAAGCGACTACAACGAAAAAGAAAAGGCAGCATCTAAGGAGGACCCCGGAGGTTCGCCTGGGCTTCAGGAGGTTGCGGATGTCGCCCGACCCAGCCCATGCTGCGAGCCCGCTTGAAGTGCTCGAAGGCAAGAGTCATCGCGTCCTCGCCCTGCCGAAGCTGATCCTCGATCCTCGCCAAGCGGCCGACCGAGCCCATGCTCGCGCGCACTCGTCGTGGTGAAGCTGCTGACGATGCTCCAACCTGGCGACCCGGCGCTCCAAGTCGTTGACAGAATGAAGGCGAGATTTTTCCCCAGCCAGCCGAGTATCAAACTCTTCCAGCCGAGATACTCGCACCTCCAGCTCGGTCAAGCGGCGATGAGGCTCGAGGGCCGCCAAGCGCTCAACCCGCGACTCCATGTCAGTCAAACAACGATGAGGCTCGATGATCGCCAGGCGCTCTATCTTCACCTCCAGATCAAAGATGGCGCGAGCAGCCCTCTCCTGGTACTCGCGAGAAGGAAGCCCGACTCCATCTATCAAAGCTCCCACGGGAGTCTGAGCGCGAGCTGAAAAGAAGACAAAGAAGCGGAAAGATCTTAGTGGCGAGCATCAAAGGTAAGTCGCAACAGAATTCAGCAAAAGCAGACAGTCAAGATTACCAGGTCGGCGAGTATCGTTCCTCGAGTCGTGAGGAGGGCTGCGAGATCGTCGAGAAGGGGAGCTCCTTCCTCGGTGAGGGGAGATGTTATGATGCCCAGCACCTCGCCGACTGGAGTGAGTCCCGCCGGTTTGATCCTTGCCGCGAGGAGCGTCCCCCCGACCGCGACCATTCACTGGTCGCCCTCCCCCCTTGAGGCGAACAACCCCGAAGTACCCCCAACCCCGCCTCGGCGCGAGGATTCTCCCAAGTGGGTTGAGGGAGCAGTAGAAGACGAAGGACGCGGATCGCCCTGGATGTCAGCAGGAGGAGGGAAAGGAGGAGGAGGCGGAAGCCTTTCAGCAGGCAGTTGCGAGCTGCTCGCCAGCTCCAATTGTTGTGAAGGCGGTGGCGGCGATGGCGGTGGTGGCACGTTGCTCGCCGAAGGAGCCCTCTGATCGCTTGAAGGCCGCTTCTCCAGCACGGAGCTATGAAGGATCCGGACCGAGCGACTACCGCGCGGCCCTTCTCCAGCCCCAGGCGAGATCATCGGAGATGATCGCAAAGGCGGCACGTCCAAAGGCTCCTCCCGAGCATTAACAGTCGGCGAATTTGCGAGTATCAGAATGAGCGTCAGAACCTCGCCAGCATAGATCAAATTAGCAAGGTAACCCGAGAGGTGGCGAGTAGGTAGCTCTCACCTCGCATAGGAGCGACATCAGGTTGATCCTAAGCCGAGGCCCCGGTCGTACTCGCCTCCGGAGCGACATTCGGTGCGGGAGGATCAGTTGCAGGCGAATCGCCCTCGCGAGAAAGACCCAGGTCTTCAAGCAATTGTTGACGTTGGTCGACTGGAGGATCGGCGACATCCTCCGGAGTAGTCGTCCTCCTCTTTTTCTCTTTCTTCTTCCTTTTCCTATCAAGACGCTTCCTCTTCCTGGAGGCGAGGAAGTCCTCAAGCTCGGCGTCCACGCGAGCAGGCACCCGAGCAGGCGGCAGCAAACCCATAAGATCGGCTAGATCAGCAACAGCTTCCTCAGCATGATTGCGCGACATCTTGAAGCGAGATTTAAAAAACCTTGCCATCAGAGACCCATCCCCCTCTATATATAGGGCCAGGGCGTTGGCCAGCGAGATACCGACTATAGATCAGTACTCGCCAGAAGGACAAATCGTCGAATGAAGGTTGGATGATTCTTTCCGAGCAACTACGTTGCTCGCAAAGAGCGGGAATTGTGTACAACCCTCATTCTCCGAGGGTGGGCCCGCTCAAAGCCACGTAGGCAGAAGTCAAGGTCAAAAGGTCAACACAGAGGTCAGCAGTCCAAGACACAAGATAGCTCAGCCAGCAGGAGCGGAAGAAGGTCTGGGCGAGTATGGGTGGACTCGCGCGAGTAGCCATGATACTCGCCAAAAGGTGGGCGACCATAAGTGATACTCGCCCCTTTTCAGGCGAGGTCGCCTCAATGTCGCCGAGTTGCCGAGTTGGGTGGGGTATAAATAAGACCCCCCCCCCCCCCCTCCTCCTCTTTGGTTTTCCTATAAATAGGACCCCAGAGGTACTTGGATTGGCACCTAAACTTGAGCTTTTGAAACACCCACATTCAAATTCTCAGCCCCGTCATCCTTGGTAGTCACTCCCGGTACTAGCCAAGTCGGTGTTTTCCTCGTACCCTGCTCGGTCATTTTTGGTCTTAGAGGGGAAGTCTCTTCTGAGCTTCTGGGTACGTGGTGGGACCTCCCTACCGCAGCGTCTGGGGTCCTGTTGTTCTTTGTCCGAGCCCTCTTCGTCGTCGCCAGTCTAACCTTCTAGCCGGACTGCTGGACGAGTAGCCTCCGGCTGCATTGATCCAAATTTTGGATACGGGATTTTCCTGGCTTCAACACTTTTACTTCAATTACTTAAACATATATTATGAAAAAATTGAAATTCATAAAATATAATGGCTATTTGTGTAAGTACACTAATCCCTATAATAAAAATAATTATGGAAATTCATAAAATTCAAAAGTTTTTAGTAGACCTCATACACCTACTATGGTAGGTCATTAGACCTCCTAGACTACTTTAAAATGATTTTTTGTTAAAATATAAATGTTTTTGAAAAAAAAACAATTATAAAATATTAATTAAAATTTGTGCGGTCATTTTGAGTACTTATATGTATATGTTCCGCCGGGAGCGGAGCCCCGTGCCTCACTCGTGTATATATATATATATATATATATATATATATAAATACGAGCAGCTTCGCCCGTGCTCGCTGACTCTTAGCGGGATGCGCCCGCATTCGAGCGGGCTGCGCCCGCAATCGAGCGGGTTGCACCCGCATTCGAGCGAGCTGCGCCCACATTCGACAGTACCCGGTTGGCGACGGCAAGCTTCGCCCGCAACATATATATATATGAGTACTCAAAATGACCGTAAAAAATATATATATCAATATTTTATAATTATTTTTTTCAAAAACATTTATATTTTAATAAAAAATCATTTTAAAGTAAGTCATTATATTTCAAAATTAGTTTTTGTAGGCCTAATGATAACCTACTATAGGAGGTCTAGGAGGTCTACTAAAGACTTTTGGATTTTATGAAATTCCATCATTATTTTTATTATAAGGATATGATGTAATTACACAAATAGTCATTACATTTTATGAATTTCCATTTTTTTATGATATATGTTAAGTCATTGGAGTAAAAGAATGAGGATATATTTGGCAATTGTGAAATGAAGTGTGTGTGTGTGTGCGCGCGCGCGTGTGAAGCTGTCAAGTTTTAGTCTAATCACTTTCTAGTCTAATCAGCAAAGCCGCTTCTCTTCCATTCTCCCTCTTATAGGTTTATGAGACCTACAGAGATTTTTTTTCCTCTCTCTCTCTCTCTTCTCCAGCTCTTTCAAGGAAGAAATTCATTCATTGGAGAGAAGAAGTCTTCCAACCTCCTTCAAATAAAAATGATAGTGGCACAGGTTGCCTGAGAAACCTCTCCCCAGGCCGTCCTCAATGCTCTAGAACATAGTAGGAAAAGACACTTCATTTCATTTCAGGCTGCTAATCTTCATGGCTTCATATCGAAGGAAAACAATAACAAGCTACTTTAGATAAAACTCACATAGTTCAATCCCTGTATGCAAGTTATTTTTTCGAAAAAAAACTCTCACCAGGCACATCAACATCCATGTTAACCCTAACAAAATAAACCCACAATTGCACTAACTTCTTGTAAGAGTATATATAGGGTTAATTCCCAGGACCTCCCCTGGGAGTTTGCATAATTACAGGTTGCACCCTATATCTTTCAAAATTACATTTACCTCCCCTCTAAGTTTCTCCGGTTAATGTTCCGTTAGAAATATGGATGAAAAATGATAAAATCAGCCAAATTATTTTATGATATTCTTGTAATGACTATACATTGAAAGGTGTGTAACATTTTAACCTGTGTAATGACTATACATTGAAAGGTGTGTTACATTTTATCCTTTGTAATGAATCTAGAATCATTATAAAAGGATAGAATTGAAATATCATAAAATAATTTGGCTGATTTTAGCCTCCACACGAAATTTGGTTAATTGTAATGTAGAAATAGAGAAACTTGAGAGAAGACGAAATATTCAAGCCACCTCCACATGTTAGCTCATTCAAGGAAGAAATTCATTCATAGGCGATCAAAAGTTCACACGTCAGGATAAAGAAAAACTGGAAGGAAAGAAAGGGAGGAAGAAGAGGAACAAAAGCGCTTTAGGACTAAGGCAATAATTTCTCAAAAATGGAGGTAATGATACTTGCAAGAAGATTGACTTCCTAAAATTAAGCTGTTGCTGCTCCTGGTAACACTGGAGTGATAGAAAGAAGAATAGAATGCCCGCTGCTTGAGGCTTCTATGTTGAATGAAGATGGTTAAGGGTGCGTTTGACGCGGCATTTTTGCTCCGGTGAGTTTAGACAAAAATACCACCATTACAAAATATGGAATTTTTTGAGAATTGACGAGAGGCATGTCATGTCGTGTAGTGTCGCGTGTCGATGTCGGTGCAACATAGGTTATGACCACCGCCAAGAAAAAAAATCTAATTCTGAACAAAAAAGTGGATGAAGTTCCTTAGGTAAGGTTGGGCATTCACGAACGACGGTTCATAACCACAGCGTTCACGACTGCCGACACTGTGCCAAATGGACCCTAAGAAACAAGGTCATCCTCAATTGCCTTAAGGACCAAAAAAAGACTTAGAACTCACTATGCATGCACACAAATACATTCATGTTGCTTAAGCATGCATGCATATAGCCATTTATTTGGACCTCCCCTCCAACCCTGTATAATTACAGTGAGCTCACATCAATCTTTCAAAATTACAATATTAACATAAAACCCCTCCAAGAGATTCTTTTTTTAGTTCGATGATTCATCATCACATCTCTTAATGAAGAACGTCAAGGGAGGCACTAGATAAGGCTCGGTTTGGGAGACTAGTGACGAAGGGAAAAGGAGCAGTGTGAGAAGATGTGGTGAGAGAGATAGAGTACAGTTAGTTTCAAATCAGAGGCTCTGATGACTCCAAAACTAGTGGAAGAAAAGGAGAAAGGGGAAGAGATCAAACTCTCATCTTCCAACCTCCCAACAATAATGATAGTGGCACGGGTTGCCTGAGAAGCCTCTCCCGAAACCATCCTCAATGCCAAAAAAGTAGTAAAGAAAAAAAAAACACTATCTTCATTTCATTTCAGGCTGTCATTCTCCATCGCCTCACATCGAAGGAAAGTAATATCATGGTTCTTTATATAAAATTATAAATATTAGGGGGTTATTGACTATGGTGAAAAAGATAAGGGGGTTATACACCCATTTCTAAAGATTATGAGGTTATTGACTATGGTGAAAAAAGGGATTACAACAATTTACTCTATACACACACACACAAACATTAAAAAAAAGAGAACTTCAAGAAAAGAGAAAAATATTAGCATCCAATCTTACCTTGCAAACCATCAAAATTATATACATATATATATGTCGAACGGCGCGGGCCTCCGACCCTATGTTAGTGCAACAGCGGGCTTCGCCCACACTGGCAGACTTGTATATATTTTTAATAACAATTAGTATTATTAGATATTGCATATTTATATACGTATATACAAAACATAGTTTAATGTTGTTCAACAAAAACCTTATGGTGTGATGGTTGTCATCTTTGCATGATATAGTGGGAACCTGAGTTTAATTCTCACCATTGACAATTTTTGTGAGATTAAAAATCGAGTCATATGACTCATTTTTCAATAAATTTAGGGGTAAAATCATAATTTCATGTTGTAGGGTACCATACTCCTTAACATAAGCCTAGGACACCATATCATAGTAGGTGTAGGGGCCCTAGTAAAAAAGTTGTAAGTAATCGGACGGCCCGTATTAATCATGTCATCATTGACGGATCTGATTTTCCCAATGACTTTTAAATTTCATATCATAGTATTTCTTTACAAGGTAGTATAGATACACACACACACATATATATATTTATATATGGTGAAACATTCAGATTTCCAATTTTACCATTCTTTGATATAATTTTCCATTACTTACATTGTGCCCGTGCGACTTCAAAATCCTAGTTCCGCCACTGCCCCTGGGTCCGCCCGCCCCACCCTTCCTCGCCCCCTCTCCTAGCCAGCAGATGGCCAAATAGTCCCAGCTCCCACCCATTGCCCCATCTCCACCAAAGTCCACAAATTCCCCAAATCCCCAAACCCTGAACTTTTGAAATCCCAACAGCACAAGCTCTAAAATTTCCATACCATATTTTCCCCCACAACTGCCAATCCAACAATCGGGCCTACGACCACCTCAAGCCCGCCTACAATATCTTCCTAGCTTCGAACCCAATTACTTGGTGAGTTTTTATTTTAGATTTTATTCACTCGCATTGTACGGATGCACATGTTTATTTCTAGTAATATGTTGTGGTTATTTGGCTCATTTAATTTCAGTTAGCGTGTGAAATTTATTTGCCTTGCATTTTATTTCATTATGATCTCAATTAATTTAAATTAGAATATTTGTGGTCAAATGTGATTAATTAGGCTAGTTGCAACTTTTATTTTTTAATTAATTACATGTTGTAAATGTTTGCGCGGTCAGTTTTGCATCGCATTAGGGTTAGAGTTTAATTAATTGCCTATCATGTTCAATTGTTGTGTGCATATGTAGGTTTGCATTTCTGCTTAGTTGGGTCAGTGTCGGTCTCCTACAGATTCATCATACATCACCTCTTCTGAAGAAAATCATTTTGAACCAAGAGTTTGTCATAATTAAAGAGTGTACTTGCAACAAGTAAACTTAAACACACAATAAAAATAGGCAAACATGATCTACGGTTGATATTAAAATTGTGGTGTGACTTTGAAGATATGTATATTCGTTTATATTATACGAGCATCTTCGCACGGGCTACGCCCGTGCTCGATGCTCTCGGGCGGCCTTCGGCCGCATCAATGCGGGCTTCGCCCGCAACCAAGCGGGCTTCGCCCGCCCCCTCGGCGGGCGGGCGGGCCCCGCCCGTGCTCGATGCTCTCGGGAGGCCTTCGGCCGCATCAATGCATTCAGAGCTGAATGCATGCAGAGCAGAATCCATGCAGAAGAGAATGCAGTCACCTGTATACATTCATGTGAATGCATTCAAGGCCTCCTTGATGGGCCGGCACAGTCTCGGTCGTCATTAAGAGTCCTTTCCATCGCATCCGGTTTTTGCATTCAAGGCCGCCTTGACCGACTGGCATAATATCTGTCGTCATTCAGAGTGCTTTCCATCTCATCCGGTTTTTATTTCACCGCCGCATCCGGTGCACAACCATTCTAATAGAAATCATAATTATTCAGTTAATAACTCAGTATATAAATTAAGATATGTTAAGCATGAAAAAACTTTAAAAATGGAATAAATTTCATATGAAAGATGAACTGGGATGAATATTGGGCGTACAAACAAACGCTAAAACGATGAAGGTACCTAAAACCATCATCACATATATTCTATTCAAAACACCGCTTTGATGAATGACATTCCAAATCTCAAACACAGTGAAGAACACCCTTAACACTTCCAATTTAAAAAATTCATGATTAGTTGTAATAAAGAGCAAGTTTCATTCCAGGCCATAGACACGTCGAGAGTGAACAATGGACTTTTTTTTGGAATACAAACATAAATTTGTTAACTCAATATCACCAGTAATTCTGTTGATGTTCAGATTTTGATAAATCATTAGTGATTCAAATGTCTTTGGCTTTGATTTGAGGGCATGATTCCGCAGCAAACGCGACGGTATAGGGGGCCACTATTTCAGTGGTACTCTGTGAGCAGCCACTTTGTGCATTTATTGTCAAAGGTTAGGTCTTTCTCCTTTGAGAGAAGCCACTTTGTGCATAGTGCCAAAGGTTAGGTCTGTTTCCAATCTTCCCCCGCCCATACCCCCAATGATTGGGGACTATATGGGTTATGTTGTTGTTGTTGTTGTTGTATATGGACAACTAAGGCAATAATTTCACAAAATGGAGGCAAGAAGATTGAATTCTTAAAATTAAGTTGTTGCTGTTGATTTTGCTTTATTAACATTTCACAGTTACATCATTATAGAAGGAAGAACGCATTGGGGAGAACCAGGAGACCTTTCTGAAAAATCCCTCTTCCCCGCAGACAAGATTTTCAGAGGGGATATTAAAATACAACTTTATGAAGTAAATAAATTAGTTAGAAGAAAAATACTAGAACACAATAAACAAATAATAAGATATTATAGACTAGCAAAAAAATATGGAAAAAAAAAAGAGATAGGGAGAAGAAAAAAAACAGAGGCTCAGATGACTTCCAAACTAGGTAGAGGAAAGGAGAGAGAGAAGAAACTCTCATCTTCCAAACTACCTCCAACAATAATAGTTGTATGGGTTGCCTGAAAAGCATCTTCCCAGGCCATCCTCAATGCACTAACCATAGTAGGAAAAAACTTTATCTTCATTTCAGGCTGCCAATCTTCATTGCCTCACATCGCACGAAAAAAAAAACAAGGATCTTTATTATTATTATTATTATTATATATACACACTATTAGTTATTCAAACCTCCCTGGTCAATGATTCGTCATCGCCTCCAATAGTTCGACCCCCAATATCAGTGTTTCTTCGGCTCCAAAGAAATATATGCCTATATCTTTACAATATTAAAAGGGAAAAGTTGTCTTTGGTGAAACATTCAAAATTGTCGAATATAGCCTTATTGTTTTAATCTAATGAAAACATGAGGCTCGGACCATTTCCACACTAACCAAAGAAGAGTAGAAAAAGGAGAGAGAAGAAACTCTCATTCTCCAATCTCTCCCAATCATTAATGATATTACATGGGTTGCCTGAGAAGCCTCACCCCTGGCCATCCTCAATGCTTGTCATCATTTCACAGTGAGGACAAAAAAATATTTACCATCATTTCATCACCGATCAATGATTCATCATCGTTTCAAATAGTTCAACCATTAAGGAACTATATGTATGTGTGTGCATATAGAAAGAGAGAAATTGTTAAGATGAGGATGGAACAGTAATTAAGGAATGAAATTGAGGCCCCGTTTGTTTGGGAGTTTTTCTCCGTTGCATTTTTCAAAAGCGCAAACACTATTTTTTGCATGTTTGAATAGTCTCAATTTGGAGCCACCAATGCCCCAAAACGTCATTTTATGTCTGATTCCAACCGTAGGGAGCGCACCATTCAAGAAAATAGTTTTATCTTCATCTCGGGTGAGAAAAATATATGTATATATATTAAAAAATATGAGAGAAAAGAAAACAATAAAAAACAAAATAACATTATTATCACGGGTGAGAAAAATACTCGGGTAACACAGCACTGCAGACGAAAGAATATGTGTTACTTTAGGCTTGTTTGTTTCGGCGGTGGCAATGGAGCAGTAGGAATGAGAGCATTGGCAATGGAGCGGTAGGAATGAGAGCATTGGCAATGGAGCGGTGGAAAATGGAGGGGGAGTGGCTGTGGTCTCAAAAAGGCCAAAATTGTTGTTTTATTCCACACAATGGAGATGGAGCAAAACGCCCAAACAAACAGAGCTCGCTATAAAAGAATTAAATTTAAAAACTTTAAGTAAAAAACAGTAAAGTAGTTGCAAAAATAGTAAATGCTATAAATTCATGGAAAATAAAGTAAAAACAGTAAAGTGCTGCCAGAGAAGCCTCCCATGAAGATAAAGCAGTTTCTTAATTGAGCTCCCTACCTTAGGTTGAAACCAAGTATAAAACGAAGTTTTGGGGGATTGGTGATTCCAAATTTTGTACTTGTGTTCTTTGAAAAACACAAGTTAGAAAAAACGCTCAAACAAACAAATCCTTAATTAATAATTATTAAAAAAATATTTAAGAAGGCTTCAGAGGAAAAGTGGAAAATAGAGGCTCAGATCATCTCCAAACTAGTCAAAGACAAGGTGAAATGGAGAGCGAATAAACGCTCTTCTTCCAACCACCTTCCAGTGCTAATGATAGTTGCATGGGTTGCCTGAGAAGCCTTCTCCCCAGGCCATCCTCAATGCCCTCAACATTCAAGGAAAAAGTCGGATCGGTAGTCCATGTCAGCTCCATGATTCCTCATCGCCTCTAATTGATGCAAATAAAATCTCATCAAGCATGACAACAATTGCAAAGATAAACCCTAATAAAACAGGCCCGCAGTTGAACACATCTTTAGATCTCTCTCTCTCTCCTCAATATTTTAGCATTTTATCTTTCTTGCACGCCCACCATGGATGCACGGGTTACCTTAGGAGACTCTCCAGGCCATCCTGCATGCATTGGCCCTTTCAAGGAAGAAATCCATTCAAGGGAGATCAACAATCAGTCAAACACTTATTGGCTGATTAGTGTTCTATCTCTCTCCCCAGTGATTTGAGATCAACAATCAGTCAAACACTTCTCCCCCAGGATTAACATAGGAATTTCTTATCACTGTTGGCTTACATCAAGGTTCAGCTTTAAGCCCTTATCTCTTTACCCTTATCTTAGATGAGCTCGCCGGACATATCCAACAAGCAATACCTTGGTGTTTATTGTTTGCGGATGATATTGTGTGATCGTAAAGTACCATTAAAACTTATAGGCAAGTTTTACCATACTGCAATTAGACCAGCAATGCTTTATGGTTATGAGTGTTGGGCAGTAAATTGTGTATATGAGCAAAAAATGGGAGTAGCGGAGATGAGAATGCTTAGGTGGATGTGTGGACACATGAGACTGGATAAAATTAGGAATGAATGTATCAGGGATAAGACAAGAGTGACACCAATTGCAGAGAACATGCTAGAAGCTCGACTAAGATGGTTTGGACATGTACAAAGGAGACCATTCGAGGAACATGTGCCTCTAATGGTCTCTTTTAACATGCCCCGTGGCAAAACTCTCACAACGTCGTGCCAAACAGAGTCTTAATTAAAATTTATAAAAACAAAATAAGAAGAGTTGAGAGGAAAAGTGGAAAATAGAGGCTCAGATCATTTACAAACTAGTCAAAGACAAGGTGAAATGGAGAAAGCAAATAAACACTCATCTTCCAACCACCTTCCAGTACTAATGATAGTTGCACGGGTTGCCTGAGAAGCCTTCTCCCCAGACCATCCTCAATGACCTCAGCATTCAAGGTAAAAGTCAGATCGCTAGTCCATGTCAGATCCATGATTCTTCATCGCCTCTAATTGATGCAAAGACAATCTCATCTGGCACGACAACAATTGCAAAGCAAAACCCTCACAAGGCCCACATTTGAACACATTTTTAGATCTCTCACTGTCAGTATTTTAGCATTTTATCTTTCGTTCACGCCCACCATGGATGCACGGGTTTCCTCGGGAGACTCTCCAGGCCATTCGGCGTGCCTTGGCCCTTTCAAGGAAGAAATCCATTCTTGGGAGATCAGTAAGCAGTCAAACACCGCGCGATGGCGGCAGCCGTGAACGTGGTGGTCATGAACCATCATTTGTGAACACCCGGCCTCATCTAAAAAAATTCATGCATTTTATGCTCAAAACTAGTTTATTTTCTTGGCAGCGGTCATAACCTTTATCTTCCCAAACATACAATCTATGATAATGGCGTTTTTAACCCAACTCACCGGAGCAAATAAGCCGCGCCAAACGAAGCCTAAGTGGAGAACCTGGGGCTCGGATCATTTCCAAACTAGTCAAAGAGAAGGGGAAAGGGGGAAAGAAGAAACTCTCACCTTCCATCCAACCTCCCTCCAACATTATGATGGTTACACGGGTTGCCTGAGAAGCCTCGCCCCAGGCCATCCTCAATGTGCTGTTTATCATCATTTATCTCCGGTCAAGGATTCGTCATCGCCTCCAATAGTTCGACCCGCTGTATCAGTGTTTCATCAACTCCAAAGAAATATATGTATATAGAAAGAGAGAGAGAGAGAGAGAGAGAGAGTTTTATCCTTCGATCTTATCTTGGAACCCTAATACGAATGCACGGGTTGCCTGAAAATGCTTCTCTCCAGGCCATCCTCAATGCATTGGCCCTTTCAAGGAAGAAATCCATCAATGGCAATCAAAGCAGCAGTCACAAAATATTCAGCGAAGGAGAGGAGGAAGAGGAGGAAGAAGAAAGACGTATCAGGCGTGCCAGAAACTACGGCGCAGGGACTTTGGCAAAGAGTCGCGGGAGGTCAGACGCTAAAACTGATAATAAATGTAGGCATTTTAGCTTAAATGTAACCGCTATTTTAGTAACACTCCCATTCGTACTGTCAGTGCTTTAAAATGTCATGTTTTTGCCTTTCTTGAGATCACAGTGGGGACCTTTCATTTCTCATTATATTATCAACACTCACATTCTCATCGCTCTCACTTTCATCACCGAAACATACACATAATATGATGGAAATTTTCCAGGAAAAAAACATTTGTTACATGGACTGAGTTGAAATCCACTCATAGAGCCACAGTCGGGCTTTTGCTGCCCGCTCCCAAGAACATCATTTTCAACTGCCGGTACAAGGCCGCATGTTCGGAGTCATAAAATAGGTAATAAAATAAATAAATAAAGTTAAAAATAATAAACTTGTTGAATATAAAAAAAGTATTGAAAATTTGCATAAGAAAAAAGCCATGCGGCATTTGAAGGTGCATTCACCATTGGATACTTCTCCAAGAAGAATTTATTATTGTAGGAAGTATTTGGCATTGGCCAGATATTAAAGCAAAATACCCGCTTAGCTTTCTTCATACTTGAACTTCATTCATTTTTCATTTTTGGAATAGGTTTGCTTCTACTTATCTGTTTTGTGCAGGGAAAAACCAGAGAAAAGATGAAAAAAATTGAACTTTGCCATTATTTTAACCATATGCTGCATCCACAAACACAGCAGGAATTCAATGTTTAAGTGAAAGCAAAATAATATCTTGTGGCTAGATAAAGAGACATACAAACTGGAAAAATAATATAGGCTGGTACAAACCCTCATACAAAAATCTTCTCCATTTACACAATATCGGCACAAACCATTCCAGGAAACTCTGTATGGCAATAAAAATAGCTTTCAGGAAATAATTTTATACACCAAACTAAGAAAGTTAAATCTTCAAGAAGGAAGAGAGTGGATGGAAAGCTGAATTCTGTCAGTTCTCGATCTGGGCATAAAAAACACGAAATAAAAATCTGCGAACAATAAAAACAAAATTATGTTCAACAGTAAGAAGTATAACATGTAGCATATCAATAGGAAACATTCATAGTTTTTTTTAGAAAGACTTCCCTGGCATATCAATAGGGCGCCAAATTCTTATATGAGACCTCAATGGCAGGCCAAATTCTTATAGGAGACATCAACAAGGCAAAACCAGTTCGTACAATTCAATACTGCTCGAGAATTTATCAGCTAGTAGCAGTGTGAACCAAAAAATGAGGAGAGATGTTATAAGAGGAGAGATGTTATAAGAGGAGAGATGTGTTACCTGATTTAGATAGCACTGCATCATGAGATACCAGGGCTTTGAGACCGGATCTGAGTACGCAGTTCGACATCATTTAATCCTTGGTGACCTGCGATCAAATGCATTCATTAGTCTTCGAAAGTCACACCAAACTAAGAATTAAGTTTTTGTTACCTTCTTTGGCGTTAAATCTTGTAGTAGGATTTGTTTGAGGTGTATCAATAGAAATGGTCTTATTACTTGAGTTTCATCTATGAACAGAAGATATCATCCTCGTAAACTGCACATGTTATATATTTATAAGATAGTTGTAATTAAAATTTTGTAGTTGAAATTTAGACTTACACAAAAACTAGTATTAACCAAAAATACCTGCTCTGGTGATAGATGTATTACAGGTTTTGTTGATGTTCCAGAGCGATCCTATCTAGAACCTTGGCGCGACATAACATTCACAAAAAAATCAATTCTCTCCACTAACTTTGGCGTGATTTACACAAAAGAGAGAGAGAGAGAGAGAGTGGTGTTAACTTCCGATCTATCCCTCCAAATCAATTATGATTGCACGGGTTGCCAGAGAAGAACCAGGAGAGCTTAATGGCCATCCTCGATGCATTGACCATTAAGGGAATAGTATAGTTAGGAATTCCGCAGCTCACAGGAGTCTACCTAGGCTCTCATCTGAACTCCCACAATCCCTTTGAGAAGGAGGAACACTTTAAGGAGAACCAGGAGAGCTTCCAGAAAAATTCCTCTTCCCCGCAGACATGATTTTTAGAGGGGATGTTAAAAAACTACTTTATGATGTAAATAAATTAGTTATAAGAAAAATACCAGAACACAATAAGCAAATAATGAGATATTATAGACTAGCAAAAGAAATATGAAAAAAAAAAAGAGAGAGCGAGTAAGAAACAAGAGGCTCAGATGACTTCCAAACTAGTTAGAAAAAAGGAGAAAGAAAAGAAACTCTCATCTTCCAAGCTACCTCCAACAATAATAGTTGTATGGTTGCCTGAGAAACATCTTCCCAGGCCATCCTCAAAGCCCTAAACATAGCAGGGAAAAATTCTATCTTCATTTCAGGCTGCCAATCTTCACTGCCTCACATCGAAGAAGAAAAAAAGCAAGTTTATTTATTATATATATATAGGCAATTGTTATAAGCACACCAGTTTCGACGAGATCTACATGTTTCGTGTTGAACACTTTTCCTAAATATGCATGTACAAGGCATATTTTCAAAAGACGCGTAATAACTCATAGAAATTGGTGTGCGGATAGCCAAAACTGGTGTGCGGATAACAATTGCCTATATATATATGTGCTATTGATTACCCAAACCTCCCATGGGAATTAGCATAATTACAGATTACACCCCCTCTTTCTTTAAAAAACCACCCATGTAGGTTTGTATTTCATAACAGGTATGCTCAAAAATGAATCTGTGTATGTATATATATATATATACACATATATATATATACACATATATATATACATATACATTTATATACATATATATATAGATATACATATGTACATATATGTATGTATACATACATATATACATATGTATATATATGTATGTATACATATGTATATATATATGTATGTATATATATGTATCTATATATATCTATACTACTATATAAGAAAATAGGCTTATCGGTGTAATGCCCTGCCAATCAATACCCACCGTCCGATCTAACAATGAAATTTCTCTATTTAAACCCAGCCGTCCGATCTGATTTCATCACAACATCTCAGTCGTTCGATCAACCTGGAACGTTGATTCAATCTCGACCGTCCATTTTTTTCCCTAGGTCTCCTAAACCTACCTTGATAGGGTGTCTTAAACCTATAAATTTTATAGGACCCCTACCTTACAAAGTGAAATTACTATCTTACCCCCACTATTTTGAAAAAAACAGGTTGCGGGCGGGGCAGGCCTGTGGGCCCCGCTTATTACAGTTATAGGGTCTTGAGCGGGATTTAAACTGTTTTTTAATTTAAAAATTATAAATTTTTTAAATAATGCGGCCGCCCGGGATCGAAGTAGCGACCTCCCATACAGGAATGTAAACCTTTACCACTCTGCATACAATGGAGATGTAAAGATCCCAGAACTATTTTATACATATAATAATAAATTGATATACATATTATGTCCCATGGGTTATGTTTTGTGCAAATTTTTTATATAGCATTAATTTTTTTTTCTTTCTAATATATATATATATAACATTTCAACCCAGGTTAAACCGGTTGGACCGATTCTACCTTGAACCTCTCCCTCTGCCGGTTCGATGCCCAGTCCGATTTTCAAAACCTTGATATTATTTTTTTTAAAACATTTACAAAAAAATTTGGTTTTTTTTAAAAAACACATTTAGAAATCACATCATCTGTGAATTCATTTTGTTTAAAATGAATTTAAATTTATTAATTAAATTAATCATTATTAATTATGAGTCGGGCACCCGAAGCCCGTCGGGCACCCGAAGCCCGTCGGGCGCCCCGATGCCCGCCGGTGCGGGCGAAGCCCGCCGTGGGGGCGGGCGAAGCCCGCCGTGGGGGCGGGCGAAGCCCGCCGCTGCTGGCCGGGTACTGTCGCGCGGGGCACGGGGGTCCCCCCGTGCACTGTCACTCGTATATATATATATGTATGTATATATATATATGTATGTAATGTATATATATGTATGTATATATATATGTATGTATATATATGTATGTATATATATATGTATATATGCATGTATATGTATGTATATATATATGTATATATGTATGTATATATATATATGTATATATGCTATTAATTACCCAAACGGGGCAAACCTCTCGGCTCCGTTCGTTTCGTAGGTTTTGATTGAAAAGAATTGGTTTTAAGGAGAACCGGGAGAGTTTCCAGAAAAATTCCTCTTCCCCGCAGACATGATTTTTAGAGGGGATCTTAAAAAACTACTTTATGATGTAAATAAATTAGTTATAAGAAAAATACCAGAACACAATAACCAAATAATGAGATATTATAGACTAGCAAAAAAATTTTGAAAAAAAAAAGAGAGAGCGAGTAAGAAACAAGAGGCTCAGATGACTTCCAAACTAGTTAGAAAAAAGGAGAAAGAAAAGAAACTCTCATCTTCCAAGCTACCTCCAACAATAATAGTTGTATGGGTTGCCTGAGAAACATCTTCCCAGGCCATCCTCAAAGCCCTAAACATAGCAGGGAAAAATTCTATCTTCATTTCAGGCTGCCAATCTTCACTGCCTCACATCGAAGAAAAAAAGCAAGTTTATTTATTATATATATAGACAATTGTTATAAGCACACCAGTTTCGACGAGATCTACAAGTTTCGTGTTGAACACTTTTCCTAAAAATGCATGTACAAGGCATATTTTCAAAAGGCGCGTAATAACTCATAGAAATTGGTGTGTGGATAGCCAAAACTGGTGTGCTTATAACAATTGCCTATATATATATGTGATATTAATTACCCAAACCTCCCGTGGGAATTAGCATAATTACAGATTACACCCCCTCTTTCTTTAAAAAACCACCCATGTAGGTTTGTATTTCATAACAGGTATGCTCAAAAATGAATCTGTGTGTGTATGTATATATTATATATATACATATATACACACACATATATTTATACATATACATATATATACATATACATATGTATATTTATACATATCTATATATATACACATATATGTATATACATATGTATATGTATATATATGTATATATATATATCTATATATATATATATGTGTACAACCCTCAATCTCCGAGGGTGGGCCCATCTAAAGGCCCCGTAGGCGGAGGTCGAGGTCAAAAGGTCAAGGCAGAAGTCAACAATCCAGAAGACGAAGAAAGATCAAGAATTTGGTTGTGCGAGAAGGTACTTACTCGCATAGGACGAGGAGGAAAGCCCTATCCGGCGTTCACTACCCGGTCAGGCGAGTAAGTCGTGAGCTCGGACCTACTCGCCTATAGGCGACTTAGCCAACCAACTCGCCAGTAAGGTCTGAGTCCCTTGCCTACTCGCCAACCTATTACCTTGTTTAAAAACCAACTCTAGGGGGCCAGGAATAGCCATCTGCTTCCCCCCCCCCCCCTAGGATTTGTCTATAAATAGACCCCCAGGGGTACCAGGAATGACACTTGTCAAAATCAGAGCTGCACCCCCCCCCCCCTTTTTTGACAATCAAGAATCTTCCCTAACAAGTGCCTACCTAGTACCGAGCTCGGCCATTCGTGGTTTTGGAGGAGAAGACTCTTTAGAGCTTCTGGGTACGTGGTGGGACCTCCCTGCGCAGCACCTGGGGTTGTGTCATTTATCTCTCCGTTTCATCTGTAGTGGCTAACCCAAAACTTCTCGCTGAACCGCTGGGCAAGTAGCCTCGGGCCGCATTGATTCGAATTTTGGGGCCAGGATCTTCCAGGCGTCAACACTTTGGTGCGGTGAGCGTGGATCGCGGCCAGAGGAAGAAAGTCTGGTAGAAAAGTGAGATGGTAGCAGCTAGCGACCACGAGGAGGTGGCGGGAAACTCGGCTCAAGGCGGCGAGTTCGTATCGTTGGCTGTCTTCGAAGAATTCGCGCAAAGGATGGAAGGCACCATGCGAGCAGCTCTTCTACCTCGCACGGAAGGAACGGCGACCTCACCTCATCGCCCGGGCCCGTCCGAGGAAGGTGCTCGCACTCAGCGAGCAGGGAAGGCGCACGCCGAGGAGTTCGAGCGACCAAGGAAGTCGCAGTTTGGTCTGCAAGCGTCTCAAGGAGCTGGCGGAACTCGGTTCCGCGAGGAAGATGAGCAGGCGAGATACTACCATACTCGCCAGGCGAGCGAGTATGGGGGAGATACTCGGCCAGATGACGATCGTCGCCAGATCGGGGGGAGGAGCCCATTCTGCGAGGAGATCCTCGCCGCGCCAGTATCGGAGGGGTTCAGGGATCCCTCGATGAATTACTACTCGGGGAAAGAGGACCCTATCCGTCATATCCAATGGTTCGAGGATGTCGCTTCCCTTCGGACCATGTCGGACGCCTTCAAGTGCAGGCTGTTCGCAATTTCCCTCCGAGGGAAAGCAAGGGACTGGTTTCACCAGTTGCCGGAAGGCTCCATCTACTGCTTTGAAGACCTTTGCCGGGGGCTGAACATGCGGTTCGCCACGGCAAAGAAGTTGAAGAAGGAGGCTACGGCCCTTTTCCATCTGACCCAGGGACCAAAAGAAACGCTGGGGGACTACATCGATCGCTTCCAGGAAGAGGTGCTACTCATCCAGGAGGTGGATGGTCGCACCCTGCGGTTGGCCCTAACCTTCGGCCTTCGCGAGGGCCTCTTTAAGTTGGAGATCGGTAGGAATCCTCCCTACTCCTATGCCAACCTCATCGAAAGGGCCAACCAGTTCGTCCAGGGTGAGGCTTCCAACCGCGGCTTCCTGGCCAGGCTCACCCGAGTGACCAAGGAAGATGAGGAGGAGGAGGAGGAGGAGGAGGAGGAAAGTCCCCCCGAGAAGAAGAAGAAGGAAGAGCCCAGGAGGGCGGAAAAGCGGAAGCCAGAGGGAAGAGGCAGGGAAGAAAGGAGAGAAAGAGAACCCAGGAGGGAGGAGCCGAGAAGGAACGATGAGAGGAGGCTCATCGTGGCTCCGGAGCGTCGGGAGGAAGAAAGACGCTACCAAGTCCCCGCTAACCGGCCACCGTGGAAACCGGCCAGGGGACCTCAGCGTCAGGAGCGGGGAAGGAGATCCCCGGAGAGAAGGCGCTTCGACAGGCCAGAAGGACGTCAGGAGAGAAGAAGAGAGGAAACAATGGCGGTTGCCAGGCGCGGCAATCGCCAGGGCCGGAAGAATAAGAAGCAGAGGAGGCCGCAGGTAGAGGAGGTTCCCCTCTACTGTGAACTCCACCAGGTGGAAGGGCATGGCACGATGGCCTGCCCAGACTTTTGGGAAGCCAGAAGAAGGCTGGCAGCAGGAGAGGCAGGAGGAGAGCAGCGGAGAATAGAAGCTCCGGTCGAGCAGCCGGCGGTTCAGGACGCCGGCCGAAGAAGGAACGAGGACCGAGTCGACCACGGAGGTCGAGGGGAGGTAGCCCCAGGAGGTAGAGGAGTGGGGGTGATCCACGGGGGTGCGGGGATAGGAGCTTCCCGCAAAGGAAGTCTCCATCAAATCTATCGAAGGAGCGTCGCTTCGACCTCGCAGGCACCGCCCCCGTTGGAAGAGATCACCTTCTTCGAGGAAGATATGCTAGGGAATGAGAACCCCTTTCACGACGCCCTCGTAATCCAGGCCGCCGTAGAAGACTTTACCGTTGATCGAATCCTGATCGATAACGGTAGTTCCGTAAACGTCATCTTCAAGAAGACGTTTGACGGGCTGGGAGTCGGCGCAGGAAGGGTCCGAAAGTCGGATGGTCCCCTCTTTGGCTTCTCCGGAGAGAAGCAAGAGGTGGAGGGAGGAGTAGATCTCCTAGTAACACTCGGGGGCACCCCTCTCCAGTGCCGCTTCGTCATCATGGACGCCCCGAACTGTTTCAAAGCCATCTTCGGGAGGCCACTTCTTAACACCTTCAAGGCCGTCCCATCCTCCTACCACCAGTGCCTCAAGTATTGCCAAGGGGACGTCCAGGTGAGGATCAGGAGCGATCCAAGAGCCGCCCGCGAGTGCTACCTCAGCTCGGTTAGCACCATCAGCTGGATGGCTGACGCGGAGGAGTTTGAGAGGGTATCTGGAGGCACGGCCCGGCTGGAGGCGTCCGAGAAGGTGGAGGAGATCGAGGTACTCTCCGCAGCGGGGGTATCTGGGCTGTTGAAGATCGGTGGATCGCGGAAGGTCACCGAGAAGGTGGAGATAGCAACGTGCCTACAGGATAACGTTGACATCTTCGCCTGGAGTGCTGCTGAGATGCCCGGGATCGACCCAGAGGTTGCCTGCCACCACCTCAATCTCGACCCCGCGGTGAAGCCCGTCCGCCAGAAGAAGAGGTCCACCGCCACCGTGTTGGTCGGGCCTATCCGGGAAGAGGTGAAGAAGTTACTGGACGCAGGTTTTGTGTCGGAGATCCAGTATCCAGGCTGAGTCTCCAATGTTGTAATGGTTAAGAAAGTTGTAGGCAGCTGGAGAATGTGTGTGGACTTCTCTTTATTAAATAAAAGATGCCCCAAGGATTGTTATCCCTTGCCTCGAATCGACGCGCTGGTTGATTCAGCCGCCGGTTTCCCTGTAATGAGTTTTCTGGATGCGTTTTCGGGATACCACCAGATCCGGATGTATCCCCCCGATTGCCACAATGTTTCCTTCATCACTAGGGATGGATGCTATAGCTATAAAATGATGCCCTTTGGGTTAAAAAATGCAGGAGCAACCTACCAGCGGATGATGGACCTTGTCTTCAAGGAGCAGAAGGGAAGGAACCTGGAGGTGTATGTGGACGACCTCTTGATCAAGAGTAAGAGCGTCCCGGAGCATATAGCAGATCTGGTGGAGACCTTTGCAACGCTGAGAAAGTTCAAAATGAGGCTCAATCCGGCAAAGTGTGTGTTTGGAGCTGGAAGGGGAAAGTTTCTGGGACACCTCATCACCCCGGGAGGAGTGGAGCCGAACCCTGACAAGGTTAAGGCAATCCTGGAGATGGCCTCGCCGAAGACCATGAAGGAAGTTCAGAGACTGACAGGAAGGTTGGCAGGTCTCAGCCGCTTTCTATCCAAGGCGGGAGAAAAGTGCTCTCCCTTTTTCAAGACGCTCCGCAAGAGCGAGAATTTCGCATGGTCCGACGAATGCGAAAAGGCGATCGGTAGGCTGAAGGAGCAGTTGACTCAGACACCTCTCCTTCAGAGCCCGAAAGAAGGTGAAGACCTACTCATTTACCTGGGAGTAGGGATAGAAGCGGTAAGTTCCGTGCTGGTCCGGGAGGAAGGAAAGAAGCAGCTCCCAATTTACTATGTTAGCCAGGTGCTCAAGAAGGCGGAGTTGAAATATCCAATCTTGGAGAAGCTTGCCTTCGCCTTGGTGATGTCGGCTCGAAAGCTTCGGCCTTATTTTCAAGCTCACTCCATCCGGGTCATAACTGATCATCCTCTCCGAAATATCCTGGAAGGGGTGGAGCATTCGGGAAGGCTGGCGAAATGGTCGGTAGAACTCAGCGAGTTCGACATTTCCTTCTCGCCCCGGGTGGCGATCAAAGCACAGGCGGTAGCAGATTTCTTGGCCGACTTCTCGGTGGAAGTAGAACCAGGAGAGGAGGCTTGTACTCCCATCCCTTGGAAGATGTTCGTGGATGGAGCCTCAGGCAGGAGCTCTGTGGGGGTGGGCATCGTTCTTGTCAGCCCACAGGGAACTAGGATCGAGCAAGCAGTCGAGATCCTCTTCCCCGTAATGAACAATCAAGCCGAGTACAAAGCCATCGTAGCAGGCTTGCGCCTCGCAAAGGAGCTGGGCATCCAAGACGTCATGGCTTTCACCGATTCAATGGTGGTCACGTCTCAGATTCGGGGAGAGTTCGAAGTACGCGACACCATTCTGCAAAAGTACCTCATAAAGGTGAAAGGATTGATTGGAAGCTTTCAATCCTTCTTCGTCGAGCACGTACCGAGAGAGGAGAACTCGGCAGCAGATCGTCTGGCCAAGTACGGGCCAAGAGCAGGAGGGACTATCACGGAGTTGTTTCGACCATCCATTGAGGAAGGAGAGATGATGGAGATCGATCATCGTCCTTCGTGGATGGATCCGTTCATTTCCTTTCTAAGTTTTGGGCAACTTCCAGCGGAAGAAGGGGATCAAAGAAGATTTCGGTACAAGGCGGCGTACTATTTACTGCAAAACGGAGAGCTGTACCGCAAAACCATCTCAGGCCCCCTGGCCAGATGTGTCTCTGAAGACGAAGTACCTCGAGTGTTGGAAGAGATCCACTCGGGAGAGTGTGGAAGTCATTCTGGGACTCGCACTTTGGAACAAAGAATCCTAAGGCAAGGCTACTTCTGGCCCACTATCCGCAAGGATACGGAGGCTTTCTCGAAAAAGTGCCCGAAGTGTCAACTGTTCGCCCCCCTTCATCTGCAGCCGGCCCAGCATCTTCGTTCGATCACCGCCCCGTGGCCGTTCGCTATCTGGGTAATGGATTTGATAGGTCCCTTTCCTTCAGCCAGCGGCCAGAGGAAGTTCGTTCTCGTCATGATCGACTATTTCTCCAAGTGGATTGAGGCAAAGGCTTTAGCCAAAACCACCTCTCAAGTCGTGAAGAACTTCATCTGGGGGGAGATCGCCTGCAGATTCGGGATTCCCCTCGCCATCGTCACCGACAACGGTCCACAATTCGCCAGTTTGGAGCTGGAGGATTTTTGCAGACAGCTCGGAACTGATCTCAGGTTCGCGTTAGTACATCATCCCAGGAGCAATGGACAAGTGGAGGCCGCCAACAAGTTAATTATCAACCTACTAAAGAAGAAAGTCGAGAACCTATGAGGTAATTGGGCGGAGCAGCTCCCCTCGGTGTTGTGGGCTTTGAGAACCACTCCTAGCTCAGCCACAGGGGAGACCCCGTTCAAACTCTCTCACGGGTCCGAAGCTCTCATCCCGGTAGAGTTCGAGGTCAGAAGTCCTAGGGTGATTGCGGCAGAAGACGGAGATGAGGAATGGCGACTGGAGAATGAGGAAGCCCAGAAGCTGTCCCTCGACTACATCGAAGAGCTCCGAGATCTAGCCTCGGCTAGGCAGGAGGAGATCAAGCGTCGCATGGCAAGACACTTCGACAAGCACGTTCGTCTCAAGCATTTCCAAGCAGGCGACCTAGTCTTGAAGAAAGTGGACGCAGCTGGGAGATCGGCGGTCGTAGGAAAGCTCAACCCTAATTGGGAGGGACCTTTCATCGTCCGCGAAGCACTTGCAACGGAAGGGTATCGCTTACAGAATCAGGAAGGGGAGCTCTTGGGGCATACATGGA
This sequence comes from Dactylorhiza incarnata, assembly GCA_033032865.1. Classification (NCBI taxonomy): domain Eukaryota; kingdom Viridiplantae; phylum Streptophyta; class Magnoliopsida; order Asparagales; family Orchidaceae; genus Dactylorhiza; species Dactylorhiza incarnata. The sequence goes on from JAWHQI010000264.1 coordinate 3,534,872, forward strand.
GCGGCGATGATCTAAAGAGGTTTTATCCCTAAGCAGGGATGTATACCCTTCTCTTCTGTAAATTGATTGCATAAAAATAAAAACCCCTGAAACAAGGGATGAGGAAGATTTTTCATTATAACAAGCCTTAAAAAAAGAAAGCAGGTGAAGTCGATCTCCTAGTCAGGTTGGGAAACTAGCCTCCGACTTGATTCTCGTAAAACCCAGAATGGATGATGGAACGGTGCCTTGGTAGTGCGTTCTCCTAATACCAAGCCTCTGCACTGACGGTCGAGATCAGCTCCCCCCTTGCACGTTGGTCGAGTTACCCTCCGACCGCATCTCTTATCCGACTGGGGAGATTATCAGGAAGAAGTCTGGACGCCGACCTCCCAATTCGACGAAGAGATGATCGACTTAGCCGATCAGGGGACCCTTGAACAAAGGTGTTGTGTGCCCTCGAGGGCTGAAAGCCCATCACGAAGTGATTCGTTTCCAATTGTTTTCCTCCGATCGTTTAAATTAATGTGCTTAAGTGTGCTTAACTCTCCGCTCGATTGTTGAGCAGCAGGAAACAAGTTGGGTCGACACTCAGCATCCAAGCAGGATGGAGACCTTGGGATGTTGTGTTCCCTTGGAAGGTGCTCCTCTGGAACCTCCCCGACAGTCATTCCCTACTGTGCCGACTCCTTCAACAGCAGGATGGAGACCTTGGGATGTTGTGTTCCCTTGGAAGGTGCTCCTCTGGAACCTCCCCGACAGTCATTCCCTACTGTGCCGACTCCTTCAACAGTAGGATGGAGACCTTGGGATGTTGTGTTCCCTTGGAAGGTGCTCCTCTGGAACCTCCCCGACAGTCATTCCCTACTAAGCCGTTCTCTTCAATAGCACCAGCCTCGCACTAGAAGGAAGGCTATCGGGAATATGAGTCCCCTTGGCCCCGACCGTCTTTTCATATCTAACGTTTTTTCAGAAAACAGGGTGCGAGAAGGATTCCAACTCGCAGGGGCTAGTGCGAGTAACCCTATGGGTGAGAAGCCAAAATAAAACGAGCAGGTCGAAGAAGCGAGCAAGGTAAATAGTCGGCAGACCCGATTTCATGCTAAGTCGCCCTGACGAGAAAGCCAAGAAAACATGCGAGCCTATGAGCCTAGCGATATCGTATCAGCACAAGGAAGATTCACCAAGAAAGTAAATATTACTATCAAAATAAATGTTATCTAACAAAAAATATGCTCGCAGAGCCGCGAGAAGCATCAAAATCGTTAAATGACAAGAAGTTCACTTAGGCGAGGGAGCATAGTCGGCCGAATCCGACTCGTTCTCTTCCTCGTCGTCTTCCTCCTCGCTGGCGTTCAAGATATCTGACAGAAGCCCCTCCGTCGTCAAGCTTTCCGCCCTAGGAACCAGCAAGCCGGCCACCGAAAGCTTCGCAAAAACCAGGTCCCCGGCGGCTAGGGCGATCTCTCGGCGAAGAGACGAGAGCTCCTGCGACGTCATGAACGATCCAGGAGGTCGGCGAGAAGGCCCGGCTTCCGAGAAGGAAAGTGCAGCCATCCTCGATTCCAACTCGGCGTTTCGAACCTGCGACGCCTCAAGCAAGACTTGACTCGCCCGCAGGTCGCACTCGAGCTTGGAAATCGTCTCCGCCGCCAGCAACTGCTCTTCCTGTAGATGCGAGAAGGCCAGGATAGAAGATATGAAGAAAAGAGAGCGGGTTTCGATCCTAGTTCGCGTAAAGTACCAAGATCACCTCGAAGCTCCGACTGGACTCGGCTTTATCCTCGGCCGCCTTGGCGCGCCTTAGGGCCTCGTCCTCACGCTTCTCGGCCTCCATCGTGAGCTTCCGATGAAGCGTGAGTTCCAATTCCGAGCCGAGAAGATTCCGTGCGGTTTGATGAAATAACTTCGAAGCTCGCAGCATTGCCCGCGATCCCTGGTCGGCAAGAAAGCGGGGAGAAGCCTCCCGCAGAACCTTCGCATCATCGCGACCATAAAGTCCGAACAAGACGCTGAAGGCATCGTCGTTCGGAACCTCATCCTCGCTCCACGAAGGCAGGCGAGTGCTTAAGGACACCTCGCTGCGCTCCCGGCTCCAGGTGATCAGCGGCTCACCATCCAAACCCCTATTCAGCGAACCCTGCCCAAAGTTGGGATGGTTCTCAGGGACGCTGTCTTCCTCCTCGCGAGCTCGCTCCTCCGCCACACGCCGGGCGACCTCCTTCCTCTTCCTTTTCTTGGTCACCGGTGGATCGTCTTCGGTCGGCCATCCAGCCGCGAGAAGGATCTCAGTCTCGTCGCCGACCCCAGGATGGATCTCCGCGAGCGGAGATCCCTGCTCACCTTCCTCCTCCTCGCCTTGTTGCATGGTCGCTGGATCGACCACGGGAGATAGAGGAGGTGGGGTTTGACCCCCCACAGGAAGAACCGTGGATGGAAGATATCGACAACCTAAAGGCAGGCGTTAGGCAAAGAAGGAAAGGTAAAATTACTATTAGCAGCGACTAAGGAATGTTACCCTCGCCAGGCTGCACGAAGGCGAGATGGTCCACGTTCCGGCGCCAGAACTCGATGTCGAGTTTTTTATTCTTCAGGGCGCGGAAGAGTTCCTCGCGTTGACCTCTCAGAGCTGGAGTGGAGAGCGTCGTGGCCGATCTCTGTTGAGGGCGATTTGGTATGTGCGAGAAATCACCAGTGACGAAGATGAACTTCTCGCTCCACCGATGGACCTTGTTCGAAGTCCCGATCACCTTGCAGTGATGGTTGCCGAAGTAAATCACCCCATCCTTGGTCGCTCCCATGTAGAAGATCTTTCGAAAGACGTCCAAGTCGAAAGCGATCTTCTCGCTGCGAAGGAAGCAGAGGTAGCCGACGATCATCGCTACCCCATTCGTATTGATCTGGGCGGGGACCCAGCCGTAGTACCGGAGGATCTGGCAGAACTCGGGCCAGAGAGGAAGGCGCAGACCGACCTCGAAGTGCGAAAGGGAGAAGGCGACCTTGCCCTCCGAGAAGGTGTTGATCCGCTCGTGGGGAGCGGGAAGGCCGACCCGGAAGCCTTGCACGAGGTGTTGATGGACGAATCTCTCCAGATCGTCCGCGCGAGTAACGGGTTTCTTGAACTTATGCGCGATGAAATTCTCGGCATAAGTCAAGCGACGGGTCTCAGCTTCCAAAGAAGGCGTCATGGAAGCGAATAGGAAGAAGGAAACGAGAAGGAAAGGCAATTGAAGAAGTTCGAGAAAGCGCGCCGATTTTGGACCCCTACCCCCCTATTTATAGAAATCGGCAACAGGAGAGGAAAAGGGGAGGGGGGGTCGCGACGAAAGTTCGTGCGAGGTTTCTACTGCTCGCCCACTTCGAAGTCGCATAGACTGCCTTATACGCGAGGTGTCGACTACTCTTCTCGCGTCTAAGAGGCGGTCTACAAAAACGCAAGAAAACTCTGCAGGAGACAAAGTCAACATAAACGCGATCAAGCAATACGGTTTAAAGTCACAGCACACAGTCGATTCTAGATTATTACAATACTTGCAGGATAATGTTCTAAAAATACAAATCAACAAGCAATCCTAATTGGCGCGAGGGTCGCCGCGCCTATCCGAGGTCGCACCAAGCCGCCCGTTGAATCCCAGCTGGCGCGCGAAGGCCATCTGCTCATTCGCTCTCGCCAAGAACTCCTCGCCGAGCCGGATGTGCTCCTCCATCCGATTCAACGTCCCAATGGACCCAATACTCGCCTGAAGGCTGCGCACTTCCGCCCTCAGCGCCTCGTAGCGATGTTCTATGCCGACCATCCGACTGTCCAACTCGGTGACGAGATAGTGCTTTCCCTCTGCCATCTCTAGTCGATGCTCGAATCCTTCGATATTTGAGATGCGTCCTTCAAGCGAGGTTATTCGCCGATGAACCTCGTAGGCCAGCAACCTCTCTACCTTTATCTCCAGGTCGAGGTAGGCGGAGGCCATCTTCGTCCTATACTCGCGAGTAGGAAGTCCGAGCGCCTCGATGAAAGCAGACCCCGGAGACGTGGCACGGGCTGGAAAATGGCGAGTTAGAAAAAGAACCACTTAAAGATAGTACCTTACGATAAGTATACCTGCCCGCACGGGTGCCGCCCTCGGTTGATGACGAGGAGGAGAAGGTGACCGGAGAGGAGCGTCCCGGCGGGGAGGAGAGGCAACCCGACGGGGAGATGGAGTCCGTCGAGGATTGAGCCTTCGCCGAGGAGATCGGCGAGGAGAAGACGAGCGCCGAGGAGTATGCCGGCCCCCTGAGCGCCCGCCCCGTCCGTTATGGGACGACGGCCCGCTGTCAGGGCGCCAAGGAAGCTGAGCCGTGGGGACAGCCGAGGAAGATCCTCCCTCTCCCCTTCCCTCAGAAAGGACGACCCGGGAGTTCTTTAGCAGTATCCGATTCCCGCCTGTCACGCGCTCAGGAATGGGGGATGGTGGCCGAAGAGGCTCCCGCTCGGGGACGACCCCTGCGGGAAGGACCGGTGGAGGCGGTAGGCGCTCAGAACCTGCGCGCTCTACCACCGGGGACGTCTGCGTATTCGCCTCCGCGGGAGGTCCACCTACAAAAGAACGTCGGCATCAACCAAACGTCAGCACAAAAATCGCGATATCTCGAGAAGACGCTTACTTTCTCGGAGAGGGTCCGGGTGAGTATTCAGGGGTTCCTCCTCGGCAGTAGATTGAGGAACTTCGTCCCCTAATCTCTCAACGATCGATGGCGCAAGGGAAGGCTTAGGCGTGGAGGTCGCCGGATTCGTCCGAGGAACCTCCTCGGCCAAGGGGCTAAGGCGACGATCAGAGGATCCTCTTTTTCTCTTGCGAGTATCCGAGCTTTTCGTCTTCTTCATCAACTTCATCAACAGCTCGGTCTTCGCGACCATCTGCTCGGCTGACAGCATCTCGTTAATTCTAAAAAAGTAGCGTGCCAAGGAAGGACCACCCCCCTCTATTTATAGACTTCTGGGGGTCCCTGGCCTGCCGAGTAGGTACGTTTCCCGCCAGAAGAAACTCGTCGAATAAGGCTTGGATGATTCTTTCCAACCAACTACGTTGCTCGCAAAGAGCGGAGATTGTGTACAACCCTCATTCTCCGAGGGTGGGCCCATCTAAAGGCCACATAGGCGGAGGTCAAGG